>JWPT01000055.1:0-323988 GCA_000812245.1 Onygena corvina | reverse complement strand
TAAATACTATACTATATAGTTAGACTATAGAGTATCTTTATAAATAGAAATAAAAATATTAAAAATAAGATTAGTATAAAAAAAGTACTTTAAAAATATATATATTTAAAACTTCTTTTTATTAAAGTTATTGATATTATATTCTTCTATATTTTAAACTTTATCTTTAATTATATATTAATATTTAGATTTATAATAGAGACTTTATTAAAAGACTATATATTAAAATTTAAGTAGTTAATAGATCTTCTCTATATTTATATTATTTAATAGAGACTAATTACTAAAATACCTCTTTATTTAGAAGATTTTAATATATACTAATATTTTAATTAATTAGTATCTATTTCTATTAATTATTATCTTCTTATATACGACTCTAAATATATTCTTTTAGAGTTATATTAGAAAGAAAGAGATAATAATAATATAACTAGAGTACCTTCTTAATTTAAATATATAGAGGTAGAGATTAAGGCTAATATTGGCCTTATAGAAGACGCTACTAGTTTAGTAGAAGATAGAGTAAAAAGTAGAGGTAGAGATAGAGGTAAAGATAGAGATAGAGGCTATAGAAGAGATTATAGAAGAGATTATAGAAAAGATACTAAGTAGTCTACTTATAAGGAGTTAGATAATAGCTCTATATTTATAATATTTTAATTATAATAATATTATAGCTTTATATATAATATATAATATTAAAATATATAAAAAATATTAATATCGAGTCTATCTATATTAATATAATATTATAGTTTATTTCTATATAGTACTAGTAGTACTAGTAGTACTAGTAATACTAGTAATACTAGTAATACTAGTAATACTAGTAATATATAAAATATTCTAAGGCCCTCTACTAATAATATTAATAATATCTCTTCTAATATACTAATTAATAGAGACTAGTAGAGTAGAGATAGAGATTATATTTTTTAAAGAAACTTTTCTAATAATATTATATATCTATAGTCTAATAGTAAAGTAGTTAAAGTATCTATAATAGTAGTTCTCTATATATAATAAGAAGTCTATAGATAGACGATTAATATTAGTAACTCTAATAATTAAGCTCTAATAAGAGAATTTACTATAGAGAAGGGCTTATTTTTTTTATAGAGGGTAGAAGTAGTAACTTTTGATATCTATATAGGGGGCTCTATATATCTATAAAAAACTTATATTATACCTCCTACTCTATACTAGTTTTAAATATCTAATATAGCTAGATAGAGGCTATAGATTTAAATCTAGACAAGATCTTGTTTTTTTAATCTAGTAGGCCTAGAGAGGGGTATCTAGTATAGACTTTACGTATATATATCTTCTATCTATCTAATATATTATATCATATGCCTAGGGGGGGGGTATATATATAACCAATATATTATATTATATTAGGCTTAGTAGCCTAGGGGGGTGTGTATTTAACTAATATCTTGCCGTATTAGGTCTAGCGTACAGGGGGGGGTGTCTATTTAACTACAGAGGGGGTGTCCAAATATCCGCACCCGAATGATGTCAGCTTATGTCAGCATGGGTTTGTTTACTTTCTGCCGAATGCGGACACACCAACAACAGGCCGAACTGCAGAACGTCAAGTAACCATCTGTCTCTCGCCGACATCAAAGGCACAGGATCTGGAGAATCTCCATTGCGGTATCTCTACTGCTACCAAATTGAAAATAATCACGCTGGTTGGGAAGGAGTCGCCGTTGTCGTTTGCCATGGCAACCCGCAGGTCTGCCCGGTTGAGAGGCCAGACGCCAGCCATCGAGGTAAGCACAATGACCGTCCTCACAGAGCGTACCACCGCTGCAAAGTACATCTCTGATATGCAATCCGTAGACCGTGAATTTGGACTCGATGCGCTCTCCTACCAAATCCACAGCGAAGAAATCTGACGATCCTTCGGTCGAGACAGCAAAGCGTCTCGCGTCCGCTCCCTCGACGCCTAAAGCAAACCCCTCCATATCCATGGCTACTTCAACTCTGTCATCAGCATCTAAAGTCAGAACTCATTTCAAAACTCCCGAGAACCACGTCGCGGCCAAACCAAGTCTGGGAGAGATGCATCCCAGCAAGGTTCAGCAAAGCACAACGAAGCAGCCAGACACTGGTTTGCGTCTAGGCTTTCGACCAATTCAGGATGAATCCAGAGATCCAACGCGCTCTGCCCCTTCATTTATCAATACGCCATCTAAAGGAAGGGTTTCCAACGCTGACGAACTCAAGAATATGAGCTTTGACTTCCAATTTAGTGGGGATTCTCAATTGAGCCAGGAAGCGAAGAAACTTATGGAGAGTCTTCGAGAAGAGGCAGCGAGAATTAAGTCCAAACTGTTGATCGAAAAGAAAGCTCAAGAACAGAAAGACGAAGAAGCTGGAGATGAAAGACTAACAGTTCGAAAGATCGCAAAACCGAAGGGCATTGCAGGCCGTTACAGTGCTGCTCACATGGCCCAATTCAAGAAGATGGACTCTATTGCAGGCCATCCTTCGGCTTTCAGGACTCGACTGGAGACCAGTCAATTATCACCAACCAAATCTCTCAAACGTAAAAGTTCAACCGCCCAACTGGGTGAGCCTGAAAAGAGCGTCCCAGTCAAGACTAGAGCTACACCAGCTTCTAGAGCCGTGTCTAGCAGCCATTCGGTGCCGCAACGCGCCCCGTATGGAAGTGTCAGCAGCAGTACTTTCACCAGAGTGCCTCTATCAGGCGGTACCCAGACACAAAACAGGTCCCCACCAAAACCTGCTGGTTTTGACAAGTCCAAATTTATGACGCCGCAAAAGCCATCGATCCCTCGCTCGCCAAGCTTGAAACAACCCCATACAGTGAAGGTTGCTCCTATCCCACGCTCGCCATCCTGCAAGTCTTTCATGACTGCTAAAACTCCTCAAACGGATCTCAAGTACAAGTCGAAGATGCCTAAGCTCAAGTCTATCCTTCGGCAACCACAGCCACTATTTTCAGACGATCTCGAGAAGATTGCAGCTGGTACCCATCAGCCTTTGTGTCGACAGGATTTTGATAGCAAGCTGCTTGGTTTGTCTAAAGACATTAAGCCCTCTCTGCTGGCTACGCCACTGAGAAAGACAGTGGACTTTTCTGCGAGCACCAAACTTCGCGATGCTTGCAACGAAGCATCCCCATCCACTATTGCCTCCAAAGCTCAGGCCAGCGGCCCACGAGAAATCATTTACCCAACCCTTCCTCCAACTACCCCCCCTCACGAAAGAAGGGTCCCTGGCTTCACCTTTAGAATCCAATCTCCTTCCACCCGGGAAGCTACCTCCCCTCCGAAGATGCCTCCGTGTCCGGGACGCTCGTTCATTCCCCACGGAATCATCAATAAAAAGCGGCGCCGCGAAGATGCCGATGGTAGCGAAGATCCTCAGACACCCCAGAATGACCGCTTTATCAAGAGACTGAAACACAACCCACCTACCCCTTCAGTAATGCAAACTCCCAGCCCGGTCAAAAGGCGTCTACCCGCCACCGTTACCCCGAGGCGTGGCACTCCTAGCAGAGAAACACCAAGAGGCAAGGGCTTGACCCTTAGCCGACTTAACTTCCTTGCGACGCCCAAAATACGTCGAGGCACTTGAATAACTTCAAAAATTTCTTACGTGTCACGCTTCATATTGATGAGCCTCAACTGTTTTTCACTTGATTCCTACCATTTGGTGGCCGGACTTCTTAATGCGACAGCTAGCATGCCATGATTGTCCTCTTGGTTAAAGGGGCCTTTCCTCGATGACTCCCTTATTGCTCTGGTCGGGGCGGAATCGCAGATTGGAAAGGTGTTGGAGTTTTTTTGCTGTCACTCTTGTGACTTTTCAATGGGGCTTTGTACCTCGTGGCTACTGTTTACGAGGTTGTGGGTTATTAAATCTGGATGGGAGCCGGCGTATCTTATTGTGGAATATTTCTTAATGTTAAAGCCAGCATCCTTCGAAGCTACTCTTAGAGGTACGGCTAGTTACAGACCACCTACCTAACATGTACCTAAGGGTGAATATCAATTTTCAACGTATGAGTCACGACTTTAATTTGTGAGAATGGAGGAAGAGCTATAGAATAGCAAATGATACCATGAACTATCTTCTCTTTAAAACGCTCTGTTGTACATGAATTGATGTGAGAAATGAGAGGAAGATGAAAGGTTCAATTGTTACAGAAATAGAGATATCCTGACACCCTTTTCCCTGCCTTTTGTTCTTCACCAAACGCCATAGCATGGTAGAGAATGATACACCAGTGATAGTCAAATCGTGTAACAGTATAACCGAATGACCAGAGGAAGAAAAAGGGGGGTGAGGTAGAAGAAAAATTACTTCGCAATGGTTTAAGCGAATAAAAGTGATAAGGGGAAAGGTGAAAGGTGAAGCAAGGATGCAAGAATGCAGAAGTAGAATAATGCAGGGGGGGAGGGAGGGAGGGATATGTAAAATGTAAGAGTCGGTCGGTTCTGTTCGAGAAAGGTAGATAGATAGCAAGAAAAGGGAAAAGGGGAAAAGTCGTGGGTCTCAAGTCGTCGTCATATCGTTCACAATGCAAGATCGAAGCAGCAAAACAGACTGCTTCGCATAGCGATAGGATGCCTTTTTATCGCTTCATGGAAGCCAGGAAAGAGTCAAGGTTATATTCTTCTTCGTACTGGCGGTCGTCCCATAATTCGCCTAGGTCGTCAAGCCATCCCTTCTTCCCTTTTTCTTTGACTTCACCGTCGATGTCGACCATATCTATCTCGTTACCGGTTCCATCTTGAGTGGGCTTTTCAGCAGTGTCTGCTGTTTCGCCTAGATTGAAGAGGTCCAGAAGTTGGTCGGTGTCCATGGTGCTGAGACCCGCGTTTTGTTGATTGACGACGGTCGAAGCAACATCGATCTTGAAGCGTTGGAGACTGGGAGGTAATTTATTAGTAAACTGCATATGTGGGTATACGTAGCAAAGGGGTAAAGTAACAATTAAGGATTACATACTTCAAAATCTTTTCTTCAAGGGTACCTCGGGTGATTAATCGATAGACATTGACGACTTTCTTCTGGCCGATACGATGAGCGCGGTCCATGGCCTGGATATCCTTCTGGGGATTCCAATCGTGCTCCACGAATATGACAGTATCGGCACCAGTCAAATTGAGTCCAAGTCCACCAACGCTAGTAGTCAGTAGAAGGACGTCGTAACTAGGGTCTGTGTTGAACTGGTTGACGATATTCTGTCGTTTCGTCGCCTCGACACTTCCGTCCAGACGGAGGAACTGCACGGATGGAAGCAACTTCCTGAGAACGTCGTTCTGCACGATGTCAAGCATCTCTTTCATCTGACAGAAGATCAAGGCTCGATGTGGGCTGACGTAGCTTGCGCCTGTGGCTAGCTCTCCATCCGCCGAGGGATCGACTCCAATACCACAGTCGATGAGCAGGTCGCGAAGCGCACTGAGCTTCGGGGCATGAGCAATATCTCGAACGTTGGTATTCTTCGAGGCAAGAAGTTTCTGGATCGAGTGGTACTGTTTGTGTCCTTCTTTCATTACCAAGGCCGGTGAGTTGCAAAGTCGTCTCATGTACTGTAGTGCTTGGAAGATATGCTCCTTGGCTTCCTTCTCACTACTGCCCACCTTGTCAGCAATGCTTTTCTGTTCCTTCTGAGTAAAGTCTTCGAACAGTTTTCGCTGGAGGTCGCTTAGATCGCAGTAATAGTTCTGTAAGATCTTTGGGGGAAGGTCGTTCAGGACTTCTTCCTTGAGACGACGCAGTAGGAATGGGAGGACCTGTTTGTGTAATGCCTCGATTGCCAATGCACCAGCTTCTTGCTCCTTGGAGGACGACTTGCTGAATCTGCTAGCTGCAATTGGCTTTGCGAAACGTTCGAGGAAGATTTTCTCCGTCCCTAGGAACCCAGGCATCAAGAAGTCGAAGAGAGACCAGAGTTCCAAGACGTTGTTCTGGATCGGCGTGCCTGACAAGATCAAGCGGTGGTTGCTGACAATGCTCTTGACGGCTAGGGTGATCTTTGCCTTGGGGTTTTTGATCAGATGCCCTTCGTCAAGGACACAGTAGTTCCAGGGTATGGCGGTTAGGATCTCGCTGTCGTTTCTGCAGATATCATATGAAGTGATAACCACGTCCACGGAGTCAAGTGCCTGTCGTACTTTTGCTCGTTCTGCCGGCGGACCCATGTAAGCCACGCAGGAGATGAAAGGCGCGTACTGCTTAATCTCCTGCTGCCAATGGCCTGAAACACTAGGCGGACAGATAATCAGAGATGGCAGACGGCGAACCTCAGGAGCTTGTGTTTTGGCAAACTCCTCCGCGCGTAGGTGATGATCGCTAGCAACGATACAGAGAGTCTGTAGCGTTTTACCGAGACCCATGTCGTCGCAAAGGATGCCGTGGAGGTTATACCGGTTCAGAAAAGCGAGCCAGTTGACTCCCTCTTGCTGGTAAGATCGGAGTTCAGCTTTGATACCAACGGGAATCTTGAACGGTTCGACCTTGCGCACGTCGAGCATCTGGGCCATAAACTGTCTCTCGCGATCCCTCCCTTTGAGTAAGTCCTCGGAGAGACCCGGGGGATCAGGAATGCCTGCTTCGAGGGGAACGAGCTTGACCAGCGTCGCGAAAGCGGTGGTTGCTAGTAGACGGACGTCGTTATCTGAATCGCTCATACGTCCGAGAACAGGGACGATCAAGAAAATCACGTAAGGCAGGATCTGGTCTTCCATGACGTGGATCAAATGGTAAATGCACTCGATGGCGCCTTGTCGATGGTGAACATCTACCGCGTTGTTTATCGTCGGTAAGACCTTCTCAACGAGCATAGTCATGCCCTGGACGGGTATGACGCTGCATAGTGTAGCGAAACACTTCGCGGCAGCATACCGGATAACGGATAGTCTACTCTGCAGTGATTTTGCGATGATGGGCATAAGTTCAACGATCCAGGGATACAATCCAGGATGGAATTTAGGAACCAAGGCTCGCAAGGTCGATAGGCCGTCGACGGTCTCCTGGCCAAGCGTGTTGGATGGATCGCTGATGTCCCCTGGGAGATCGCCAGTGAGAGTTTCCCGGATAGGATTTTGGATCAAACCCGCGAGGTTAGGAACTTTGTCGAAGAGATGGGGTCCAAACCTCCCTGCCAGCTGTTCCAGCGCCTCCTTTGCACCGCGACGCATGATTCTAGCTTCTTTCGACTCTTTCTCAAACTTGACGCTGTCGACTGGGTCTCTCTTATCTTCTTCCTTCCGCAGAGAGAGGACCGCTTTCTCCAAGTGGGCGTTATGATGGAACTCGGGGGTTTCAGACGTGTCGACGCAGCAGAACTTCACAAGGTTGCCGATAATCTTGTCGACGGGCCCACGTTTGGCAGCACCAGTGTAATATTCCACCAACGAGGATATCGCGGCAGACGACCGCCGCTGCAGCTCAACGTTATCCTCTTTCTTGATACTATCCATCATAGCCTTGATGAGAGCGCTGGGCTTCTTAGGGATATTCTGGAGGGATACGAGCGAGCCGGCAAGGACAGCGCGGATCCGCATGTCTCGCTGCTCCTTGATTTCCTTCGCTTCTTCAACGGTGGTTTGGGCAGTTGAGCGTGAGTCGTTGAGCACCTGCAGCGCGGTTAATCGCTGAGTGGCGTTCAGCTCCTTTTTAAGACGTTCGAAATCAGGCCCTAGAACCTTTTCGGCATCTCGGATGGAAAAGGCGTTGGGGCCTGCCTCTGGCTCTCCCTGAACAACTACAGCGAGAGAAGGCAGCTTGGAGGCAGAGATGTGAGCGTGATCCCGGAACGCGTTGATGAGGGAGTGACACTGTGACCTGGAAATTTGCAGGTAGCACGCAATGTCGCTGTACCACGAGGGCCGAGCATTTTCGATAAGAGTGTTCAGGGACTCGGCAAGGATTGGCGGGTACGCAAATCCCGGCTCGCTGTCCTTTGCGTATTCCTCTATGACCATGGCGGCAGTCAACTGGGACGTAGACCCGGGCCAATTCAGACAGGGTAATATGCCCTGCCACAGATCGGAGCCGTTCGAGACCTGCCATACCTTGAGGAACCGGCCTAGGGCGGAGGCAGCGTAGATCTTGGACCTGATCATCGTGTCCATCCCGACCAGATCGATGTCACCCTGTAGCATGTGGCCATCGACGTTGTGCGAGGCGACCGGCGGCGGCTCCGGTTTTTCAACCTTGCGGCGACGACCTCTAGTAGGCTCGGAAGAAGTGTTGGGGGACTGCCGCCTGGGACCTGACGGGGCTGAGGAGTAAGGCAGGCCGGAAGGCCGGATGAACAAGCATACGTCCATGGGAATCGGGTAGCGGGGCACGCCAAAGGGGTTCATGGTCGCGGTGATCAGAGGCTGTAGGGAACTGACGAGCTGGTCTCCACTGAGCAGTTTCCGTTTATCGGCGACTTTGAGGATCTCACACCACACCTGCAACGAAAGCTTCAGGACGGGCTCGTTACGTTCAACGAGTAGATTCTGGAAGATCAGCCTCATGGCTTTACCGTCGACCCATGTGTTCTGGCCTTCGGTGTCGAGCTCCAGAAAGGTAAGCAGGGCCCTGAGCACGGCTGAGCGCACGCTGGAGATGGTATGTCGGAGGAAAGGGAACAGTCTTGGAACGAGGTTCCCGAAGGACGAGTTGGAGTCGTGCACGGCGTTGGCCTTCATCGCTTCCAGCACCTGGGGGAAAGTGCAGAGTTTCGCGAGGAGGTCCATGACGGAGCCCGTGCTGGCGCTAAGGTCGTCTTGCAGGTTGGACAGGCAGTTCCATACAACCTCTATCAAGCCGGCCAGGGAGTCGCCGCGCAGCTTGACGAAGTCGTCCGCGATGGGTATGAGGGTTGCGGCGCTGACGGCACGGACGTCATCGTCGTAATTATCCAGGCCTCGCATGACGGATTCGATGACGCCGTCCAGAACGGTGGCCTCCTTCATCAGGATGTCGGTGCGGACGGCGACCAGGTACTTCAGGCCGATCATGCCGCCGTGACAGACTTCCCAGATAGGCTTCCCGAGGTCCAGGTCGTTCTGCATGACCATGCGGTGGAGGATCTCGTAGATGCGGATGACGGACCGATCCGGGAGGTGGGAGAGGAGGGCGCCCATGGTCTGGCCGACGGTCTCCCGGATGGGCGCGACGACGTTGTCGGAGATGTAGTCGCCGAAGCGGTCGAGCATGAAGACGCAGAGCAGACGACAACCCAGATCGCCGAGCCAACGGTGATTGAGGAGGTCGTTCTCGGCCCTGGTCCTGCCGTACTGGCGGCCTGCCCCGTGGCCCTGGACGCGGATGACCTCCCGAAGGCCCATGGCGGCTCCGTGGCGGACGTCCCAGGAGTGGTCGAACAGGTCGACCATCAGGATCTCGCACATGCGCTCGTAAGGCCACTCGAGATCCTGGCCGTCGGAGGAGTCGGCCTGGATGAAGGACTTCTCCGGGACGGTGGCGCCCTTGAACTCCTTGACGAGCTTGGAGTCGTCGTCGGGGCCCTCCCTCTTGATGGAGAAGTAGTCGTCCTTCGCCTCGTGGTCGTCCTCGCCGTTCTCCTTCCTGATCGGATGTGGGGTGGGGATCTCGGCGGGCGTGGGGACGGTATCGGAGCCCTTGCGCACGGCCAGGTCGACGATCCGGAGCTTGTTGGCGCCGAGCTTCGCGGTCTGCTTGTGCTTGCGCTTCAGCTGGTTGAGCTGGCGTTTGCTGAGCCCGAAGTCGTCGCCGTTGGCAGACTGCGGTGTGTCGTGAGGCGACGAGTCGAGCGGGGAATCAAGCGCACCGACGGAGGTGTCCAGGAGGGGAACGGGTTTGGCGCCGTTGCCGGCGTCTGCATTAGCATTATGATTATTATTAGTAGCGGTGGTGTTGCTGTTGTCATTGACGAGGTCCTCGCCTAGGTACTCGCCGTTGAGGCCAAGCCTGCTGGCGAGGGATCTCTTCTGGTGGTGCAGGCGGGCGATGGGGTCGAGGCCGGCGACGGCGTACTCGGACTCCTTGCTGCCGCTGCCGAGCAGCTTCTGGCCGTACCTGAGCACGGAGACGACGTCGAGGGAGTCGAGGTCCAGCAGGGCGCCGTCGGCCTTCTCGGACGGAGGCTCGTCCTTGTCAGACGGAGGGGCATCGCCGTCGTTGGGGTCGGGCCTGTCGGCGAAGGAGACGATGCCGCCGATGGCGCGGGCGGCGGCGGTGCGGGTGTCCCAGGAGCGCGAGCGCAGGTAGGGCAGGATGCGGCCGAGCAGGTTGAACAGCTCGTCGGGGTGCTGGCGCTGGACGTCGGCGAGCTGCTGCGCGGCGGTGTTCCTGATGACCTGGGTGCTGCCCGTCTCGAGCAGGCTGTTGTCGTCAGTATCTCTGTATACTGTATCTTGTATAGAACGTCGTAAGGGTACTCACGTGACCAGACGATCGAGCCTGCTGTGGAGAGTCAGCAATGAGTCAGCAGCGGAGGTCCCGTGACCGGGCGGACTCACCTGGAGGCCATCTCTTGGGCTTCACTTATCACTTAATGAGTGTCGCGTAGACATCCCAGCAGAGGAGAAAGACAAGAGGGACGGAGAAGAGTATAAGACGAGAGACGAGAGACGAGAGACAATGGTAGAGTGGTGGTGAGTGGACCATGGCCCAGAGCGTCAAGCTTAGGGTAGGTAGACGACTGGCCCCGGGTTCAGAGATTTCCAGCGGTCGCGCAGGATGTTTATATCGTCGGGCGGCGCGGGCTGTTCTGCGCGCTCACGCTAGCCGGATGCGGTGGGCACGTGATGCCTTCTTCTAAGAGGGCGACTGTAGGGAGGTAGAGAGGGAGAGGGGAGGTAGTAGACTAGGAGAGAGGAAGTCCCTGGGAGAGGTAGTAGTAGTGGGAGGAGTAAGAGGAGGAGTAAGAGGAGGAGGAGAAGTACTCTGGGTAAGGGAGGACCTGAGGACCTGCCCTGAGGAAGGTGCTTCACGTGACTCACGCACTGGCCGGGCAGCCTTGCACGACGGAGAGCGCGACGGCCAGTCTGCTTATTCTGTGGTCGGACAGCCCCTGGCAAGTTATAGTGGTCTGGATAGTGGTCTGGATTGTAGTCTGGATAGTAGTCTAATGTAGATGGAAATAGGCCACCGGAGGATCTCGAGAGCACAGCACGTTGGAGGTGTCTCCCTATGTACACGTAGTCCCTCTGCCTCCTCTAAGACTGCTGCCTCAAGACTGCCCCAAGACTGCCTCACTGCCTCCTCTCAGACTGCCCTGAACAACCTCTCACGTCGCCTGCTGCCTCTTCTCTGAAACTGCCTGAACTACTCACGCCTTGCTGGCTCCCTCCTTGTCCAGCAGTCCCAGCGGGCTCATCTGCTCCGCCCGCGGCGTGCCCTCCCTGGCGTGCGAGATCATCGACTTGCGGTACACCGTCTGGATCTCTCGCATCCTCGCCGCCTGTCCAGTTAGTCAACTCTGATAGTGGCTGTCCGATGATATGGTTGGTGGTACCTCTTTCTTGTGGTGCAGGCACTCGTAGTAGTCGTCCAGCGCCCCGAGGCACTTCTTCTTGCCGGTCTCGCCCTCCGCCGAGTTGATCACGTAGCAGCCCAGCAGGTCCTGCCAGAAGGGAAAGCAGCGGGACACGCCTGTTTCGTCGTCAGCCAACTTGCTCATCCCGCGTCCGACGGCGGACCGCAGACGCCAAAAGGAATATCACACGCACCCCCGTTAAGACCGTATCCTGAAGCCATTGCGTCTGTTGCGCGCGTGCTGTCGACTCTCTCGCCGGTGTTGGCTGCTGTCGACTCTCTGCGTTGGCTGAGGTTGGACTGGACCTGCGATTTGCCCGGAAGAGGTTGGCCCGAGCGCGCCTCGCCAAACGCCGGTCGAAGTGCCACATCGTCGATACCTACATAACTGTCAGCTCGACAACTCCCTGCCTGGCCGGAGGATCATCTTTTGACCATGCGAATCCCAAGATGACGGGTCTTGGTCTGTCCGATGCGCACCTCGTCCTCCTGGCCGTGCAGCTGTGTCTCCGCGGCGACATCTCCAGACTGCCCGCCCTCACGCACCGAGCTCCGCGCACCCTCCACCTGGACCTCATATACCGCATCGTCCTCACCTTCCTGCCCGAGAGCATAGAGCCCGAGCGGTACACCGGCGTGATACAGCAGCTCATCGACGGCTCTGCTCCCTCACCCGACGACGTTCTGGACGCGGACGCCTCCTCCTCCTCCATTCAAGCCCTCTCCGAAGCCGATGCTCGACACCAAGTACGACACCTACGACTGCTCCCCCTCCGATGTCCCGCGACCACGCTCGACCCCTCCGCGCCCTCCCTCGTCCAGTTCCTGGTCCACCGCGCGACCAGAATTGACGCCGAAGCAGGCCTGCAGCTGCACATCCCCGAGCTAGTCGACCCCTTCCTCTCGACAACCGCCGATGTCCTTCGCGAGTGGACCGCCTCCGTCGTCCTGCCTGCTATCCGCTTCAACTACGAATACCACCCTGAGAGCGAAGGCGCACTGTCGCTGAGTCTGCTACAGTCGCTGGAC
This sequence comes from Onygena corvina, assembly GCA_000812245.1. Taxonomy (NCBI): domain Eukaryota; kingdom Fungi; phylum Ascomycota; class Eurotiomycetes; order Onygenales; family Onygenaceae; genus Onygena; species Onygena corvina. The sequence continues at coordinate 311,451 of JWPT01000055.1, read as the reverse complement.
TCGAGGAGTGCTGTGAACATCCTGCTATCTGCCGCCGAGCGCCATGACAACGGTGGAGATGTCGGTCGGGACCTGAGGGGGTTGGTAGGCCCGTGGATGTACGGGCATCTCAGGTCGGAACGGCGGAGGCTAGATGGCGCGCATGTCGACGTCGAGGAGGGCTGGCAGTGTGTCAACGACTGGATCTTGTCCGCGAGCATCCGCGATTTCCACCTGGCCGTCGAGGCTGTCGAGCAGTGGTCCGGGCCGCCGGACATCAATCTCGGCGAGTACGAGCTGCAGGACGAACTATTGACCATGGATACGGACAGACTGATGCATCGCTATGCCCAGGCCAGTCTGGCGTCCATCTATGCACTTTCCGAGGGCGGCTACGGGCTCATCGCTGGCGTCGCGCGGATGCTGTCGAGGGTCGCAGACTTCGTGAACTTCAACGACCCGCTGCACATAAACAGCGCAGACCTCAGTCCGCTGTCCGTGGACACCTCGGCCTTGCAGAACGTCCTGCCTCAGCAGTTCCTACACAACATGCTCCTGAGCAGCTCGAATCCCCTCACCTACCCCACAGACCAGTCGATACGCTTTACGGATGCTATTCTGGTCTCCATCCGCATCCTGGATAGGTATGGCCGCTGGATGTCGCCTCGAACTGCAGCAGAGCTGGTCCTGCTCGGCCACGAAGAGTCACAGCTCTTCGAGCTACGCAAGCTGCTCGAAACTCTCCACCATCATCACACTTCCCTGCAAACGGGCTGGAGCCAGATACGGAACAGCCTACTCTGGCTTCAGCACTGGGGGAGTAACACAGAACCTAATCCACGTATGCCACGAGGTCTCTTTTGGCGAGTGCCGATCCAGAGGGTAGAACGAGAACTTCTGGTTGCCATGTTGATGGCCAAAGGTAGGACCTCTCTCTACGCGGTGACAGCCTCCGTACTAACACTGGCAGAATACAACCTGGCCGTGGAAACGTACCTCAGCTCTGGACCTCTGTCTCGAGACGAGGTCGAGTCAGCCGTGACCGATACGATATTTGTATCGTACGACAATGCAACGAATGGGAACAGGTCGAGGGGCGGAATGCGGCGTGCTGCTGACATGTATGGACTCTCCTGCCCCCTTGCTCAGATCATTACGTACTGATTCTATTCTCCATCTCCCAGACTCAACGCATTCAAACCCCATTTCCCGGGGTCGGTGACGTTCCAGCAAATTAGCTGTCTGATATCGGCAACGCATGCCATGTCGTTCTATTCCCTGACCCTCCAGCACGGCGTGCCCTTCCAGCCAGTCAGTATCCGGGTGCACTCGGATCCCATCTCGCTGATCGAAAAGGTGCTGGAGCAGAACCCAAAAGGGTATACGCAACTTGACGATCTATTGGCCATCGGCCGCAACCTGGTCTCGGCAGGCCTCCCCAGTCCCGGCGTGGATGCAGCGCAGTCGACTTGCGAACAAGCCACGGTGACGGCTGAGCGTCGTATCATGTCACTCGCGATAGCAGCGGCGGTGGACGCGTCCGACTTCGACACCGCGTACTCATACGTCGTTACACGTGTGATACCTCCCTCCCTGGTTCCCGGCGGCGACAGCGACGGCGAGGACGACATCTCCTGGCGCGCAGCCTACAACACCGGCCGTCACCGCCCCACCACCACCACCGCCCAGGACTCGCCCACCAGCACCACCCTCGCCTCGAGCATCGTGCGTCTCTCGCAGCGCATGGAGCTGCTCTCGCTGGCCCTCGTCCTGGCCCCCTCGCCCGAGTACCTGCCCGAGATCCTCGCGGTCTGGCGCCGCTGCGACGAGGAGCTCTCCTCCCTCCACGACCAGGAGCTCCAGGAGGCCGCCCGCTGGGACCTGCAGGGCGAGCAGGGCCGCATGTCCTCCGGCGCTGGCGCTGCTGCTCTCCCGGGCGGCTTCGGCCCGTCCGGCAGCGAGCTCGACGCCCTGGACACCGAGTGGGAGCGCGAGCGACGGGCGCGTTCCACCCGGCAGCCGCAACGGCCCAAGCCAAGCGGATACGAAGAGGCGCCCATGGGTCTGTTTGACGTTGCGCGCGGAGCTGCGTCGGCGCTGCGTAAGAATGCGTTTCCTCTAGCCGCGGCGGATCGGACGGTGACGGCGGCGGCGGCGGCAGGGGATGGCGGGGGAGCAGAGGCCGGGGCGGAGGGTGAGACTGTGACGCGCACGCGGAAGAGGGACGTGGTCAGTAACCTGGTGACAGGGGGGCTGGTCAGTGGCATCGGCTGGGTCATCGGGGCCCCGCCTGCAGGCTCGAGTGGACGGACGACTGATTGAATTCTTGAAGGGCGATTGAGGGTTATCCAGGCAGCGTCAGTGGCAGCAGGCTGAGAAATGGCAGCAGAGTGAGAAGTGGCAGCAGAGTGAAGAAGAACGAGAGAAGAAGAAACGGCCCAGAGTGCATCGCAGGCTATCGGCCAGTCGGATATCGAGCGACCGGCCAACCTGAAGACAGTCCGCCAGGTACCCGCCGTCCCTCGGATCACACAGATGCTGCTGTCGACGTCGCTGATACGCGAGCACTGCCATTCAGCGGGTATGACGGGAGGCGGATCCCTGCCGGGCCATGCATGAGGATCCTATGAATAGACAAACACGAAGGCTTGGTGAGATCAGAGATCGAGGGCCAGTCGCTTCGCAGCCAGCAGCAGACGGCAGACGGGCTTAGCTCCAGCCCATCCATCATCCATCCCGCGCCGCCCGTCTCGACGAGTCGGCCTGCCTGACTGTGACTAGACGCCATCCATGCCGGCCACGCTGGCCATGATGCTGGCCGTGTTTCAGCCCCCTCCCCAAGCGCTGGCGGGCGGGAGAAGCAGGCGAAGCAGACTCCAGACACAGCCTCCTCTAGTCGACTACTACTAGCATCCGTACTGCACGAAAGCAATAAATATGTGTGTCTGTATGCACGCCGTAGCCACCAGTAGCATCTGTATCCGTCGGGCGCTTGCTGAAACCGCCCTCGCGCTGCTGTATCACCGCGCAGACCGGAGATCTTCAGCGCTCGCTGCCTGGCTGTCTGTCGTGGCGCCGTAGCTCGCTCTCTTTTAATGAAACGCAGCCTGGCGTCTCCGCGGTGGCCTCGTCCGTCGTCCGTTGTCTTCGTCGTCTTCGTCGTCTGCCTTCATCTGCTTCGTCCACATCTCAACCACCACCACATCTTCAACCACCACCACCACTTCTACAGCTACACGAACTACCACCCTCTGCAGTCGGAACGAACTGACACGCAAAACGAGTTCGCCTCTGGCCCGCCAGGGATCTCCCCGCCATCCGTTTCGCCAGCGGCCCACGGAGAACCGACCGTTTTTTGCCCCAGCTTCGCGCCCGCCCCTTCATCCCTCGACCAACCGTCAATAATAACCCTCCTCACCTCGATCCACGCCGGCCTCTCCATCTCGCGGCCCTCTCCCTGCCATCGCTGATTGACTCGCGTGGCCCTCTCTCGCTCTGTCTCTCCTCTCGCCCGTCCGCTCGTCTCCCACCGTCGCCCTCTCACCATGACCTCGCCTGCTCCGCCGCTCCTCAAGCTCCCTGTGCCTGGCGCACACCGCAACAGACGCCCGCCCTTGACCGTCGGCATACCGCCCTCTCCAAATGCGAAGCCCGTCAACCAGAGCGGCGCTGCCGCCCCGGCCCTCGCGCCCATCTCCATCCCGCACAAGCTGGTCACCACCCCCATGGCCGGCCTCCACAGCACCACCACCAAGAGCATGATGTACCAGGAGCCCGCCGCCCTGTATAACGGCCGTCCCATGCCCCAGCACCACCACTCCACCGGCTCCAGCGATTTCACCCTGCGCTCGCGGTCAGGGAGCGTCACGGGCTTCGACAGCAAGAGCAGCGGGCCCCCTACCTCTGCCACCTCGTCTACATGCTCAGCCTCCCTCTTTGCTCCCGGTTTCCTACCGCATGGCTCGACGACAGACCCTTCGTCTGCCATCAGCTCCGGCTGCTCCATCAACGATGGCATCGCCATGGAGAGGGAGGGCAGCATCAACGGCCTGGTCGATCTCGACAAGCTGAGCCAGGAGCTGGGCAGGCCCCTTGATGTCGAAGACCTGGACGACGAGCGGTGGCTTGCTGCCAGCGAGCAGGGCAAGATCATCGAGCTCGACAGTCTCGGTGAGGGCGCCGGTGGCGCCGTCACTCGCTGTCTGCTCAAGGGAGGGAAGACCGTGTTCGCTCTGAAGGTAGGCAAACCATCATCCCCCGGTATCAGCCATTTCCACGGTACTCCCCGGTATTAACAGAGTCTAGATCATCACTACCGATCCAAATCCAGACGTCAAGAAGCAGATAGTCCGAGAACTCGATTTCAATAAAAGTTGTGCGTCCGATTACATCTGCCGCTACTATGGCGCCTTCGTCGACCGGTCGAGCGCTTCGATATCCATCGTCATGGAGCTCTGCGAAGGAGGCAGTCTAGACAGCATATACAGAGAAGTCAAGAAGCTAGGCGGCCGGACAGGAGAGAAGGTGCTTGGAAAAGTTGCCGAAGGCGTCTTGAACGGCCTGACCTACCTCCACGGCCGCAAGATCATCCACAGAGGTACGAACCAACACCGTACAGTCCTAAGATTCAACCCACTAACATCTCTCGCAGACATCAAGCCGTCTAATATCCTGCTCTGCCGCAATGGCCAAGTCAAACTTTGCGATTTCGGCGTCAGCGGGGAATTCGGCACCAAGGGCGACGCAAACACCTTCATCGGTACCTCCTACTACATGGCCCCTGAGCGTATCACCGGACAGTCCTACACCATCACATCCGACGTCTGGTCGCTGGGAGTTACACTGCTTGAAGTTGCACAGCATCGGTTCCCATTCCCGGCCGACGGAACCGAGATACAGCCCAGATCAGTCCTCATAGATCTCCTAACCTACATCATCCATCAACCCATCCCAAAACTGAAGGACGAGCCCCATAACGGCATCCACTGGAGTGATAATTTCAAATACTTTATCGAATGCTGGTACGTTGTACTTCACTTCCTTAATATGTACTCAGCTAACAGTAACACAGTCTCGAGAAAGATCACACCCGGCGAGCAACGCCCTGGCGAATGCTGGAACACCCATGGATGCTCGAAATACAAAACAAAAAAGTCAACATGGCGCACTTCCTGAAACAAGTCTGGGGTTGGAACGACTAGGTGTCATTCCATCATCGCAACGCAGAAGAGGAGACAAAAGCACCCCTCCGAAGAAAAGAGGGAATTCTAGAAGTCATTTTGAGTCATTCGGGCGCTGGGTCGACCCGTAATAACGAATTCTCTTTCATCTATTCAACCTCACATCTCTCCCCTTTTTGTCCCGCCTATCATTCTACCGCCCATACCGACCATACTGAACCTCGATTCCTCCAGGCCACCCCACCCTACTCTCATCTCAATCTCTCGCGTCACAACCCCTTGGCTTGGAACACACGGAAAAAAATGCCTCCCATTTTCACATACTAGCGACTTACTTTCGGCCAACATGACTTCGATGAGTTTTTTTTCCACATGACGAACATCCCATCCCCTTCATCGCCTTTCCTTTCGCCCTCCGATTGAGATTCGATCAACCCGAAAATGCTTCATTCACGCATCAAGCCATTGTTTTCTGTCCTTTACTGCAGTAGTCGGAGTCCGGATATCACTTACTTCCTCCTATTGCCGTTCCCTCACCCTACCACATCTATCTCCTCCGCTTATCTTTTCTCTCTTTTCCTTTTTCCCAAATATAACCTACTATAAATGAGAACTATGATTTATCTACCACTTTCCTTCGCCCCTTCTCTGTATCTGTTCTCTCTTTCCATAGTTTGTGATACTTTTTTTGATGTTAAGAACAGCACAGCGCATTTATATATTAATTATTTCTAGTTGACTATATATCATTTGTTTGTTGCATTTGGACTCTGTCTCTCTCTACTTTTATTTGGAAGTTTGGTTTCAAACAAATATAGGTTGACTTCGTCTCGTGTTTTTCCTGCGTTTAGCTTAATGCATTAAACGGTCAAATTGCCTCTCAAGTACTGAAATTCTATGTAGTTATCAGCTAGTCGAGCACCGCTAGGCTAACTCTTCAAGTATGTGCACTGATGTAATACTGGAAACAAACTACCGCCACGCCTGATACTATAGCCGTGTGCTTTTATTTACAAGACAAACAAATAAACAACCACCAATCTCCTAATGTTTCCTCTGCTTCAAAATCCGTGCTAGCTCTTCGTCTATCTTCTTGAAACCCCACGACTGGTAAAAGGGGAAATAGAGGAAAGGTCTGAGATCAAACCGGTTGTCATCCGGACTATAATCGTTCGAGTGCAATGCCGGTGTCAGGGTCGTCATCTTATGCCGATTGATAGCATAATAATGGTAGAATCTTTTGACTTTCTCTGCAACCTGCCGTGGTTCAAGGTGGTTCCAATCGTGCACTAGGCGCTGGAACATGCCGTACGGGCCCAACTTGTTGACCTTTCGCAGTCGGCCAAAAACAGTTAGCTCATCGTAGGTCATGCCCATGTCCGCCTCGTCGCTTTGAACGTATTCCTCAGTGATAGGCTCAAGCTCAGCGGTGGGCGTGGCATCTAGAAACTCGCGCAAACAAGGCATTGAGAATGATTTTTCAGCCCAGGCGATGAATAGCTTGAGGTCGCTCTTGTCAATGCCTCCTATGGGGTTAATATCGGCCGAAGAGCAATCATATTTCGTATAATAGCCTCGGAGAGCCTCGCCGACGTTGGCGGAACCAAGGACAAGCAGTGATCCCCCATGTGGGCGTCTGCGGGTAGTAGGAAGCATTTGGGCAAATTCGTAAGCCGTGACCATTCGACTGCGAGCCTGGATATTTTGCAGCATCAGATTCTCCGCATTAGTGCCTCCCTGACTCTTAAACTTAGGATCAAAATTTAGATACTTGACTACTAAGTTCTTTTGTGCCTCGTACACGTCATCTATGTCCATGTCGACGTGATAAGCACCAATAGCATGGGAAAGGTCCTTTGCTCGTTGTCGGGTTTCCTTGGACGACTGTTTCGACATGCCCATGTACACTGTGTGGAAGATCTGATTACAAAGCTCCTGGGGTGTACTAGGTGCCTTGTCAGTGTAATCTGCCAGGCGCTTGCAGTCTTTGGCAACTTGATCGTTTCCTGCTTTGATTGCGTCCATGACGAGTCGACACATCGAATACACCGTGACTGCTGTTGCACAGCTATCAATTCCGCCTGATAGTGGGACGAGGTAGCCTGCAGTGCCTGATCGTCGAAGGTAGTCCCATAGCCAGCATCCTGTAGACAGTGCAATCTCCTCGGCTGGTAGATAGTAACGTGGCTGGATAACTGGACTGGGTCGCATCGTCGTGTCCCGGTCTCCCGTATCTGAGCTAAGGCTGAAATCCGTCTCTATCCGAGTGTACTCTTCAGCTAGGATGGCTTGGTGGCCTCTGGAAGGGGCACATCTGTAAGAGCGTACTTCTTCCAAGTCCACGACCGCCGTGACCACGTCAACCTCGTCCAAGGTGAATTGGTTTCCCTGTGCCACGAGATTCCCGTTCACGATAATCATAGCGCTTCCGTCAAAGTAGAGTCGATCACCGTCGCAGCCCAGGTGATTGGAGTACAGATAGATACCCCCGTTCTTTCTAGTGGCTTCCATAATGAGACTCACGCGAACATCGAGTTTCCTCAGCGTGTGATGAGAACCAGACGAGTTGGCCAAGATCTCCACTCCGTTCAGGCTCATGTCATTGTGAGGCGACTGGGGCGTAAACAACTCTTCGCAGGTTTCAATCCCAATGCAGGTATCGGTAGTTGAGATGACCGCATCGCCGATAGGCACCTTTGTTGTTCCCTGGATGTCTCTCGCCATCCTCGGCAGGTAATATTCCTCAACATGCCTTGGTCCTACCCAGGGAATGAAATGTCTCATCTCTCTATAGTTCCCATCGTTCGCAAGCCATATTTTCGGGCGAATGAGCAATATCTTCCCGTTTAGACAGATGACCCGGCAGTTGAAGCGATTGTTGCGGTGCATCACCGGCATCCCGATATCGAGAAGAATGCCATCGCACGATCTGTCCTTGAGAATGATACATAGCATTTCCCAGCAATGAAGGTATAGGTCCGCTTCATAGAAATGATCAAGACACGAGTAGCCGCATATTTCAAGTTCTGGGCCAACCCTGAGAGTTGCTCCGGCAGCCTTGGCCCTATGTATACTCTCGACAATACGACGGGTGTTTCCTTCAAAATCGAGGGCCCAATTGCGGAGAGAGCAGCTCGCCACACACACTAGATGACCCATTTTGTACAATTAAAAGTATGATGACTTGTTTAATCCCTTTGCCTTGAAGTATCTGATGGTGGGGTGAGTCACCGAAGTTGCACACTTAAAGATCAGACCTCTCTGATTTCAGTCCAGCGATTCAAGCCGTAGCGACAGCCAAGTAGTCTTCCTACTGCAACAGACCAGTGGGGACAGTAGAAGGACCATGAGGCAGTCGGACAGACAGGTGTATGTATACCACCTTTCATACAAACAGCGGCAGTGGCGGGTTGGCGGAACGGCACAACCTATCTCCGTCGCCATTTTGTCATCACGTCGGGCCATCCCGCAAGCGCGCCTTGTGACTGAAGTCCCGAGAACCTCCGCTGAGGGATGCGAAAGATCAGGCCATGTTCACGGGCAGATATGCCGTCTATACGTCATCCTCGATGCTACTGGCCGCATTATCCATCCCTGGTGTCGTCTCTCGTCTTTTCAGATGTATAATGTCGTCCTCAAAGGACCTCTCGACAGCCTACTCAAGGGATTTTGTGAAAGCAAAAGTGCGTAGGCTGACCGGAACAGATCCCTTGGAATGATACCCAGTCTTATAGTGCCAGATATCACTAAGAGAATATATTGCCTTTTCGCAATATGCATCGTTAACTACCTATGGTATCTCCGCGGAATGGCCTTTCTACGCTACTCTTCCTGCCGCTATTCCATTTCAAATCAAACTCATGGAGCGGCGTACCCCTGGCATAGCAAATAGAAATTATCCCATTGGCTTCTCGAAAACGGAATCACGGCGTTTGCTTGTTGTTGAATTCACAGTTTCTTGAGAATGGCTCAACGGCAACTTTCTTGAGGTCACCCCATACACTCGCTTCCCAGGCTGTCCCGAGTGCATATAAATAGCTGGCTTGCTCACCTCGTAGATCTCATTCATATTCAACTAAACCAAACAGCTCCTCAGCAGGCAAGATCACTTCATTGCACCATCCACTCAGCGACGATGGCCGTCATTGACCATGTCATCCAGCATGTCGATGAGAAACAGTTAGAAAACGACCTTCCCAGCCGTGTCTGCTACCTCAAAGCCTTTTTGAAATTCACCGATGAAGACGGCGCCGCCATAAATAGCGCCAAACCTCTGATTGCTCCCGCTCTACCATCAATCCTGGACACAATTTATACCAACCTGATCGGGTTCGATGTCACCGCCAAAGCCTTTGTGCCGCCCCAGCCAGAGCAAGAAAACGTCGACGCTGCCGCAAAAACCACAATAAATGATCTCTCGCTAACTCATCCGAACGTCCTGCACCGCAAGGATTTCCTCAAGGCGTATCTCATCAAGCTCGTGAGCAACAGCGACTGGTCGGACGGTAGCAAGTTCTGGGAATATCTCGATAAGGTTGGCGTCATGCATACCGGAAAACCTGGATTCAAGCATCGCGAGAAGCGGCCGGAGCTGCGCGTTGAGGTCATGCATATGTCTCTTTTGCTGGGATTTGTGGAGGACATCGTACTGCAGGCAACGATGGAGGCGGAAGGGCTGGATATCCAGGGCAAGACGAACGTCATCAGAGCCTTCAATAAGTTGTTGTGGATCCAGAACGATCTGTTCCAGAAACACTACGTTGGGAAGACGGACTAGATGGAGACGTTCTGACGTAAAGGGAAATGAGAAATGACACAAGCACTCTGGCGTTATGCGGTTGAGAACATCTCAAATAGGCTTTGTATTCTATTTCTTGATGGTAGAGTTTTCGAAATATAAAGACTATGTCTTGATGCTTAAGACATCAAGTCATCTTTGTCAGATTGGTCAACTCTGCGCAGACTCTCGACGAGTCAAGCCTTTTTTCTCTTCTTTACTTTTACCTCCTTCGCCGGCTCTTCCTTTTCCTCTATTCCATCCATCTTTACCTCCTTGAACGACTCTTCCTTTTCCTCTCCCTCTTCCTCTCTTCCACCTCCTCCCTCTTCAGCGACTACACCAGCAGCACGATAAGCACCTTTTACGACAGCTTTGTACCATGCTATTATATACTCACAAAGTACCTACTCTATCCTCCGTACGTCCCCAAGGTACCATCATCCTCGTTCAACGTCCGTGGCATCCGTCATATCTCTCTTGTAAACATCGGCATGGTGGCTTGCCAGGTGCTTCCTGAGATCGTTGGTGGAGGTGTGCTTCTTCCCCTGATTCTCGGCACTTCATGTTCTGGACCGGTCCGTGACTAGTTCCTGGCTAGTAGTTTTGGGCCCGAGCCTACTCCTTGAAAACACCCATGGTGCACAATGGTCCAACCGTTAGCATCCTACTCGATAGCGACCTTTTAGCTGCTGCTTCTCGGCCGCTCATGGGCGGTGTCACTGACTGCTTCGTAGGGGGCAGAGTTCATCTCTCGGTAGCGTGGTGTAAGTAAATATACGGCGTCTATCTGTCATGCAAAGTCCTCTTCAGTCAGTTCACTTTTGGAGACACTTCAGTACCTATAGCGTACGAATTTACACTTGATGAACACCATTATTTTGTCTGCATCTTCGATCTCTCACTCCCAAAACAACAACTTGACGGCTCGGGGTTTTCAATGTCTGCTTATATAATGAGATAGCTTGGCCCGAAAGGTGCCTGCCGCGTCATCGATCGGCAGGCATCAACAGTGGCAGTGCTGGCGTGTTCTGGAGTAGCTATGGAGTGCTGGAGTGCGTCTTTTAAGACGGCAATGGAGGTCTTTGGTATAAGACCACTGGTATAGGTGCCTGCTCGGTATCCAAGCTTCTCACGCTGCTTCATGTTTACGGACACACGGTCTCACTACTACGGACACTTCCGTCGGTCGGAAGGCGTCGCATGCTCGACGGTGTCTTGCTTAAGTACGGAGTGTATCGAATCCTGGCTTATGCCCGTCATGCCATGGCTTCGGTGCGGTCTTGGTGGCTACGGCTCTGGCTTCGGTAGTCGCATAAGCGATGAAGCTGCGGAGTCCTGATCAACAGGAGAAAAAGCGCCATTTTATCCAGTCGAGCGCTTTCACTGCAGTGTCGACGTACGGAGTAGCTATCTATGGAAACAAAGCGTAGGGAGTTCGTACCGCGTCGATGATCTAGGAGCCTGGCCTGCGACCATAGCAGGACTCAGCGCCACAACGGCCGTGGGAGTCGTTTGCTGCAGACCACTGAGGGAGTGTAACCGGGATACTACTGTACGCCTGGCGTATTGTCTGTATCTTACTAACGACAGTAGGTTTCAGGGGCAAAGGGGCACCGTCACAGAAGGCCCACGGGAACCCATACCTAATCTCCTGTCCATCGCCGTGGATAGACTATCCGCACCCAGAAATGCTCCGGCCATCAAAGGACGGCCGGTCCAGAGGAATCGCCCTGGACCGAGCGCTGCTGGACGTCCGCCGTGAAATGATCAGGATGGGCCGATATTCGAGACATGGGAGGCAGAGGGAACAGGCGTCCCTGCAGGAGCCAGGCACGTCGACTGATTGGCGGCCTGTGGCGCTGATCAACAGGCAAATGGCGACGGGGGCTTCAAGGATCTCCCCCACCCCGGTCGCCTTGCCGGCCCCGTACTTCTGGACGGAGCAGGGGGGAAAAGGTGCAGCAGGTCTGTGTGAGCCGTCAGGGCCCCGACAAAGGACAGGTTGGAACACCGAAAGGCAGCTCAAAGGACAACGATACATGACTAGCCGTGAACGGCCAGGTTGAAGGAGCTTACCGCTTCTCTTTTTACCCTCTGCGATGTGTGTTGTGTGGGCGAATTTGGCGTCGGGCTGGCTGCCCATCGAACTACCACTCCCTCCCTGCCAGGGGCCCAGCGGCCAATTGGGGCCCAGGACGGGTGAAGAGGACGAGGGATAGACAGGCCAGCAACAAGACACGGCCTGGGATGGTCCACTTATGCCTGATAGCCCTGCCGGCCGACGGGTCCAAGTGGCCCTGGAAGAGCGCAGACCGTCTCTCCCCTTGACCCACGTCTGCATCATTTTGTGGGTGTGAAAGGGGCATGTATATAGGGCAATCTCCTTTTGTCCATACATAAGGCCCAGGTTCCGCCCTCTGACCTGAAACCCTTTCTTTCTTCCTCTTTCCTCTCTCCATCCAGCATCTATCTCTCAGACCTCGGTCATTACACTCTTTTAACTACCAGTCACTCTTTACACAACTCAACGCCAACCGTCTTCCGGTCACTCTTCGCCTTCTCCTTTATAACGACTCTTCATATCAAACTCCAGCAGTACTTCTACAAACATTCAAGATGCGTTTCTCTGCCGTCTCTATCGCTTTCTTCGCCGGTGCCGCCGTTGCCATGCAGGGCTACGAGCAGGGTGGCTATGAGCAGGGCTCTGGCTACGAGACCACCGTCTACTCTACCCAGGACGTCACCATCACCTCCTGCGGTCCTGACGTCCCCAACTGCCCTGGCAAGACCTCCACTGTCCCGGCCCCAGCCCCAACCAGCTACTCTACCGAGTACGTCACCGTCACCGACTGCCCACCTGAGGTCACCAGCTGCCCTGCCTCTTCCACCCGTGTCGAGAGCACCATCGTCCCAGTTCCCACCTCCACTGGCTCTGCTCCAGTTTCCACTGGCACTGGTGTCAGCCCAACTGGCGTCCCATCTGGTCCCGGCAGCATCCCAACCGTCATCCCACCATACCCTACCAACGTCCCATCCAGCCAGGCTCCTCTCCCCAGCACCTCCGTTGTTACCTACACCACCTGCATCCCAACTGTCATGACCTCCGTCATCACCCTGCAGCCAACTCCCACCACCCTTGTCCCAACCGGTGGTGTCCCAACTGGCGGTGTCCCAACTGGTACTGGTGTCCCCACCGGAACTGGCTCCTAGTAAGTTCTCTTGAATCAATAAATATGCCTAAAAGGTCAACCTCTAACACAATATAGCCCTCCTGTCCCAACCTTCACCGGTGCCGCCAGCACCTTCTCCGGCTCCTACGCCGTCGCTGGTCTCGCCGCTGTTGCCGCCATTGTCCTCGCCTAAATTTCTCTTCTTTAATGACTCCCATTAGCTCTCCTTTCCGTCCTCTATCTGTCATCTCAGTGCTGGCGAAACCATAGCTATGGGGTATTTCTCTTTCTCATCTTATCCTTTCCCTTTTATCTTCTTGAACATAGTGTGCATGGCAAAATAGAACCACTCTAGACAAGAAATTCGATTTTTTGACCGGGACATGGCATTTTTTTGGGTTCTATGGAGATTCGTGGTTTTCACCCCTCCCTCTCTGAAACGTGGTTTAACTTATGGACTTGGCTTGAATTTTGATTTGATTGTTTGATACTCCTCCTTTTTTTACCTAACCTTTTACCTGCTATATACCTCATTTAGTAATATTTCTCATGTTCCTCTCTGAATCAGCCTGCAGCGTCATCAACCTTCCTTGTTCTCGTCGGGTCCAAGTTAAAAGAGAGAAAAAAGCGCGAGCGCGAAAGATAGTCAACCTCCAAATGTCCCGGTGTCTTGAAAATAAGTCTCCATCACACAATTTTACTCCTTTCAAAATTTGGATTCTACATCTAGACGTCTTGGTATTCCCCTAAAGTCGCCATCCCGCGCCTTGCCGTCGCTGTACCCCTGCTCACTTGCTTAACCGCTTCGGACCTGCATGCCTAGTCTGCCTTCTCCCCCCGTGTTCCTCCACCACTCGCTACTTAGCGTTTTCTCCAGGTTTCTCCCAAGCCCGACCTCGAAGTAAACTAACTTAAGGACGGACTACGCAGCTAAGACCTTACGCGCCGGCTTTCTTCTTGCAGGCGATGTTAATCTCCTAATTTGGGGGGAAAATAAGAGCCTACGCACAATTAAACATCGCAAACGAACCAGCCTTGAGCATTTCTACATAGGTACCTATGTCAGCAGGACGGTGTGTTTCAATTACCCTAATCCTTCCCTAACTCTTAACCCAGACCCCCCTAAGCCCTAACCCAGACCCTCACCCTAAGGAAAGAGAGATGTATTGGCTCGCAAAGTCAGCCCGTGTTGTACCCAGAGCATATTAAATTCAATGCATTGACGTCTTGGCCTGAGCAAATCTCGCGAGACCGTCCTGGTGAGCGAAACGTCTAACCACATGTTTCAGTCGTGCTACCTATCAGTCGAGTAACGCGCGCTGTGCAATTTAACGCCTCAGTTCACAACCATCGGCTTCCCAACGTCTGAAGGCTACGAACGACGATATGGAACATAGGTATCAGTATTAGGTATCGACAGCTCCGACCACAGCGAGGATCTATCACCCTGTATCTCAATGAGATGGTCTTCTGGCGTCCTTGAGTACACAATGATATCATCAATATATACAAGGACGAATGACCATAAGTATGGAGCGAGAAGGTGTTCCATCCTGTGCTGGAAGAACGGCGGGGAGGTCGTCAATCCCATAACGGCCACCGTAAAGCGTTCCTGTCCTCTGTGAGGGGTGCTAAATGCCACCTTCCACCGGTCATCTCTGCGAACATCCTGTTGGAAACACCCTTTTGTGATGTCCATTGAGGAGAAGACTACCGAGCCACCAAGCGAGACGCTTGTTCTTTTGGTGATGGTTAACAAACCGTTCCCAGTCCTGAGTGGCCTTTGAATCTCTTTCATCCTCGGTCATGAACCGGTCCCCAGAGACTGACTACAAGTCCATCTCTCGTTCGGCTCAGGGCGACACATTGCCGCTGGCGGTCTGCAACAAAGCCCAATCCGTATTCTCTTCCAAGACGAGTTGTCGATAGAATAACGAAGTCCCTCTCGTGGTCTTGAGATGCATCGACGCATTGAATGTCCAATCTTCAAGCCACGGCTGTAGTTGATGAACCTTTTGAGAATGTATAATTCTTCACTGCAGTATGTGCAGGTTATCGGGACAAAAGGCCTAATGCCCTCAGCTCTTACTGAGGTGAAGTGGTGGGACTATCCTGACAGTATGTCAAGGCAATTTTCCGCAGGGATATTGTGCTTCACAAGCCCCGATACAAGGTCGGTAATGGCACACATGTCACAATCTCTTGTTATGACTTCATGGTGGTGGATATGCCTCTGGAAAGTCTGTGAAAAGATGACTATGTCATTGATATATACCTTCACGAAGGCTTGACAGGGCTTTAGAATTAGTTCAATTTGCCTTTGAACGTAAGGTACGCTATTGACAAATCCCATCACAGCGACGCTGTAATATTCTTGGCCTCTGTGGGATATTACAGATAAGCGACTTCGGTGCTTAGGGGCAATCCTCCACTGGTAGAAAAAGCTAGTTGCATCACACACAGTGCTAGGGGTTAAATAGAGACGTCTCTCCTCTCGGATGCCAGACAGGTGTGCCCAAAATGGACATGTAGAACGACGCCCCTGAGGACGTGTTGTATTTCTTCACCATGAAATATGAAACTGTGAGATGTCAGGGTGCATTCTATATTGAGTAGTTAGCATTATCTCTGGGACACCTGTCTTGAGCATTCACTCAAAGAGTGATAGCTTTTGCGATGCGTAGAACTCATTGCGTCCGTATGAGGTTTGATGGCATTAAAGCAAAGAGACCCTCATCTGGGATGCCCCCTCAATTAACTACCCAGGGTCTTCAGCTTTCGACTTGGAGTGAGTCGATGGAACACGCGGAGCTGCTGTCACTAGTGAGTCAAGCAGTTGCGGTTGTTCAGCGTATAGGTATCCTCTCCTTGTTAGTAGATTCCTTCATACGATGTACTCGTGGAGGAGCGAAAGCTCAGCCGCATCCACTGAGCACGGTCTCTAAGTTGCAAGATGTTGGGCCAAAAAGACGAAGTCGTCTTAGTGGTCCTCTAGAAAGTCACCTATCTTCTTCTGACTCAAGATTAATGTGAGATAAAATGTGTGAGACAAGAGACGCATAGAGCTGAATGATGACTCCAAGGAGTATTTCAGCACCCTCAGCTGCTCTCTGTTTGGATCTATGAGACTTCAATACCTCCATTTCTTCATTGAACTCTGGAATGTTATTAGAGGCTGCAACTGTAGCTCCTGGGGCATTTTGCGCATCTAGGTCTTCCTTTAAATTGGTCCGGAGACGATAAACCCCAGGGACCCGTTGATTTTGTATATAGGAGAATACAAAGTCTAGGCCGTGGTTAGATCTGGAAACGACAAGAACTGGTTTGTTAGCTCAATAATAATAAAACGCAATCATCATTGACAGGTTCGTCTTTCCTGTACCCGGAGGTCCTGTCACCAGGGTCATAAAGTCTCTGAAAGATGTTTTTGGCCTCAGTGCTGACTCTACAGCCTCGAGCTGCTGAGCAGTCGCAGCTCTGGCACTTTGTAACTCCTCGATCAATCACTTTGCTGTCTATTCTGGAGCTTTTTTAGAGCACGGCTAACCGCCTGCCTACCTGCAGCCTTTGCACGTTCGATTTCTGCTTGTACTGGATTGAGATTCTGACTTCGTTTGCGAGCTCTGATAGTATGCGAGTTGGTGGACAGTTCAGTATCTGCTTTTCTTCTTTTCTGCATGCTGGCCGGGTTTTGGCCCACGGATCGGTTTCATGGTTGCTACATTGATCATTATATTAGTTTTAGTAGATATAAAGGTATAGGGTATATACTTACTAGCTAGGCGGTTGCTGGCTTGCCTCCCTGCTAGGAAAGAAGAAGAGGAGGAAAAGGAGAGCAGGCCGAGCAGGCAGGGCAAAGTTGACTTTCGATTGGAGGGAACTATATCGCCGCGTTATTTCTTGCTAATTCCAATTCTTTAAGGTAATTATTTCTTGGAATGCGGACTTCATAGTCTCCATACATGGCCATTCTGATAGCCGACCTAACTTAGGTAGAAAAGTAAAGTTGTGTCAGAGAAGAACAGGTGACAATTGAAGGACCATGTAGGCGACTTCCTCTTTTTGGCCCAATATATCCGTCATACGAAGTATGTCGATTTGCTCTAGCTTTGGTCGTCGTAAAGAGTTGTGGGTCGACACTGTCAAATGCATTATACCAAGTCATTTGATTCTCTCTAAGGACTTGGAGAAATATATAATGTTGGCGGTCAATATGCCAGGCGACTAACCCTTATTGAGACGGTCGGGAACTAGGCTGGAGCAAAGACGAAGAGGAAATGGCTTCAAAAAGAGGATATAGACGAAGGTCACCACTTTGGGGGTATATATACGCCCTGCCTTGGACTTGGATCACAATTCTAAGGAGGCGAGTTGTAGTAAAGAGAAACCAAGACAGTAAGGGACCTTTATAGAAACATTTCTATAGATTGCCCTAGCCCAGATAGTGAATATACCTCGCCTTAGCTTGGATAGTAACTATACCTTGCCTTAGTTCTTAAAGTGAATGTAAACTGCCCTGGCTCAGATAGTAAATATAACTTGCCTCAGCTCAGACAGTGAAGTAACTAGCCCGTGGCAAAGAGACCCTGATAGACCTTGCCCTTACACGCTAGGGCATTGACTAGGAGGGTTTGAACCTGCTTGAGACAAGAAAAGGCCTAGCTAGACCTTCCACTTGCTAGCTGGGACAAAGAATAGTAGCAGACAAAACCTGCTAGATACAAGCTAAGGCCTAGCTAGACTCCCTCCTCATCAGCCAGGACAGTTGATATAAGCAGATAGAACTCGAGAGCAATAGAGATCCCTGACGGACTGAGTTTCCCCCCAGGAGCATCGATGTTTATGTCTTTCCGCATTGGGACGTCTTTGCAGTGTTTGTTTACGCTGCTTCCTGGGTATAAAAGGGCCTTCCCCCGCCCCTCCGCGTCTCTTTGTTTTCTCCCCCTCTTTTATTTTCACCACTTCTCTTCTGCCTAGCAGCAGCTAGGGCATTGGGCCTTTTTGATCAGCCATCTTCCTCTTAGTAGGAGCTAGGGCATAAGGTCTTTCTTTCTATTCTGGTGTTTAAACACCTGAATCATACCCAAAAGTCATTTACTGGTTAGTCACCTCCACAACCAAAGGTACCATAGTAGCGTGTCTTGCCACCACATCGTGACATCAACCATATTTCCGTTAAGTTGACTCGATGACTCCGCATAGATGGCAATACATATATATACCTAGGTCTATATATGTATATATATATATATGTATATATATAAACGGAAGCTTTCTTTTGAGGGAGCCATAGACGCTTCGAGGATCTCAATCAAGCCTACCACACAAGGCACCATGGGCGAATTTTTCAACAGGGCGGAAAGCCCAGAGCTGTTGATAGACTATTCACCAATCCGGCGGCACTATACAGAAAAGACAAAGGTAAGATTTACAATCGCTTTTAATAACCTTGCTTCAATACTAAGGAAAAAACAGTCTTTGGAGGATCAGCTCAATGCCGTTAAGCTCAGAATGGCTGAAATGGAAAAGGCGCTCCATCGCCTGATGGAGCGCAGAATCGAGATGTGCGTTGGAAATATGCTTATCCAAGTCGCTAAGAGCGTCGTTCCTCGAGACAGTGGTGCTTCAACCCATGTTCTTGCCCAGTCAATGGCCGCTATGCAGGACAAGGATCTTAGATCGGCGGAGATTCCGAGCAAGTACTGGCCAGTGTTTCGGAGTCTCTCTAAGGTATGTATCCACCTTCGTACAATATAAGACTTTCTTTCACTAATAAGAGTCATAGCACGTCGAGAGTCGGAACTCCGCAGCCCACGAGCCCGATTACGAGTTCGCTTCCTTGTTAAAGGAACCAGGGATGGAGAACCACTATGCCAAATGGGCGCCGTTGTTTCAACGTGCTTATGGAAAGTCTGTGGAGGAGTTTGTGGAGAGTGTCGACGATTGTTGGGTAGAGATGAATTCTACTATATCTATATAGTATTGTCCTCGGACAACATGGGTATTTGAGACTAGAAAGCAGTACTTCTTGTCAGGAAGCAGCTTAATATCCATTTTAGCAAATTATCGGTCTTTATGTCCTCTTTGTAATCTATACCATATTCAGATAGATATGGTCCTTGATGAAAGGTACTTTCTGCTCTGACCGATTTAGCACTGTGGTGTGCTCGTCCTCCGTTGACCACCGAGAAGCGTTTTGCGGCCATCCATCCACGGAGCATATTACGGAACTTTCCAGCGTATTTGTCCTCAATACTGACGTGGCTGGTGTCTGCGCGTTGCGAAATACTCGTTATCTCTTTTTCAAGGGCTGATGGAAGTCGCTCATAGGACCCGCCGCCTCAGTTGGGAAGAGAATTCTGCCTGACCCTTACTTAGGACGAATGAGCAAAGTCAGAGTAAGGCACGAACATCGTGTGCATGCAGAGCCTTCCGACTTGCCCACGAAATTGCGGGTACCTAACGAGGGCCACTTGACGCGCTGTAACATGCTACGGGACAAAGGACTGTCAGACGACGGTTCGCCAGCGGGATCAAGCGTACTGTAACTGTTGGCTAGATGATACATACCGCGCACTATACAACTCATCTAGTGGTCATCAGTAATAATGGTTTGACCATTTATTGCAATCGACAGACGAAAAGCGAGGAAGATTCCAACATAAGCAATCTCTTCCGAAGCAATAGGGGGGTCAGACTGTTTAGCGCCAACGACAGCGTCAAAATGCTGGAGGGCGTCCTTTTTACCGAAATTTGGGTTGCAGCTTCTGTCTGACCATGCCCATTCCGATATCTTCATGATACTAGTCCTTGTGATGCCTGGTGCTATTGCATTCACTCTTAGGCCTGTTGCAGACAGCTGAGCGGATGCTGACTTCACCATATATCTCCAAAGGCTCCTGTAGCCCAGCTGCTGAGCTCGTCGCTATAACAGTTGCCGCCAGAGGTCAGTTTTTCTCCTGAGAGCAAACTCATTGCGTGGCCACAATATTTTATAGCAAGGAAGAATGGCCGCGAAAGAAATGCGTAAACTTTGTCGTATTTAATACACCGTATCAGTATCCGCGAGTGACCTGGTGCGCGGTTAGTGTATCGAAAGACGGAGAGTCCACCATAGTAAATATCACAAACCTAAAAGAGCCCACTCGAACCATCCACAATTGCAGGTGGTCTTCACACGTCACACCTAGCACTGTTAAATGTACTCCGTACAATGCACACCAAACCAGTTTCCTTGGCCTCCTGTTGCGAAGATATACAAACTAAAGAAAGGTCAGGTCTGTTGCGTAAACTGCCCAAGCAGCGGCAAGACCAAATACCAGTGACCTACCAATTCCGTGCGGCGATCCTGCACCAGGGACAGACAATACCAGCACGAGCTAAGTAGACAAGGAGAATAGGACATGCTTTCTGGGAGTCAAGAGGACGCGCTCCTATATCTCTTACAATAGACCTAAGGAACTTGGTTGGATCATAAAGATCGATACGTATTTGGCCAACATGATAAATAACTCAGTTCGATCACCAATCCAGCTGTCATCGAACAGTAGACGAGACACGGTAGGGCAAGACATCGGCAATTGATGAGTGGTGGGCACCACCACTTACCGGAAATTGCTCTATCTCATAATGGCGGCAGTTGTACTCTGCAAGTATTTAATACAGCGCCTCTATACACAACAAATGGGCGATATACTCATGACTGAGACCAGCTTGGTGCTTGCAATTGTGAGTCTATAAGTACGTACTGAATCACCCTTGAGTATTCGCGAAACTGACAATATTCTTGTAGAGATCACTCAGAAAAGGCATACTGCTTTTCACCTAGAAGTGAATAACATGGCCTGCACAATGGAACGAGACTATTACCACGAGCTGAAAGACTATCCTCGCCCGAGTTATCCTTTCCCAGATCTTATTAACTCGGAGATTGACAATCTCGCTCAAGAATATGACTCATGGATTGATGATGACTGTTCATTCGAGTCAGAATCTGCCAGAGAGAGGCATAAACGACATCGCCTGGCGGACATTGCTGCGCGTGCGTTCCCCCAGATGTCTCTACCTGAGCTGCGTCCGGTGGCCCGGTTCACAGCGTTTTTGGCAATTCTTGATGACTGCCTGGACCGGGCAGTGAAAGCGGACTTTGAAGAAGTTGTGGAAAGAGTCACCTCTCTCCTTACTGAAGAGAACGCGGAGCCAGAGGCAGGATTCTATCATCAAATCTACATGATGCGGATGGATTTTGCCACACGTGGTATACCGTTGCATTGTTATCGTCCTTTTGTCGACTCTATTTTATCACTGTTGGTTGCGTATAGTGATGAAAAGAGATACAATGTCAGCGGCAGAGCACCTGCACAGGCAGTGTATCAAGATATTCGGCGGCAGACTTCAGGTGGCGTATGTTATGCCAAGTATCTTTGCCTTCACGAAAAGTATCAGCGCTTTCCCACCACAATTCTGACTCACCCAACTATCCTTCGGCTACAGGATATATGTGGTAGTCTTATAGGGTACCACAACGACTTGATATCTCTGCCGAAAGAGCTTGCGCGGGGAGGTGATATTATCAACATCGTGATATCTCTTCAGCATGAATTCGGCATGAGCCTGCAGGAAGCCTATTTTAAAGCTCTTGAAATCCATGATGCTCAATTAGAGGAATTCATCTATCTCAAAGCCAATCTTCCTAAATTCGGTTCAAGATGGCAAGAGTTGGTAGAATCCTATGTGGCCGACCTCGGAATTATGTTACAGGGTGTCTATGCCTGGCATATCAACGAAACTGGGCGGTACTTGCCGGGAGCATATGTAGAGCCTGAACATGGGCCTGCCAGTGTACTCTAGTTTCATTCCTATATCCTTATCTCTACGGCCTTCATTTCACAATCCCAGCTGTGTAGCCTTACAACTCATTCTCTTGAAGCGACACGCATGCCTGACATGTCTTGTGGCCCCAGCTGGTATCCTGTTAGCTGAATATTTCAACACGGCCTGCATATCTGGGAGATGGTTACGGTGAAAGGTGTCAGGCTCGAATTCACCAATCATTGCCAACTGACACCCAGAGATGTACTGTAACTGCGAAATATTCGGTATTGCAGGGTTTGGCTTAAATATGAATACTTGCCGAGATTGGAACTCGGCCCAGCTTGCCGATCGTTTTCTATATACATATCGCTAACCGCTTCCAGCTGCTGTCTATATTATAAACGCAAGCTGCCAGCTGGTTTCTATTAAATATGTTTGGAGAACGTACTTTTCCAAAACAAAAAAAAACCTGCCGTCTTGGAGTCGCAAAAAGTTTTACGGTGCCGGTGGATGATTAGGGTCCTAAACCTTCTTCCAACCTCACAAAACCTTCGTCGAAGATGACCCTCTCTTCGAATCACTCATCGGATCTTGCATGGGATGCAAAATTAAAATGGAGCATTCTAACCATTTTTGCCGCAGTAAGTCATTTATTTAGTTCGAAACCACCTGGCTACATTCATTTTAACACTTGCATCTTCAGTATCTTGTTTACTCCATAGCGACTGCCATCTACAACATTACGCTGCATCCATTAGCAGGATACCCTGGACCCGTACTTTGGCGTGCGAGTCGTTTACCCTCGGTATATCGCCTCCTTAATGGTCAACTTCCTTTAGACGTGCATAAACTTCATATCCGTTATGGACATGTCGTGCGCATAGCACCGAACGAGCTGGCATACGCTTCCTCCCAAGCATGGCAGGACATTTATGGCCACAAGAGGGGAGACTATTCGACGCAGGAATTTCCCAAGTTTCAAAAGTTTTATGCTGCCATTACAAATCCTCCAAATATCGTAACGGAGTCCACGGCAACTCATAAGCTCTTGCGCCGCCTACTGAGCCCTAGTTTCAGTGACCGAGCCATGCAGCAGCATGAACCTATAATCAAAAAACACATTGAACAGCTACTACGCCAACTTAAAACGCGCTGTGTCAGTGTCAAGGGAACTGGAGTACCGCTTGATCTGAATAGCTGGTTCAACTCTACCACATTTGACATCATTGGCGACTTAACATTTAGCAAACCATTTGGATCATTGGTCAAAGGCCATGAGGATTTGTGGGTAAGAAATATCAATAGGTTTGCTGCGTTTGGCTTGGCCAGTCTGCTTGCCGCCGCCCATTTAGGTGGTCTAACACTCTTAACACTACTTGGTGTCATATTCCGGAGCGGGAAAGAGCGTATTACTTCCGATCTGAGAGCTGCTCTAGACAAGAGGATTCACTCTAAAGATGGTGAAGAAGATTTGACAAGTGAGCTGCTAAAGGCCAAAGACAATAAGGTAAGCCATATTGTCTCAATCTCTATATGTCGGTGGCACCTTGCTCAGTTTAACCAATGCAGGAGATCAGTCATGATCAGCTCGTTAGCAATGTTTTAGCCCTCACATTGGCTGGATCCGAAACTGCTGCAACGCAGCTTTCTGGAATTATGGCACTTTTGCTTCAATATCCAAATTGCCTTTCAAAGCTGTGCACTGAGGTACGAGAATCTTTTGCATCTGTAGATGAGATTACAGCTACGTCTGTTGCCGAATTGAGATACTTGAAAGCTTGCCTAAATGAAGGGCTACGCATGTACCCTCCTAGCCCCTTTGGAGTACCGCGACAGGTACATCATGGCGGAAACATTATCGACGGTAGACACGTACCGCAAGACGTCAGTTCATGCCTAACTCTTGCCTTCTTGTGGCTGTTAACCCTGCCCATAGACACTTGTCGCGGTCTGGATCTACTCTGCCAACCGCAACCCGAGAAACTTTGCGAACCCCGACCGGTTTTGTCCAGAACGATGGCTCACCAGCCGAACTGAAGAATATATGTGCGACAACTTCGATGCAATGCAGCCCTTCTCAGTTGGTCCGAGAGATTGTATTGGCCGAAAGTGAGCATAAAACCCGGCTGTTTGGTCGAGCATTCTAACATTTGCGTAGTCTGTCACTGGTGGAAACACGAATGATCCTCGCATCTTTGCTCCTGAACTTTGATTTTGACTTGGTTGAAGAAAAGCAGAACTGGTTTAACCAGCGCGCATTTCTTGCTTGGAAGAGGAAGCCCCTCTACGTCACCCTAAGTCCACGTAAAGTAGGTCACCAGTGAGTGGGCCACCCCCGTGTTAGTCGTAGCAAAAGGATTGTATATGTTAAATATCTTGATAGGAATTTATATAATGAAAGATTCCCTTAAGCAAGAACAGAATCAAAGAGTATCAGAATTATATCCAGCTAGATTCTTTCTAGTTCCTCCTCATCTACGGCGTCGTCCATACCAAACCTCGGCTCCATGAATCGGGAGTATAACTCCTTGTCTAGATGCGCATCTTCTTCCTCCATAATTGACTTGTCCGTGGCAATTGAAACGGGTTGTCTCCCATTCCAAGCTAACCTGGTAAGCGTCTGCACCCGCCCCTAGCAGCGTCTGGACAACCTCAATGTCCCAGTGTGAAAGGCAAAGTGTAATGCAGTCCAGCCTCGCCTGTCGACGGCGTGTGTTTCCGCGCGCGCTTCCTCCAGAAGAAAGCGCGCCAGAGAACTCTTACATAGGTTGAATGGATGAAGTTGAATTCGTGCGAACTCTTGAGGGATTTCATTGTGTGCGGTAAACTGACTACAGGCTTGTGCGAAATATCAGAAAAGGGGCTGTTGGTTTAGTGGTATAATACCCCCTTAGCACGTGATCAACTTGGGGGTGGTCCAGGGTTCGATTCCCTGACAGTCCATTTTTTTGTCCTCTCCCTGGCTGCAAGATAGCCAGCATTATGTAGTTAAATTTTTCACTTCAAGCTCGATCCTATAACAGACCGGGCGGCCTTAATTAGAGTCTCTACCTCTTGAAAGCGATGGAAATACCTGGCTTCTTGCGGAGCTATATTTTTGCGGTCCCGAGGGTCATAAGAAAGGGGGCTGTTGGTTTTCTGGTATCAACAACCCTCAGAGAATGGGGATGGGTCCGAGGTTTCGGTATATATTTCTGATCTTTCGGAAAGGTAACCTGGGATGAAGATTCAACTGACACTAGTATCGTGACTCTGTCTTTTGAACGCGAAGGAAATGTCCGTCGTTATGGCCGGAATTTCCTCGGAGCTTCGAGCTCAGCCCTCCTTGGCGCGTCCTCCTACTCGGTGGTGCCGCAGCCGGAAGAGTGCATGACGAGGTGGTGTCGCAGCCATGAGAAAGTGGCATTCGGTGGATTAATGATCGTACTAAGCACGGCAAAGCAGTTTGATCCTCGGTGGTGTAGGAGTCAACTGGCACAGGTTCACTTGAGCCATTGTTTACTCAATTTCACGCAACACTCCGTGTGCTCAGCCATCATCAGTCTGCCTCTATTTTCCTTCATGCCACCTATTGACTATGAGCTTAGCGCACTGCTGCGGGCGGTCAGATCTCCATGCATCACTCGTGGACGATGAACTGGCTGTAAACCAGGCGCAGGTTGAAAGGGAAGCGCCGCCTACGCCTACTAACATGCTTGTTTGCTGGCAAAGACGGACGGTGCCTCAAACACTACGGAGACAGGCGCGGGGCGGTGTACAGCATTAATAAATATGTAACGAATCGCACGAGGCGATGATTATAATATATTTCATGCACAACAACGGACTCGCTTCTCGAGTGCCGTTCAACGCCCATTTTCACTTCTTTTTGTTTCTTTCTTGGTCGCAGAGTTTCGGCCAAATCCGCCCTGATGGCGATCTGCTCTTAGCGCCTGCACAAGCAACCACTGAGCTGTGGACATGCGCCTACTTGCTGCTGCTGCTGCGTCGAAGGTAGGTTGCATTCGCCACGAAAAGCGCGGAACTAGCCTTCGGCCGGAATCTTCCTTCATCATCGAGACAAAGCATATATACTGCTAGATGTATCCCTTGTCTTCCAGAAACAACTCACCAAAGAACTACCTACTATAAGATACAAACCGATCCACAAGACGAGCAACACCTAAGCATCAACATAAGTCTACTTCTCGTTTACACCTTACATCAGGATCACTTTATACCAAACAATTTCCGTTACAGCCTACTATCTCTACAAGCCTCTTCCAAGATGTCGGAAGATATGAAAGCATCTCGATCTTATGATCCAGCACAGGACAAGCCATCCTACTTCCATCGAGACTCCATCGGTACACACTCGGCCAAAGATGTCAGTGACACAAAACATGACGACTTCCAATCAACAAGCCTAAGTCCAAAACAACGAATGGGATTCTGGTCGAAGTTCAAACGCTCCAAAAGTCAGAACGATAACCACTCTACCAAAGCTACTGCTATACCTCAGCGAGCAAAGGCCGACGCAAATCTAGTATGGAGCCCGGACCAGAAAATCTGGCTCTTCGACCGCCCACATACCACCGACAAAGAGCAGCCACCATCCTACACCTCTCAAGAACCTCGTGAAAAGTCAAAGCCGAAGCGAAAGTCTGCATTGCTTCATCAGTGTGATGACGAGTATGATGAAGATGAATTTCTTTCCGCCCAGCTTCCTGGCCACTATTTTCCGGGTTGTTCCTATCAAAGTTCCACCTACGAATCAGTCAACCGCCGTAAGCTCGGCTTTTACTCTTGTGTTGAGCGGACGTCGGTAACTGAGAGCAAGTGGATGGCAGTTGCTGAACGGGTTGGATCAGAAGACCCGTTGCCATGATGGGCCTGTTTCTAGGCTCTGTCGGAGGCCTTGGCCGCCCTTAGGCCTATCATTATTCTACTTCGGTGATTAAGTGGCTTCACCGATGCGACATGATGCCCCTTATCCGCTTCTATAGCGATATAGGCTTACTCCAACAACAACGTCATGTTATTGGCCATACCGGTAGAGATGATATTCGATCATCGGGTAAAGATCAAGTCTATCGTCTAGGAAACTCCCTGTCTTTTCAGTGCAAGGCTTGCGTGCTCAAGGTTCTAAATGTATATTTCAAGACTGTATCATTTGTCTCCTATCTTTGTTTCTAGCGTGCATGTATAAATTTGAACATCTTCATTATTAAATTCTTAATACAAGGGTCTTTTTGTGATACCCCTAATGGAGAACTAATTCGCTTACTTTTGTCCGGGCCGACCAACTATTGATCTATGGCACTGACATATTGAATGCTATACACGGCGTACTACTGGAGCTTTTGAGTTTACAAGGAAGCTTAAGGGCGGTTAGTTTTGGCTCCCTTCTCTCCTTCCCTCTCCTCTTCCCTTTCTCTTCGCCCCCTTTCCCTCTCTTTTTTATACATGCATACCCACGTAACTAGCAGCAATATCAACAACGAAGCCTGCTAGCATGACTGATCTAGTACATTTCAGCAAGATATCAGCCATGTATCTAGTCTTCCAAGTTCTCGAGCAATTCTTTCTCAAACTTCTTGAAGTCCTCTTCTTCCTCCTCCTTGGTTCTATCCGATTTGATCTCCACATCTGCGCTCGAATACACGGCGTGCGAATCTTGAGCTGCCATTTTCTTGAGAGTGGAGTCCTCCGCGTCCGAGTTGAGCTGGAATTTATAGCGTCGAAACTCCTTGCCGTCTTTTTCAACTATTTCACCAAAGTCGATGCGGCTTCCGATCCTTGCGCCATGGTTGCCCCCTCTTGGAGGAGCGGCGCGGTGGCCAGGTTCGCCTTGACCACTCATGATTGCCGAGCGGCGCTTGTCTGACTGACCGATGAAGTCCATGAGGGCTTTAAGCGACTCCTCGATTTTGGGAGCCATACTAGCACAATAAAACTCGTGTGTTTTGAGCTTAAGGTACCTAACTACAGGGGTGTTTTTAACTCGTATAAGCTCAGGTACCAAAGTATAGTCAGGTAGAAAACAACTTGAGATATGAAGCCTTACCTCAATGGGAAGTAGTGCTATATAGGAGCCGGAAGCAGAATGCAGACCAACATTAAGATATCTGCGGATAAGGAGTAAGGTAAGGGAAGAAATAAAGGTCGCCCTTAGGCTACTGGGTCCCAGCCAAGTTATGACGTTGGTTGTGGACTCAGAATAGCTAGATTAAGTAGAGTGGCTATAGGTGGTTAGAAAGTTAGCTAGTGCAAAATCTACGGTTCGCCAGTAAATATTGCTTCACTCACTCCCATCTAAATAGACCCATATTGGCTACCCTTCGCCTTCTGGTCCTGATGAATCAAAAATGAGCAAACAACAAACCATCTCCGCCACTTAAGCCTTGAGAGACTCTCTGTGCATGAGTGTAAGATCATTGCATCATGCTCCGGGCCTTGTCAATCCGCCTAGCATGTTTTCCCAAGCAAGTAATCGTCGCGACGCCGTCACGTCGCGCAATGTCGAACGCGGCACCGTCCTCAAGCGTTTCCTCATTTTCAGCAGATGGTCAGTAAAGAAGTAAAACAATCCCGCCTAGATTTTTGTCGACCTCTCACTTATCCAGGTATAACCATTAGATTGGAACTCTGATGATTCATTTTTCACATTCACCCGCGGCCGCTTTGTTGTAGACGAGGCGAAGAATCTTCGAGCGCGCGAGGTTAAATTCGATGTGAAACAGCTGGCAAAGGTCGCAGCAGAGGCGGTGGGCGCCTCTCGCTGCATTTCCGTTCAGAAATACCCTGATGGCATGTTTAACAAAGCATTCCTTTTGACTATGGACAGCGGTCGAGAAGTCGTGGCCAAGGTGCCAAATCCAAATGCTGGAATTCCGCATTATACGACCGCCAGCGAGGTTGCTACAATGGAATTTGTATGTTCTATTATTATATGTCATGCATATAACACCTTGCTAACGAGAAACTGACTACACAAGGCACGACAAGTTTTAGAGACGCCAGTGCCTCTGGTTCATACTTGGAACTCGCAGGCGAATTCTCACCCTGTTGGAGCAGAGTTTATTATCATGGATAAAGCAAAAGGCGTTCCATTGTCTCAAGTCTGGCCTACAATGCGGCTACCTCAGAAACTTCAGGTGCTGCTTGCAGTAACGCGAATGCAAAAGCGTTGGCTCAGCGTTTCGTTCCCACAGTACGGGAGTTTATACTATGCGGAACATAATCAGCCATCGGTAGGCGGGTACTACATCAAGGATGGCATGCCAGTTAGAAATTCGAAATTTATTCTTGGACCGGCTACTGGGCGCGACTGGGTCGATGCAGGCCGAGCAAGTTTAGATATAGATCGAGGCCCATGTACGTCCATTGCTTCTTATAAAGTATTATATACTAACAGATATTAGGGGATACCCTGACACAATATCTTCAGGCGATCGGAGAGCGAGAGACAGAGGCAATCCGGCTACTGAACCCCCCAAAGCAGCTTGCCTTATTCTGTGGCCCAAAGCTCTATCGACCAGACGCGGACAAGAAGCTTTCAGCCCTAAAACACTACCAGCAAATTATCACTTTCCTTCTACCAGGTAGCGATACTACTCAGTCTCCACATCAATGGCATAACGACTTGCATGATGATAATATCTTTGTCGATCCACAAAACCCAGGAGTGATTACAGGGATTATTGACTGGCAGTCCTGCCACGTCTCTCCTCTCTTTAACCATAATCCTGACCCAGCCTTCCTCGACTGGCATGGGCTGGAACCAGAGACGCTAGATTTAGTTCCCCGACCAGACTTGTCTGGTCTTTCACCAGAAGACCGTTCGGCGGCTGTACATGAATATGCCTATCGCAATGTCTTTATCGGATGGCGCAAGCTTATGCAGGCCAAAAACCCAAGCTTATATGAAGCAGTTGACTTTCGGACGACGGCAGCGTTTGGATTGATGTTTCTTGCCCATAGAATGTTTGAATATGGGGAAGCCCACTTTGAGTCACTTCTGGTCGACTTGAGAGATACTTGGGTTGACTTACCAGCCGTTACTAGAAATACACCGTTCCCGTTTAATATCTCTGACGCGGACTGCGAGCGCATTAAGCTTGATGGGGATATGGCAGTAGCGGGAACAGAGCTTGTTGCGGAGGTTAAGGAGGCCTTAGGTGATCTATGGCCTGATAAAGGATTCATCGAGCATGAGCGATACGACGAGTGTACGGCAGCTCTTCGAAAAGTTAAGCTTGAGTTATTAAAACAATTGGTCACAACTGAGGAGAAAGCCGAATTTGAACATTATTGGCCCTTTAAATAGACCGAAATGAAGGACCACTAAATAGCTAGGAAGTGTATTGATATATAGGCTATGGTATGGGCCATCTAAGCAGATAGGTTATAGAAAGGGAGAGGAGACTTATGCTATTCGAAAAATGACCGCTGGAAGCATCCTGTGTTGTCGTTGGTAAGTTATCGGAACGGTAAAAGTATAATCCCGAATCCCCGTTTTCCCCCAATAGACCACAACGACAATAAAGCCAAGATCCAATACTGCCAATGCCTCTATAGGATATTTAGTGCAGTTGATAACAATAGTGCTACCGTGTCTTTTATTATGATACAATTTGAGTATCGGACTTAAGTATTGGGAACCCACCACACTAACAGCGAGTACCTGCCTTTCGTTCCCATCGTGGGTGGTAGGTATGCAGTAATATGATAGAAAGACCTAATATCCTAACATCAAAGAAAATTTTGGAAATTCGGAGAACTCATGCTGGTGAATAAAGGCTAGAAACCTGCATTTGGCCCCGCTATTCTTAAAAGCGAATTCACTAGAAACTCCTAGATGAGGGGTAAACCTGAGCTTCATTTGACAATGGCGGAAAATTCCGTCAAGGTAATACTGGTCAGAAAATTCTCACTTATAGCTCGCTTATGCTGCTAAGCGTCTACTTTCAACACAACAAAAATTTCCTAAAGGTCCCCTCCTCCCGACTCACTTTGGCTAACCTCCAGCTAGTAATCGAGCTCAAAAAGACCCCAGGGCTTTGCTTTGATTCTCTACGTGCTCACTTACAGATTGTCTACTGAAATAGTAGCAGCAACGCAAGGATGTCTTCGGATGATGAGGATAGCTTTACGTCAGATGCCGCGACGTCCGACGACGCAATGTTTATGTCTGCTGATGAGGAAGTTGACCCATCAGGTTCTGAGGAACATGTTGAAACTGACGTGACGCCAATTGACCCAAGGAATGATCCGAGTGCCAGAGAACTCGAAATCATTTCGGAAGAGGGACTTGAGGGCCTACAGGAGCTTAAGGTAATTCTTGACAAGCATTCTGCCGACGGAGTGAACAAAAACTGGAGAAATCAAGTGCTCAATGCCATTAACATCGGCGAAAGCAAGCCAAGAGAGGTAATTGGGGTAGTTGGAGCTACCGGGGCGGGGAAATCGTCAGTCATCAATGCGGTTCTGGAGGAAGAACAAGTGGTTCCAACAAGTAGCATGCGGGCCTGCACTGCATCTGTGACGGAAATATCTTATAACTTCGGGCCACATGAATATGAGTGCGACATCCAGTTTGTCTCTCGCACAAGCTGGGAAGAGCAGATGCGTGTTCTTTTTTGTGAAATCAAGGAGGATTATGGTGATAATTTCATTTCAACTCCAAACGACAATTCCGACTTTGGAAAGGCATGCGCAAAATTCAAAGCAGCCTATGGACGACCACTAAAGGATATCAAGGGTATGTCGCTTGAAGAGCTCATGGAGGATGAAGAAGTCACTCCTACACTTGGAACTGTGATCACCGTATCTGAAGATGACTTAACAACCTTCTATAATAAAGTGAGCAAGTATGTTGACAGTGAAGACTTGACCCAGACTTCCCAACGCGAGAAACAAAATTCTTCGGGAACATCAACCTCTATCCCGGTTGATTCATCTCGAAAGCATGAAAGGGAAATGTGGCCACTCGTTGAAGTGGTTCGTTTACGGCTGAAAACCCCAGCATTATCAACTGGGCTAGTGATTGTCGATTTACCAGGAGTTCTAGATTTTAATTCGGCTAGAGGATCGCTAGCGAAGCAGTATATCCAACAATGCTCTGGATTATGGATAGTTGCTCCTATCACGCGGGCGGTTGACGATCACACAGCCCAGACACTTTTAGGGGAAAGTTTCAAACGTCAGCTGCAGCTTGATGGAGGGCTCGGCTCTCTGACATTTGTTTGCAGCAAAACAGATGATATAAATGTATCGGAAACCGTCAATGCCCTTGGCCTCCATGGTATGAAGTCTGATATTGATGAAACCATTTGCGAAAATAAAGAGGCTGTGAAACAGCTCAGGAAAGAGATTCGGTCTTGCAAAGCCAAAATGAAAAGAGTAGACTTGACGTTTGATGGTCTATTCGAATCAGCGTTGAAATTAAACGATAGTCCTACCCCGAGTCCAGTCAAGCGCAAGCTAGCCAGTGTCATCTCCCCCAGTCCACAGAAAAGGCAAAACCGAGAACGAGACGAAGCTTCTGACTTTCGTGATGATGAAGAGAACGAATTTGAGACAACTGATCCTAGAGAAGAGAAAGAGAAATTGATGAAACTGATGAGGCAACACCAGGAAGAGAAAACGCAACTCACAGGTACCATTATGTCCCTCGAAACCAGAACCCAGGCCTTTAAAATATCAAATGAAACAATTAACGACAAATTCAAGCTTCAATGTATTGTCGGTCGAAACGAATATTCCAAGGATCACATCAAGCGAGACTTCATCAGGGGGCTCCAAGAGCTTGATGCCTCGAGGGAGGAGGATGATAAGTCAGCTATCATTACTCGTGACTATACTCTTCTTCAAAAATCATTGCCGGTTTTCTGTGTCTCTTCAAAAGCATACCAGAAATTAAGAGGTAGGTTCCAGAGTGAATCTACCACTGGTGGATTCTTGGATGTGGAAGATACAGAAATTCCCCGTCTCCAGAGACACTGCCTTAAGGTTGGTATTGATGCTAGAAAGGCAGACCGTGAAAACTTTTTGAACCAACTTGGACAGTTGGTTAACTCGCTGAAACTTCAGTCATCAAGTATTGACCCCCTTCAGATTACCAACAATCAAGCAGACGATCAAAGGATTTTACATTCAAAACTTGAAGAACTTCGAACGGTGAGGGCTGGCACAATACAGCGATATCTCTCATTAGGTTTCAATTAACACATCTTTAGACTTTCAATGAAATTACTGCGAGTTTGCCCACTATCTATATGGACGTGCTGAGGCAGATATTGTTTCCCCAACTTGGTAGGGATTCCAAGCTACTTTTACTGTTATCTTGTTGCCAATACCAGTATGAATAGGTCGGGCATCGGAGCTTGCTATTGCCGCTTCTACTATTGCATCTGAAAGATTGAACAAAAGTCAAAAGGAGGGAGGCATGGGTTGGGGAACCTATAGAGCCATATGCCGGCGGGGTGGCGAATATCGGCGATACAAAGCAGAGGAATTCGTAAGTGCATTGGAAAGGTAGTTACTGCTACTGGGATGATTTACTAATTTGAGTCGGACAAGAATTGGAACGAGGAACTGTAAAAGAGCCCCCCCTAAAGAAGCTTCACTGCTCAGTCTACTAATCTTCCAAGTGTGAAACCTCTGATAGATCATATTGGGCCAGTCTGGGAAGAGTGAGTTCTTCAAACTCTTAGATCAGCGTGGCTTTGTGGGTATGATACTAATCATTAAAAGGACATTTGTCAACAAAGTCCCCGAGTTACTTTCAAAGCTATGTAGTGACCTTCAGAAAGCTCTCAAGTCTTTCAACGAAGAGGTCACTTCACGTATGAAGTCCATCACCCAGCAGCGAAAGTCAGCGTTTGACGCGCAGTCCAAAAGATATGTCAATTCAATGAGAAACGTATTTTCTGAACTCACTAAGAGTTCTAAGAAGGAACAGAGAAGCCTGAATGGCACTTTCATAGAAGCAGTCATCGAGGTTATGCGTCCGGCCTATAAAACGGCCGAAGAATTCAGAGGTTAGTGTGTAATCAACATTCTATACTTTACGACTAACTCGTAAGCTCTACATAGGCAGCGGGAGCACTAAAGAAATGCGGGAAACTGTTTCCAAGCACATAACCCAGTCAAAGACCAAGCTGTTTGAGGAGAATGTCGACCACGTAAAGTCCCGACTAGAAGAATTCGTCATTAAACTAGGAAACGACTTGGACAACAAGAACCGAGAAATTTACGATTCTGTATCTCGCGATTACATGGCAACCTTGAAGGACGTTCAAACCGCCGCTGAAAAGGCGATGAAAGACGAAGTTTCCTCATTTTTGAAGAATACGACGTACTTCAAGAAACTTGAAGAAGAGGAGTTTGGTCTTAACGAAGACGTGGCTGATGAACACCCCGACATGGGCCCAGCTGTTAAGACCGAGCCGGATGCCTGACTTGCCTGATTAGCAGAAAGTGACAGAACACGCACTAGACGCCGTAATCGGTCTGGTTTTCCTTTACCTTTACGCCTGAATTACCTTTATGACGCTTGAGGAGGCCTCCAAGTTATACGTTTCGGAGATAAAAGCTCTCACATCTTGAATTCATCCAACTGTTAGACTACATCCATTTAGTGAAAGACACTCTCTACATTAGGTCAATTACTTCCAGTAGCCAAACAACAGAGGGAAGAGGGTTGAATCTCAAGTGCGGCGCGTAGTTATTGAATCCAAGCACTTTCTCTTCATACTAGTCGGCCATTAGTAGTCTACCACTGCAGTAATCCATCTGCAACAACTAGCAAACAATGAGGGAAGAGGAAGATGTACGCGACGCTACGACGTTTTCACACAACAATAGGATATAGTTCTTGAGTCTTTAATAGATTCGACCCATCAGAGGACTGCTCTATAGGTTGTGCCTGTTAAGCGCCAACGAAGCTGCAGGGCACAACCGTTGCAAGTACCGTTGTTTCAGCGTCGTGGGGAACCGAAAGCACCGATCCACAACGTCGTTCTCCAGACAACCATGATCATCGATTCTTCCTATCGTCAGGCTCCGCTGATAGAGTAAGAACAAGTCACGTCTGTGTTCATCAAAATCTAACAGACATGCGGTCCCAAAATAGAACCCGAGACGCCGTCAACCATATTCCGTGAGCTGTTGAAAGGACGCGAAGAGAGACAATCGACAATCCGCCAACTCGACGCGCAACGCGCCGCCAAGTCCGCTGGCTTGGTAGATGGGGAATGGAGAAACGCGGCAAGGGTTGTTATGTCGATGAGACGATCAGTCAATGCTCGATGAAAGGGCTGATTGGGCCTGCTTGGTGCCACTGGGCTGCAGCATGTGTTGCTATAGATATCCAGCACGGCGATAGAGAGAGGGCCGGCGGCTACAGCAAACAGCAACTCCTGGAACGACGCCGTAAAAGGCAAAGCTGCAGCCCAGCGACGCGAAGGTGCCAGCGGGCGCTTCGATCTCTTCCGTGCATGAAATAATTCCCCAGACCGTGGTGCTTGTTCCGGCCCGTTCTCCAATCACAGCACGGTGGCAGACCGGGATCACCCCTGCTTGCAGATAGGCCACATTCCCACAGGCCAGTTCTGTGGGCTGCTATTTTTGGGACGGCTCCTCTTGTGGCACGGCGGTTAACATACATTATTCAGGTACCGCTTTGAGGACTCAATCCCGTGGAATCCTGCATCAGGATCTTTATCAATAGCAACGGGCGAAAGGTTACTCTTTTCTCTGGGCAATGGCTGGCTGGTGGCACCCTCTCGTTCGCCGAGTTCGCCGACTATGCGGTGGCCCTCCCTCTTGTGCCAATCAATGTTCTAGCATGGGATGTATCGAGCTGGTCCTTTCTTCAGCTTGGGGTGAAGTCTGTGCATAGCCAGGGCTGGTTAACCGCCTCAGGGGTGCAGGAGTTAACTTTTCGGTCTTCTCTAACCCCCCCATGCAAGTCATATGTTGATGTCCGTGGCCCATGGGCGGTTAGAGTACTCCGTACGGAATGACGTCTTTACTGCTTGAAGGGTCCCCAGTGGCTTTGGATACGGGGTCTTCTTTTGCTTTTTCTTCTTCCCTTCCCCTTTCGTGTTTATTGTCAAAGCTGTCTCCATCTCTCCTTCGCGCCGGAGTGGGGTGAACAGGTAGAGGGAACTGTTCATATAACCTACGCCGCATCCTATCCCTCCCTCGCTTCGATATCCTTTCCTTTTCTGTCCTTTTCAGTTTCTTCTTCATCTTTTTCAGAAACTTCCCTTGTTTCACTCTCTCCAAGGGGGGTGTACTCTCTGACGGCTCTTATGCATTACGAGTTCTGATACTACATTATTTTCTTTTCTACAGGAGCTGGTTCCTCCATCATAATACCTTTTAATTACGCCTCTTCTATTAATATTTTAACAAGTCCTTCATATCCACTCCTTACCTTTGACGCCTCCCACGCTGGTCGATCATTCATACCCACGGTTACGAACACAAAGGCATACTACTTTGGCAGGCCCAAAGTCCATTCATTATACGTAAAACATTTTAATTGACGACTCTTTTCGATTTGATTCTGCCCTACCTCGCTGGCGTGGTATCTGGCTCCTTGCAGGCATTGAGCTCTCTTGTTGAAGATCCAAATAATATAAATTTCCTTCAAAGATGTCGGTCAACGGTGGCTATGGAGCTGTTTACCAGCAGTGAGTGCAAGCGCCTCCATTTGACAATATATGATTCAATAATATTGACTCTCGTACATAGGGATAAATGTAACACGGTTTCACAGGCGCTTGCCGGCAGCGCAGAGGGCGACAGTCTAGAGAGAGAGGGTTTGGTTGGCAATGAGATAACGAGTTCTGGATACGTCTGGAACAATCTTCCAGCGCCGGTGAACCAGTTATCAAACCAATCGAGACAGCTGTATGACAGCATATACTCGTTACCGCTGATGTCAAGCGCCGAGAAATACCACCCGCCGCTGAATGCGTATGAGATTGGACACCCCGTTCTGGCACAGGGTTACGAGACCACAGACGGATTAGTCGGCGATAGCTCTCTGTACGGCGGTAAGCACCTTTATCCCATCGTATGACCTCACTTTCTAGGAAGCTAACGAAAGCAGCCATCTATAAAACCGACCCGCTGGAGGAGACAGTCCTAATCCATCCTGCCGATTCTGATTTCACGAACCGAGAATCAGCGGAGAGAGAATCACTGCCTAGCTGGGAGAACTCACCTCAACCTAGCGTGGCACAATTGACGGTTGACACCGCTGTTCCATCCACAGGGGCCACCGCCTCCTATGTATCTGCCTCTATGGGGTATAACGAGATCTCAGCGTATTCGGACATCACCTCATCCACATCTACATTCACACCCTGCAGTTCGCTATACTACTCTGCGACGTCGTTGTCACCTCTTCCGTCACCCCGTCGGCAGCAGTACATGGATTGCGTTAAACTTGATCCAGTGTTGAGTGCCTCCAGGTCTCCAAATTCGCGAGGACGGCAGATGAGCGCCTATAGCTATGATGGCTGCGGTGGCGGATGGACGAACGGCTCTTCAACCACCCCCCCTGGAGCGATTGCATCCAGCTTTGCATTCAACAATCCGCAATATGCCAAATCCTCCTCACCAGTGCAGAGACCCCAGTTACCCCCTCCACCAACCCCAATCAAGGAGACAGAGAAGGAGAGCCAGTCGGCTGCGTCTCCGCCGCCGACGAGGAAGCCCCCCACGGCACCGTCAAGCGTCCCAGCAAAGATCAAGCAAGAGGCAAGGTCTAGCCCGGGCTTCGTAACCCCGAGCCCCAAAGCCAAGCCAGCAGTTCTCAAGACATCATCAGGCAACAAGGCGCGGAAATGTCATGACATTGACCACTTCTCGGACCTAAAGACACCGCCTGACCTTCTGAAACCACTCAGGGAGGAACAGCTGCGGCCGCCGCCCGAGGACATGTTCCCGTCCGACCCAGCAATGGTTCCCCGCGAACAGGAGGTCCGCTTCGACGGCGACCTGTACACGCCGCGATGGGTACGGGGCCAGAGCAACAAGCGCGAGGGCTGGTGCGGCATCTGCAAGCCGGGAAGATGGCTGATACTGAAGAACTCGGCGTACTGGTACGACAAGAGCTTCTCACACGGCATCAGCGCGACTACCGGTGAAGCATTCGCGCCTCCCAAGGCGACACGGCGGACAGAGGGCAATGCCAATATCTGGGAGGGCCTATGCGGCAACTGTGACCAGTGGATCGGGCTGGTGAGCAGCAAGAAGAGAGGGACGACGTGGTTCCGGCACGCGTACAAGGTTAGTGCCTCTGCATCCGGGCTTGCACGAGGAGAGGTGACGGTTCTAACGTGTCTGATATAGTGTTACAACAGCAGCAATAAGGCTGACGGCACGTCTAAGAAGAGACGACGGGCCAGCAGTCCCGCAGACGAGGAGGATTCGCGGTCCTGTCGCCCTCGACTCTCGCTGCCAGCGGTGACCAAGGCGTCCACGGCGTGATGTTCTGTATTTTATCTTTTCTTGTCCTTGGGTCTTTGGCTTTCTCTTCTTGGGTTCTCTGGCATTTTCTCTTATTCTTTTGGCGTATTCTTGATATATCTGGAGTAGCAT
The DNA here is from genome assembly GCA_000812245.1 of Onygena corvina. Classification (NCBI taxonomy): domain Eukaryota; kingdom Fungi; phylum Ascomycota; class Eurotiomycetes; order Onygenales; family Onygenaceae; genus Onygena; species Onygena corvina. The sequence goes on along the minus strand of JWPT01000055.1, from coordinate 272,926 downwards.
CTTGGATAGGTCTCTGGGATAGATCTGCATGGCCACGGAAAAGGAATCGATAGACGTTTCTCCTCAGCATCTCCTCTGTGACAAGCGGCCAGCCCCGTCGCCATGCATAAGTGCCTGAGCAGCGCAGCGTTGGGCCAGTCGCAGCGTCGCCTCAGCTCGAGACATCGGCCATGACATCCCTGCCCGTGAGTCTGCAGGCGGCCCATCCGCGCTGATTGGAAGTCGAGGATGAGAACCTTCTAGCATCTCTTTGTTTTTTCTTTTTTGTCCCAACCTCCGGGGGAAAAATAAAACGCAGCGATAGAAGCGATAGAAGCGATAGACAGCGATAGACAGCGGACGCAGAGCTCCAGAGAAGAACCGCGAAGACGACACAGAAGAAACGCTGGTTCTTGGGCCGTTCCCACATCGATCCGAGCCAAAATCGCTTCCTCTGGCTTCCACCCAAATCTTCGCCCTCCTCATGGTTCTCCCAAAATTCTTCAAGTCACCAAGATCCGTCGACAAGAAGAAGCACCAACAACAATCCCAGCACAAGGCTACGCCGTCTGCATCCTCCTCCACCGCGGAAGCCCCCGACGCCGCCTCTCTGCCCCGTCGCAAGACCGACGGCCAGCTCCCTGCCGACCAGCGAAAAAGCATCCCGTCGTCCCAGCGAGACCGCGAGACGGAGCTTGCAGACCCCTTCGGCCCTCCTGCGTCGCCTACAGAGGCCACTGCTGCCTCGCAGAGCGCCAGCACCAGTCCGACCAAGCCTTCGCATCGCCGCTACAGCTCGCGGCCGCACCCGTCCTCGTCCGCCTCGCCCTCGTCACCGCGGGCAGCCTCAGCGTCCCAGGCCACCAGAGGCAAGCCGACCCCGCGGTCTTCGCTCACCAGCTCCAGGACTCGTCGAGACCAGAGTCCGACTCTACCTACCTCGCCCTCCGGCAAGTCAAAGAGAGCCAGCGGCACTCACGGCCTCAGCAGCAGCAGCAGCGGTGGTGGCAGCGGTCGATTCTCGCTCGACCCCAATTCTCATCCGCTGAATCTTCCCCCGGACGAGCTCCGTCGACTTTCAGCAAACATGGCTGCCGCAGCAGCCACGGCCGTGGAGCGTGACGACAGCCTGCGTAGCTCCATGGACCTCGATCGAGACGGCCCATCCTCGCCTTCTTCCTTGCACTTCTCTGCCGGCACCGGCGTGCCCTTGAAACCGGAGTCGAACGGCGTCAGCGGCCACCAGCAGCAGCAGAACATGGAACGGAGTCCGACTCCGCCGCCTCATACCTCTCCGCCGCCCCAGCCTATCGATCCGGAAGTGTATAAGCTTGCTGGAAACAAGCTATTCAAAGCTGGTGATTACCACAAGGCCATCCTGGAATACACAAAAGGTAGCCCATCCTTGAATTTTTTTTTTTTTTTTTTTTTTTTATAGACTTGTATAGTTGACATTTAGAAGCTGTCGATGCTCAACCGACCTCGTCCACATACCTGTCAAACCGAGCTGCTGCCTCCATCTCCGCAAACCGGTACTCCGAGGCCCTCGAGGATGCCAAACGTGCGGATGAGCTGGAGCCAGGCAATCCTAAGATCATGCACAGGCTGGCGAGAATATACACTGCCCTCGGCCGGCCCGCCGAGGCTCTGCAGGTATACTCGAGTATCCAGCCGCCAGCCTCAGCCAAGGACGTTGCTCCCGCCGAGACGATGCTGAGGAATGTCACGCAGGCCGAGGAGACCCTGCAGAACGAGAAGGGCGGCTCGATGGTCCTCTTCTGTCTGGATCAGGCCATGCGCGGACTTGGCAGCGGGACGCCCCAGCCTCGCAAATGGCTGTTGATGCGGGTAGAGGCATACCTGAAGATGGGTAATGTGAACGCTCTAGGCGACGCACAGAACATCGCCATGTCCCTGCTCCGCGACAACAACCAGGATCCCGACGCCATCTTCCTGCGTGGCCGGCTCTTCTATCTCCAGGGTGACAACGACCAAGCCGTCAAGCACTGTAAGCGAGCACTCAGCCTGGACCCCGACTCGTCACAGATCATCAAGTTCCTCCGCATGGTACAAAAGCTGCTACGGATCAAAGACGAAGGCAACGCCGCGTTCAAATCTCGCAAGTTCCACGAGGCCATCGACCTGTACTCCAAGGGCCTAGAAGTCGACCCCAGCAACAAGGATATCAACTCCAAACTCCTCCAGAACCGTGCGCAAGCACACATGAACATCAACCAATTCGACAAGGCTATCGCCGACTGCACCAAAGCTCTAGAATTCGACCCTACATACATCAAAGCCAGGAGGGTAAGAGCAAAGGCGTACGGAGGCGCCGGCAACTGGGACGAGGCCGTCAAAGAACTCAAGGATATTCTAGAAAACAATCCAGGTGAAAAGGGTATTCAAGAGGAGGTCCGAAATGCGGAGTGGGAGCTGAAGAAGAGTAAACGAAAAGATTATTATAAGATTCTAGGCGTGGAGAAGACTGCTACTGAGACGGAAATCAAGAAGGCATACCGAAGACTAGCCATCCAGCATCATCCTGACAAGAATGTTAATGGCGATAGCAGTGATGACACCGTATTCAAAGAGATAGGAGAGGCCTACGAGACTCTAAGTGATCCCCAGTGAGTACCCACTGCTTTCCCCTCATTCATCTTCTTTTTGACGTGGTTGACTAACGATGATTGATAGAAAACGCCAATCCTACGATAATGGAGAAGACCTCATTGACCCCTCCAACCCCTTTGGCCATGGCGGCTTTGGCGGTATGGGTGGCATGGGCGGCATGGGAGGCATGGGAGGTATGGGTGGTATGGGAGGAGGCCAGGGCATCCACATCGACCCCAGCGTTCTCTTCAATATGATGAACAACGGAGGTGCTGGTTTTCAGAGTGCCGGAGGCAACCCTTTCCACACCCATGGCTGGTAAGCCAGATTTGAACGATACCACACGAATTCCCCCTTTCTCTTTCCCCTTTCCCACCTAACCAACCTGACTCTTTACGACCAATCACTCTGAATCTCCCCTTTTCTACCTACCTACCTTAAATACCCACGCAACCCTCTTCCAAACTGCCACAAAAGCCCTCGCGAAGCATCCGGAGAATAAGGAGTGGAAAAAGTTCTGTCTTCTTCATCTGAGCGATATATCCTTCCTTCAAAACTCTCCAGTACCTTGGGCCCATCCTCGGTCTTTTGTACTATCTTTTTCTACTTCATTTCTTGTGTTCATCCTTGCCATTTTTCCCTCTCATACGTCCTCCTATAAGGATTCATTGCCAGGTTGTTGGCAGAGAGAAGCTCATATCCCATTTGTATCGCTTTTCTTTTTTCTGACATTCTTGATTATTATCTTGGTGTTCTCCTTTAGATGCATGGCATTTGCTGGTCGTCATCGTTTTCGTGGCTTATAGACTCAGAGAACCATCTCATGTTGTTCATACTTCTACTCACATTCAAAAATGTTACCTGAATTTTTCTCAACAGACTCTTCAAGTGTAGTTCGTCCATCTACCTAGCACCCTTATGACGAGATTCTTATAGTAACAGAGGCCAAAAGTACGCCTCCATGATGGTCTCGCTTGTTTCTTGTGTTATAATTTTACTGGTTGTAACCAGAGCCTATCAATACAGCATTAATACACGCTTGATACCTTCTGTAAGTTTGAGGAGCGCGACAACAACATCAAAACGTCATTCCAATGCGGACTATACACAGTGCGAGGACAATCAAGGGCCTCTGTCTGCCTCTAACTGCTGTAATGGAGGTGTTACCTATGATTTTCCGGCCCAGCCAGTAGATCATGGATCTACCCAGTGGCCTAACCCGCTGACCACGGCTGTGAGATGGCAACATATCTGGGCAACGGCTTCGGCCTCCAATGCGGGAAATGTTCGCGGCTTCCAGTCCTACATACTGTGGATACCCGGCAACTACGATTGGCATGGCGATCTTCTGCACGCTCGGGCGGCCTTTCAATCCGCCTGCTGTTGGTTGATCAGCCTGGCCGGTAGTCGCTATACCGCGGCACACGACATAGTGGCACAAACTCCATCAGCATGTCTCCCTTGAGCCGGTTATAAAGAGCACCAGTTCACAGCTGCATAGCAATTCCACGCTTAAGTTATATATTGCTCTTCAAGGGGAAAAAGATCATGGCGAAGAGGTACCTCGGGGGTTCTGGTGATAGCCTCACCATATGGATATCCATTGCCGCCTCAACTGTCCTTATATTCTACGGATACGACCAGGTTCGTTAATATTAAGCCCTATGTACGAGGCCGTGAGTTCTCAAATCTGAACTGAGTACAGGGCGTGTTTGGAAACGTCCTTGTCGGCGAGGATTTTTTGCAAACGATGGGTCATCCATCTACAAGCCTGCAAGGCACTATGACTTCAATCTACAACATCGGATGTTTTGTTGGCGCCTTATCTACCATCTGGACAGGCGACTATTTTGGACGCCCTCGCCAAATTATCGTTGGTAGTACTATCATTGCGATAGGCGGGATTGTCCAGGCTTCTGCGTACGGCGTGCCTCAGATGATGGCGGGAAGAGTGATAGCTGGTCTCGGTACCGGAATGAACACTTCGACAGCCGGTGTATGGCAAGCGGAGACAAGCAAGATGAATAGTAGGGGCAAACTAGTTATTATTCAAATGGTACTGCTTGCGCTCTCTATCTTTTCCAACATGTAAACAATTGAAGCTAATTGACAACCAGGCGAACTGTATAGCGGGTTTTTCTCTTTCAAACTGGCTTACCTTAGGCTTTTCCTTTGCTCCTGGTAGCATTGGATGGAGGTTCCCTTTAGCGTTTCAGGTGTTCTTCACACTCTGTATATACGCAATGTGCCCTTTTTTACCCGACTCTCCTCGCCTGCTAATCCGAAAGGCTCGGTACGGCGAAGCACGAGAAGTTTTAGCCGCGTTGGAAGGCAACGGGGCAACTCCAGACTCGCACTCTGTCAAGACACAGTTTAGTGTGATCAAAGATATAGCAGATCGCGAAAGATCGAACCCATACACATGGGTTCAACTAGTGACAGGGAATGGTTTGTTTAACTTCCAACTTACTGTATCAATCTTCTGACACTCAGTACCAGGGCCTCCCGGTGTGCTCAGGCGTATAATTCTAGGAGCTTGGATGCAAGCAATGAATCAAATATCCGGCATAAACATCACTTCGTAAGTGACTATACCTCTCTGCTATCTGCCTCAAGAGTACTGATTTATAAAGGTACTATATGACATACGTATTCATACACGCGCTCAACCTTTCCCCTCTTCTTTCACGCATCCTTGCAGCCGCTGGGAGCGTAGATTACCTCATATTTTCCTGTCTCGCTTATTTTGTAATCGAGCGTTATGGACGCAGAAAAGTGATGATGAGCTCTTCACTGGCTTGCTCCTTGTGCTTTGTGGCTATTACAATAGCTCTTTCCCTCTCTGAAAATAGACCCGGTGACAGATATAAACTTGGAATTGTGGCCGTTTCATTTTTCTTTGCCTTCTTTGCTAGTTTTGCAATGGGCGTTTTGGGCGTCCCTTGGCTGTACCCAACAGAGATAAACGCACTAGAAATGAGGACAAAGGGGGCATCGTTGGCCATGGCAACAAACTGGATCATGGTAAGAGCTACTCTAGCCTCCGATATATCTAATCTATGTCTAACGCTTTTAATCAGAACTATATGGTTGTCCAAGTCACCCTCCCAGGGATTGAAAATCTAGGCTGGAAATTCTGGATTATCTGGGCGGTTATTTGCTTCTCATTCATTCCAATCACTTATCTTTTCTACCCCGAAACAGCTAATCGGACTCTGGAGGACATTGACCGGTATTTTGCAACAAATAGAAACATTGTTGTTGCTTTCAATGAAAGTGAGTACAGTACTATTCCCATTTTAACTATGCTTAACATTGACGGTGCCCACGTAGCTGCAACCCAACTCAACCGTCCCGAAGAATACATTCGCATGGATGAGGAAATTTCACAGCGGGGAAAAATAGAAGAATCGAACGGCTCTGACATTCTCCACGACTAATGCATATACTAACCAGCAATAACTTTCTTTTAAGTAAAGAGCTATAATCTTTCTTTATAACCGGTTCTTCCTCCTCGAATAAATACTGACTGTTAGGCCCAAAAGCTCTTCTACTTGTGACTGTTCCAGTGTAAGATGCCTGCCCCTTTTTGACTTGGGCATGGTCATTGTTTTTTCGTAGTGTAGCATAAAGTCTCGGCAGACCAGACCAGACACGAGGGCAGAAGTTACCAGCATAAATTAGCCTAAATGGCATACTCCGTACCTAAGGCGAGTACTAAATTCATTCAAGCAAAGTGACAATCATTAATGCGATACCAGGGTGATCACTATCGTAAATCGACTAGAATCAGTGCAGGCAACGGGAATGGTGACCTCTGCGGATGAACTTGGTGCTAAGAAGTTGCACGGTTGGAACTTAGCTAGTCACTCCCAATGAAACCGGCGGTTCCATGGCCAGACCTGCAAGAATCCTTGTTTCCAGCGTCTGCGAGCGCCCATTCGACAGAATTCCAATGGTTGCACCGTTACTTTTATCCTCCGGCGAAGGGCGGTGCACCCAAGCGTACGCGGAAACACGGTTGCCTTGTGGTCGTCGTCATCGTCTTGCGGCCGCAACAATCTCTCCAGCAGCAGCTCCAGGGTATAATACTATGCGCCAGGGGAATATGCTCGCTAGGCCATTAAAATCCGATTAACTTCGATAGATATATCGACCTGATATCTATCTAGGTGTGTTTATGTGTATAAACCGCCTTTGAATTGCACACATACCTAAATATGGCCAACCCACCGAAAGCCGAGGAGCTTGAGGCCCAGCAAACACCTCTGCTGCCTCATTACCCTGACGATTCAGACTCTACCGTGAGCGAAGAGAAGATATATACTCCTCCAAGCGCTGGCTCATGCAGTGGCGAGTCTCACGCGGACCTTCATGTGGAGGTAGACGAAGAGGCCCATGAGCGGGCCCGGCTCCTCTCGAGCTCCCCACCGCCAGAATACTCTGACCAGGCCATCGCCCGAGATTACACTCACGGCGATGTTAAAGTGGACGTCAAGGATGCCTTTGTTCACGAGGTCGAATCACCATCCGAGGAGCCTGACCGTCGCTGCGGCGGAAAGGGACGCTTTTGCCGCTGGTGGAAGCAGAGACGCGATCGTTGCCGTCGTGAAAACGGACAGTGTCGAGGCCGATCTTGCTGCATGAAACTTCTGGTTTTCTTCAAGGTGGCCCTGCTCGTTTGGCTCGCTCTCTGGGCTGTTCGCTGGGCTACTATCGGATTCATCAGGGTATGTTTATGCCATGCTATCATATCATTTACATTACGAAGTGACCTCTTGTTAACAATTCGGATACCACTAGAGACACCATCGCCATCATCAGCATGCCGGCTGTGGTCATCCTTCAAACTCCTCTCGTGAGATCGTTGTTCGGGAGAGCAGCAGCTCCATCTACGGAATCTATCCACTTCACGATGTCCTTGATCTCAAGACCAGATCTGGATCCATCTTCGTGACCGTTGTGCCTCAACCGGCTGATCCAAATGATCCTCTCAGACCCGCAAGGCTTTCTATCAAGTCTCGTACCGGCAATGTGTTTGTCAAGTTCAAGATGCCAACTCTCGATTCGGCCATTTATACCCTTAATACTCCAGACTTCAAAAATGGACCTGCTACTGATGACGTCCAGTTTGACCAGATGAAATCGTCTTCTATTGGAAGTCCTGTCTCTCGTCAAGCTGAATTTTCCCTCCCTCCTCGTCCCTACGAGATCGATATTCGTACTAGGAGCGGTAATGTGTTTGCTATGGTAGGCTTCTCCACCCACGCCTCTATCTCTACCCGCGATGGCAGTATCAATGCCCACCTTACTCCCTTCATTTTCGGAAATACGACCTTCCCTAGCGACCCGAACTGCAAGAACTGCGATGATATCTCTATCCGCACTCATACTCGTTCAGGAGATGTCTTGGTCTCGGTCACTGAGCCAATTTTCGTTGCCTCTGATGAGCCTGAGCACAAGCCCGAGCAAGCATCTGAGGAGAATAATGATGTTGCCGCCGGCACTAAGACACTGGACACTCGTCGCAATCACCACAACAGACCTAACAGGTGGAGTCGCATCTTGGAGGCTCTCAACGGAAAGTCTACTCATGCCGCGTCCAAGGGTTGTGGTCAATCTGGATTAAGAGCCAATGCCTACCATACCACCCGTCACTCTGGAAGCATGTCTATCTCCTATCCCAAGTCCTGGGCAGGTCAAGTTACCGCGAAAGCCCGCACGCCTGACAACATGCTTCTCGAGGGAGACGGGCTCGAGGTTGTCGATAAGTCAAAGAATGGCAGGAAAGTGGTCGCTGTCAAGAAGCCTACCGTACCTCGTGACGACAAGAAGAGCTGGTGGGGAAGTGAAGGCGATATGGGTGTGCTCATCAAGGGACGCAGGGCATCTGTGAAGTTCAATATTCGGGACTAAGTAACAGATATTTTTTACTGAACGTCTACTCTCCTTTCTATAACTCGCCTCATTCATTCCGGTTCGTATTTTTTGTGTTTTCTATTCTGGTCTCAAGAGCAACGAAGAGTAAAATATAGTATAATGGAAGAAGGTAACCGTATCGAGTGAGCATCCATATTTCCAATATACAGACAAACGCCTGAGCTATTATTTGATACCATACAAAACAGAAGATTGATAAATAATAACTGGCTGAAGTCTGTTCATCCAAATCATCGTGCGAGGCCAAAGTGTCGAGGGATCAAGCAAGTTTATGTAAAGATTCAAAAGTGGAATAAAAGGCACAAGCATATATCAGTAAGACAGTAAAAGAAAAGGTTATGAAAACTCAGAACGCCATCGCTAAAATGATGCATATAATGATTCCTACATGCTCATATCACACCCGCCGCGTAACATCTGTGGGTAAAGAAAGGCGAAAAACGATAATGGGTATAAAAAGGATAAGGAATGGGAAGTCGGGAGAGCACGGATGCATTCAAGACCTTAACTTAATAGCCTAGGTTGCCGAGAATGGCAGTGGTTTCGCTTGCTGGCAGGCCACAGACTCCCAAGGCGCGAACCTGGCTACCTTTCCTTAGACGTTGCAGGCCAAGTGCAACCTTCCATGCCTCGCTCTCGTCAAGGACAAAGATGAACCGTTTGCCCTCTTGATCTCTGAGACTAGTTCTAATAACGTGCAGGCCACGAGATTCTGCAGTCTGTAAGATGTCTTGGTTAATACCGCTGCCAGCACTATGATAAACAGAGCTACTCGATTCACTGCTCGCTCCGAAACGGCATTGGTCTTTGCAGGTTTTAAGAATCCCTGACACGAAACCGTCGGACTCCTCGCTGGTAGGCGATTTGGAGGACGAATGCGTGTTACCAAAACGGAAGGGATTGAGCTTTCCATGACCCGGGCGAGCAGAAGGGTTGCTATTAGCAGAACAATGCAAAGGGCACCATACCTCTACTAGTTTCATGGTCCATGCTTTGATATCCCATTCTCTTTGCGCTACCCCCCTGACGTCGTCATCAACAAACATGCCTTCTGTGGTCATTCGTAGTATGAGCCCGTCAGTTACTGAGCCAACTCCAGAAACCAGTTGAGCGATGGGCGTTCTCATGAATGCGTTGTTAAAAGTATAAACACCGTGAATTATGATCTTGTCGGGGTTCTTAGTCATATAAGGGCCACGTTGGGATGGGGGAGGCGTGGTATTTGCAGTAGATTGAGAAGGGGCGTAGGTTGATTCTGATAAGACAGACGATGCTTGACCAGGTTTGTTGAGATTTGATCTTGGCCGATCATAGGGACGAAATGAATAGGCATCGTCCTCTGTTTCGGTTGCTGTCTTGACAGAAGGGAAGGGAGGCCTTTCTCGCACAGGTTTTGGGGCTGGTGTTGGTTTCTTTTCTGGCGATGGAGGCTGAGATTTTGGTTTGGCTGGAGAGGGTTTCGAGTTAGATGATAACTTTGCGCTGGATAGAACAGACGGAGAAACTGAAGGTGCAGTATTGGAGACGACTGAAGCGCCAGTAGCGGCAGCAGCAGCAGCAGCCGCTCGTTTGGCAGCAGCCGCTTCTTTTGCAGCTGCATACCTTGCCGCCGCCTCTTGTCTGACTTTCTCCTTGGCTGCTTTTTCAGCTGCTTCTTTCTCCGCAGCTTCTTTGGCAGCCTTTGCTTCTCTCTCCGCGGCTTCTTTAGCTGCCTTTGCCTCTCTTTCAGCAGCTTCTTTAGCAGCTTTTGCTTCTCTCTCTGCGGCTTCTTTGGCAGCCTTTTCCTTAGCCCTTTTTTCCTTCCACTGCCGATACTCTCGCTCACGATTTTCTTTATCGCGCTTTTCTTGCTCTTCCCGGGCTTTTCTTTCCTCCTCTTCTCGTTTCTTACGTTCTGCTTCTGCTCTCTTCCGTTTAATCTCGTCCATCTTCCTTTTAAGTTCCTCTCGTCGTCTTGTTTCTTCCCTGGCTTTTTCCCATTCGTCTGTTTTCGGCTCATCCTTAGGAGGTTCTTTTACTGGTGGCTCGGGTTGAGGTATGGGATCCACAGGTTTTGGCGGTTCGGCTTTGGCAGGTTCAGGTTTAGGAGTTTCAAAGATTGTGGGCTCAGGCTTTGGCACTTCCGCACCTGGGGTATTGATATTCGGTTCTTCAGGCTTAGGTGTTTCTTTATGAAGGGATTCAGGCACTGATGGCTCTGGAATTGGGGGCTCGGGTTGTTTTGGGAGTTCGGATTTTGGAGGCTCCGGTTTTGGTGGCTCAGGCTTCACTTCCTCTGGCTCAGGTACCTTTGGCTTGGGCTTTTCAGGCTTCGGAGGTTCAAACATTGGCTCCGGTGTCTCAGGCCGTGGCGCATCATGTTTTGGCGGCGGTGGTTTGGGAGACTCGGATCTAGGCCGTTCATGGTTCGGCGGTGGAGGTCTGGGTGATTCCGGTCGTGGAGTTTCATAATCATGCGGCTCAGGAGACGGAGGTGTATCATAACTGCCATAGCTTTGGCGACTTCCTGAATAGCTACTTCTATGATATTGATGACCCCCGGGGTACTGTGGACCGGCACCAGGATAGGGACCCGCGCCAGGATATGGGCCTCCCCCAGGGAATCCGGCACCTGGATTAGGTGGAGGAGGAAATCCAGCACCAGCATAATGTCCTCCATAGCCTTGGTATGACCCATTGCCCGGTCCAGCACCAGCTCCGGGTCCAGAGCCGCCTCCATGAGGGGGAGGGCCGGGAGGAGGTCCAGGCGGAGGTCCATGGTGGGCACTTCCATTGCTGGACGCGGCAGGTTTTCCGCGAGACCGTTGGCGGAAAAGGCCCTCTGCCTGGGCCTTCCCAATAGCCCAACTTACGACGCCGATTCCAAAGACAAGCAAGAAGACACTCATCCCTCCACGGGCAACGATAGTCGCGCACCAGGTCTTTATTGTAGGCAAAGCATTGAAATAGAGAAATACCCCTAGCAACGTAACTGCGACTCCTGCTAAGAAGCTATTTGTATGACACTGGAGCGATGGGAGATATAGGAAGCCACCCCCTGCTGAATGAGGTGGGATGATAAATATGTCGTAGGAGCCTTCGGGTAAATCCGTTGACTTTCTGTACCTGGTACCATCTCCAGCAGTACCAGTGTCACTCCTTGGATTGGCTCCATGTGGAGGAGGGGGTGGTGGTGGAGGGCCATCCATTATGCAACAAGATGCTGAAACTGGAAATGCACTGCAGATATTTCAGGCACTCTGAGTTGCTGCAGCCTGGCGAGGAGCAAGCGGTGTGTATCTGTACCCTGCACCAGGCCTCTTCCTTGCGCAAATTTTCAGGGCAAATATGATGCAGGTCTCTCTCTCTTCTCACAAAATTAAATATCTATGCATCGTGTTCCCAGTATCATCACAAGAGCAGCGTGGAATGCGAACCAGCCTGGATCACGATACCGTTCGCTGGTACAGCTGGAGCAAGGGGTTGAATGTGCGCTAAATGACCGAAAGCGGCGTGAGTGACAATGTAGGGACAAAAGGGTGGGAATGCGCTGTGTTGCGTTTTGTGTCAAATTGTGTGTTCGGCTGAGCGAGAATTCCAGAGGTCTAAATGACGACCATGAGTAAACAAACAAACGCAAGAACGAGTGACAGACAGGAGATGGTGAGATGTTGATTGTAAAGGTACTTCGTAGTGGGCGGTAAATCCCTTTAAAGACACAGATTCTCAGCTTCAGTACATACCTGTGTAGCGTAGCGCTGTTGTCGAGTCAACACTAACAGATACAGCAACAGTTTTGATAGGTTGAGCTGCGGTGCACAGATAGTGGGTGGGTGGTGTCTGTGGAAGGGCAAAATAAAGACAAGATGGTCGAGTCCTGACGTCGTGATAGAGACTACGGTCTTGTGCTCTGGATATGATTTTAGGAGCCCGCGACCGCTCAGCTTTTTTGGCCGGAGGGAGGGAGAGCCGTTAAAGTCATCTGTGTTTGAATTTTTCCTTTTTCCCTTCCCTTCTGCTCTCACCCTCTGTCGTTCTGCTTCCTTTTTCCCTTGCTCCAAAACACTGCGGGCAACCCAATCGGATGGCACAGATGATCCCTGCTCGCCGGGCCTGTCTCCATCCTCTTGCGGTGGCTCTCAGCCTATAAAAGCAGACCAAAACGTCGGCCCGCAACGCCCTTGCTCGCTGTGGAGGAAGATGGACACGTTGTAGCGAATTACTGGTGGTTCTTGAGGGTGAAGATGCAGCGGTAGATTAATAGCGCGAACTATATAGATCCCTCAGCTCACGGGCGTGATGCTTTAAGAAGGAAAACAGGTGGCAACTTTGAACCCCATCGATCGAGCTGTTGGGCTTGTTCCTTAGACACTGGTCGTAGCTAGCTAGGTGCCAGTATTGCCTGATGCTCGGATGCCTTGTCGCTGCGCTTGGGCGGTGTGGGGGAATTGTGATCGAGGGCGCATCAAAAAGAAACGTTGAAGTTTTTCTTTCCCCTGGTTGTTGTTTGTTGTGGTTTTGCCTAAAGCGGCTAGCGCGCGGGACATCTCTCGTCTCTGATTGGCCAGAGGTCTTTTAGACTGCTTAGTCAGTGCTGAGCGGATCAACGATGTCCCGCTGTATCACGTGCACACCTTAAGTAAGCCGCCGGCATGAGCAGACGACAGCCCACGCTGCAGCAACGCGGACTAAGTATCGATCCTAACTAGCAAGGGGCTGATGACCAGCTGCTGGAGGCTGACTTGACGCCGTACGTAAAAGACTAAAGGCCACATGGCGCTGTCAGGAAAACCCGCCAGCGAACGGCCTGCGGGTGGGATGACTAAGCAGTGTCCTGACTGGTGGAACAGCGTTGATCCGGGCCGAGACGGCCTCTGATTGGCCAGAACTTGGGCCTTCTGAGCTTCTGCGGCCCAAGGGTCATTTTCGAAAGACGAGGATGATGATACTAATCCGCGACAGACGGTGATGCAGGCATGGTGGTGAGGCTGTAGATACACGCCCGGTCTGTTCGCTGCGCCCCCCCTCTCATATCCTCTCCTCTCGTCGAATGTTGCGGCGTCCCCAACAACCGCCTTCCCTCCCGTCCAAGCAAGCAACAAGCTCCATCCTCACTCACCAGTTAGTTGCTTGGTCCCACGTCGCTCCTCGACAAAGGAGAGAGCTATACGCAGTTTGAGGGAATAAAGACTGCCAGACCCCCTCGAAAGACCTCCGGCAACTCGTCCTCTCTGCCTCTCTTCCAGTGCAACAGAGCCCTACATGAATGTCAACCAGATGGCCGCCGTCGTTGCCTCCGCCGTGCCCGCAGGCACCTTTGTGCCCGGGACCAAAGTACAGGTCGGAAGCCACCGAGTGGTTATAGAAAAATATCTGTCCGAAGGCGGGTTTGCCCATGTCTACGTCGTCCGTCTCTCAAAACCCGTAGATGGCGTTGAGACCGCGGTCCTGAAACGGGTGGCCGTCCCGGATAAGGCATCGCTGGCCAACATGCGGACTGAGGTCGAGACCATGAAGCGACTCAAGGGCCACCGACACATCGTCAAATACATTGACTCGCATGCCTCACAACTCAAAGGCGGCGGATACGAGGTGTTCCTGCTCATGGAGCATTGCGCCGGTGGCGGGCTGATTGATTTCATGAACACCAGGCTACAGGACCGCCTGACCGAGCCTGAGATTCTGAGTATAATCGGCGACGTTAGCGAAGGTGTGGCCTGTATGCACTATTTGAGACCCCCTCTACTGCACAGGGATCTCAAGGTCGAGAATATCCTCATCTCCGGGCATGGCTCGTCTCGCTGCTACAAGTTGTGTGATTTTGGCTCTGCTGCTCCGCCCAGGCCGGCAGCGACCTCTGCCGCCGAGGGTAGGATGATCGAGGACGATGTACAGCGACACACCACGCTCCAGTATCGGAGTCCGGAGATGATTGACGTGTATCGAAAACAACCCATTGACGAGAAAAGTGACATCTGGGCCCTGGGTGTTCTGTTGTACAAGCTGTGCTACTATACCACCCCTTTCGACGAGGCCGGCCAGATGGCCATTCTCAATGCAAAATTTAAATACCCTGCATATCCTGTTTTTTCTGATAGACTAAAGCTATTGATAGGTACACTCTTTCTCCCCTATCTGTTGCTCAAGCATCATTTAGCTAATCAATGGGCCTGTTCTATAGCTACTATGCTCAAAGAGCACCCCAAGGAACGGCCTAATATATACCAAGTCCTTCGTGAAATTTGTCACATGCGTGGGAAGCAAGTCCCAGTTCGAGATGTACGTATCGCAAACGCTCTCTGCTTGAACCTTTTCAATTTCACGGCTAACATGCTTTACTTCCCATTAAGATCTACACCACTCGTTCGCAGTCAGAATCGAGACAAACTCAGGAAAAGCCTACTCCAATTGAAGCGCCAAAGATCGGAGCCACCTTTTCACCTCCCATTCAAGAAACCAAAATAATCCCAGACATCGCCCCTATGCGAAGAGGCAGACCGACCAAAGCAAATGATCAAATAACTAAACCTAAACCCAGCCCATCCCCATTCCGTACCTCGGGAGATCCATTCGCCGCACTTGATGGGACGAAACCGAATTCTGATAATACAGATGAACTGTCCTCGCGATTTCCAACTCTAGATCAGTTCTCTCTTCTCCATGAAAAAGGTGGAACGTTCAATTTTGAACCGACTCCTGTGGAACAGAATTCTAGCCCAGATGACATATCGAAAAGAGTAACCAACGCCCTTGCCGACGAGGCTTTTTCCAAACCAGCTTCATCACCACAGCCGAGCCTTTCAGTTGGGGAGAGGCCTCACGTCACAAGTCGGTCAGAGCCGCCACCGGATAAGAAACTGATTCCGCCGCCCTACATCAGGCCTGAACCGGCTAATAAACCGGTCCCAATGCCACAGCCTACATCGCAGAAATCAGCAATGGTGTCAACTGGCACAATGACCTCTCCGACACCGTCTCCCCAAGCTCCGGAGAACTTCTCCTTTCCCCAGAGACAAGTCCATAGATTTTCAAGCCAGGCTCACCAAAAACCAAGTATTCCCCGGGAAAACGGTTCCGAGCAATTTCGTGCACATAGTGGTAGCCTCTCAGCCAGACCTAGCTTCACCAAATTCGATTCCAAGTCGCCTCAACCGGACGATCTATCTAGGTCACCAGCTTCTTCACGCCCGTCTCTGGAAGGTGGGCGGCCAACCGCCACTGATCTTGCCGATCCTCTCACTCGTTCAAAATCTGCCAATGCTAGGTCTAAACCTACAACTGGATATATGGGAGCAAAACTAGACTACCTTAGAGACAGAGGACGGGACCGCTCGTCTACAGAAGACGAAACTCTACTGGGTGCATCTCTTCAAGAGCAGGAGCGTAACATATCGTCTGACGTCGACTTCTTGCGCGCCAAAGAGGAGGAGGAACAGAGCCGAAAGCGCGATAAACGGCTAAGCGGCGGTACCAAACATACTAAACGTGGAAGCTTGTCCTCGTTATCATTGTCAGGCACAAAGACGCTACTCGCCGGTCGCTTCGGCGACGCTTTTCGTCGATTTGAAAATAACTCCCCTCAAGACCGAAACAGGACCCCATCTCCTGAAAACGACACACAGCACCTTACCCCTATCACCGGCTCTGAGGTAACAGAAATGAGTGACGATGGTCGTGGCTATGACGATGCCAATACAGATGATATTTCCCCTGAAATGCGCCGGGAGCTAGAGCGACGTCGCTTGTCAATGGAGGAAAGGAGGGTGGCTGACGCCGCTGCCCAGTATCGCCTACAGATGAACGAGCGAGGAGAAGGAGGCCCTTCAGGGCGATCAGGATTAGGCATAGGAGGTACTCGCGCCTCTGCTATTGAAGACAAGGTTCAGTCCTTACTCAAGGAATCAGAAAAATCGTCACCCTCAAAGACCGCTTCAGGTTATGGGCGATATACTGACACGGCGCCTCCAACTCAGACCAAAAGGTTCGAAACTGCTTTACCAGAGAGGCCTCCATCATCATCCATCCATGGATATGCACCGTCATCCACTAGGCCCTTGGACACATCCGAATACGCGCCTCGAAAACACCAGGTTGATGATTACAGCTCCGCTACCAGCCTCAAGCACAATGCCAATAAGCAGCATCAGCATCAGACTCCGTTAGCGAATACGCGCCAGTCACAACGCCCAATAGCACCACCAAAACCACCGAGCCTACGGGCTGGTTTGCAATCCGCTAATCAAACGGGCCACAGCGAATATACCACACAACAACAATCTTCTCGCTCTACCAGACACACAAACACCATCCCAGTCAACCCAACGGAAGATTGGGAGGCTAACTTCAGCCGAAGGTACCCAAGCCTATCCGGTCTCGAGCTAATGGAGACCGAGATAGACATCCCAAAGGCGCCACTCGGTCGACACACGGCTACGACCACGACAGGCAAAGGCCTTCAATGAAGAGTCCACTATACTTGGCTAACAACGCTTTGCACTTTTCCGAATTGATTCGGTAATAATTTTATGAAATAAGTATCCGTTATACCCTTTCGCATATAGAAGTTCAGACGACCTGTATTGCATTTCAGTACTTTTAAGTCGGTTTGTTGTTTATGTCAAGTCCACTATCTATATATCGAGGATTATTGGCGTTTTGTCTATGAGACGCTACTCTTTCTTCTTTTTGTCTATAACGATACAATATAGCCTTTTTGTTGTGCACGATTTTTGACGATGATTCTTTGGAATAGAAGCGACCGGGCAGCTTGCTTTGGTCATTACTTTCGTTCCCTCAATTTGGTGAAGGCTTCAATGACATGATCAGAAGAGTTATATGATTACTAAATACGGAGGTCGACGAAGACCTTGAAGACCTAAATAATAGTGGAGAGCTTAAGTGGAGAACTCCAATCAAGCAAATGTCAGTTGCGACTTCGTTGTCCTCTCATCGTCTTGCTCTCGGGTAAACGCACTTAGGCGAGGGTGTACGGCGGAAGAAGAACATCGGATGAGAGCGTTGACCAGGGCTGCTGAAATGCTAATGGAAAAGCAAGCCGAGCCTCTCGTCATCAAGATCAAAGCAAATTGGGGTCAGTAAAACATGTAGCAGGACCAGAATACATATTGCGAGCGAACAACGCAAAAAGAGTGATTAGAACAACATAGCAGGGCAAACAAAAGCATACATTGGGACTGTAGCGGAGAGGTTTCTAACAAGCACACCCTTCCTTCACACCAGCTTGCCCTCTATCTCGAAGATTGATCCTCGAATCATCCCCTGACCGTGTTCCAGCACCAAGAGAGGTGTTTCCAGCGGCCCCACTGGATCCAGCACCGCCCCTGGAGCTCTTCAAGCTAGCTTCGGGGATTGCATTTGCGATGGCCGTGAACACCTCCGCGACATTAAAGCCGGTCTTGGCACTGGTTTCGAAGAACAGTAGACCCTCGGCCTCAGAGTATGCGCTCGCCTCCTGTGTGGATACTTTTCGGGCATCGCTGTTGGAAGATCCCTCCTGTTCGTCGTCGTGTTCACCGTTTCCCTCGTCGTCCCCGGAAGATCCTGCTGCCCCGGTTTCCTCGTTGGCACTGCCGCCTGAGAGAATGTTTCCGCTGGATCCCGATGTTCCGTCACTGCTGGTCAGGTCGAGCTTATTACCGACTAGAGCAATGACTATTCCGGGGCTTGCTTGTCGCTGGAGCTCGGCAACCCAGTGTTTAGCTTTGATGAGTGAGGATGGCTTGGTGAGGTCGTATACAACGAGCGCGGCTTGGGCGTTTCGGTAGTACATGGGAGCAAGGGACGCAAAGCGTTCTTGACCAGCAGTGTCCCATATCTCGAACTTGATAGTGCGAGTAGGCAGAGAGCACTTTTGTGTCAGGAATGCAGCTGTGACATAGGCCAGGAGTCAGATGCGACAGGCAACAGAGATATCAGGAAATTTCCGGGATCCTCAGCTTACCTCCGATTGTAGGTTCCTTGTTCTCTTGAAAATCGTTGTTTACGAATCGCAGGACGAGAGACGACTGTTTAGATCAGGTTAACAAACAAGGATGCAAAAGAAGTATTGAGATAAGATCCTTTACGCACCTTTCCAACCGCAGCTTCGCCGAGAAGGACCAGTTTGACGCTGCTACTCGGCTTCGGGCCGGGTGTAGAGCTTGCGTCTGCCATCTTAGCGGCCGTGTATATCACTTAATGTGCAGGACTAAGACCGGCTTCGGCCCTGACGTCAATCGACCAGGTCTGAAAATTCCCAAAGAGAGTGGTATCGATATATATATGCGTATGAGGGCTGGAATATAGGTTCGGGGAGACAGGTTCGCAGTAGCTATGGCTGGCGGTGGCAGCTGGAGAGAGCATAGAGGAAGCGCAGGAGAAATCGCATTCGCTCTTGAGGCCGGCGAAGTTCGACTTGCTTGATGACGATTTTGGGTCCGGCCCGATCGGGATTAGCAGTGCTGACTAAGGCTGCATCAGAGCTGAAGACGATCAAAGGTGAAGAAGATCGAATGAAGAATGCAGTGTTGAGTGGATGGAGAAGATATAGATGATCGATCGTATAGTTCTGTCTACCTATGGCATGCTATCTAGAAAAAGAGAATACAAATGTCTATCCAATCCCATCTATCCCAAACAAGAGGAAAACGTCAAAAAGAGAGCATCAGCGGCGGAGGGCCAAGTAAACACACAAAGCAGTCGCTAGAGGGGGAATATCTCAAAGAAATGTCGAACGAAAGAGACATAACAGGCAGGCTATGAACGAGAAGAGAAAAGAAAAGACAGGCTTAGATTAGGAAAAAAGGGAAGGCCAGCCCGTGAGAAGAAAGAGAATTATTAAAACGGCGATAGGTGCGATGAAGGTCCACTGGTCGTAAAGGCATTTCTTTTGGAACAAAGCAATGTCAAGGCGGCGCAGAAATCGTAAGGTGAGAAGTGTCATCGGCATCCTGCAGGGCAATATCGCGCATTGGCAGAGCGAAAGGCCTAGCCTCCGGCACGGCAGGTGGGTTCCCTCAGGAGCTACCCGCTAGCTCACGGGATGGAGCGGTAGGGCGCGAGTCATGGTGGCAGAGGGAGGCCGGCGGAGCAGGACGACCAGAAAGGAGAAGGTTAGGCGTGACTGCGAAGTCGGTAGAGTCTAGATCTCAATGGTATAATCCCCCAGAAAACAACAGACATAAAGAAAGAGATAACAAAGAAAACAAAAACGAGGAAAGCACTTTGTCGCCAAATCTAATCCGGTCCGTCTATATGATAACGCCGTATGGAGACCCAGGAGAGAGGAAAGAAAGCCATAGTTTTTCAGCAAGGATGAACAGACGACTGAGGCGTAAGTTTTTTTTTCGGCGAGAAGAAAGGCGAGCCTGTGGATAAGCGATCAGGGTTGGGACGAGACCAAGACAAAAAGACCCGGTCCCGCGGTCATGCCAATGGAGCGGTGCGTGGCGCAAGACACGGCGTAGGATGGTCTTCCGGGACAAAGAAGCCGGGCGAATCGGTACGGAACAGGTCACCTAGGGAGAGATGACTCAACTGGGATCAATAGTCTCGATCCTCAGCTGTCGAACGGAGAGGATCTTGTCGCACATCACGACGCCGCCGCTGAAAGCGTGGGCAAAGGACAAAAGCGAGAGATAAGTTTGTTCCCCTTGTTTGTTGGTTCCGTGAACGATGATAAATGTTGGTTGTTGGTTGCCGGCCGGGCGGGAAGAAGTTTGGTCTCCAAGGGCCCAATCACATCGATTGAGATCCCACAGTACGCGGGTTTCCTCTTCTCATTCCCATGTGAATGAGCTGAAACAGCAGGGAGGGAAAGAGTGCGAAATAGAGCTGAGTACGATGGATGGGCGTACAGAGCATTGGCGCTGAAAATGGCTGATTATTAAAAGGTGGTGTAGAACAGAACGTATGCGTCGATATAAGGGTAGAGACAGTCGGGAGTGTGGTAGGGGAGAGAGAGAGGTGTGAGGTATTCGAAGATCGGCTGTGATGAAGCGAGATGGCGATGCTACCGTTTGGGAGGCGGCTGCGGCTTGGGCACGCCAGTTGTATCATACGCTCCTCTCCCCATGTTTGTGGCGGATAGATCCCTGATAATCATGGTGTCGTTGTTGACCTGTATCAATTTTGCATCTCGGTGTCAGTCACTTTCAGCTCCGTCATGAAGAATCCAAGGATCCTGTCCCACCACCAACCGGAGTATTCGGAGAGCGGATGTACGTATATAGAGAGTAAGATAGATGACAACTGACCTTTGACGCTGCGGACAGCTGACCGATGATTGCAGAACTGCGGCACTCGCCGGATAGAAATTCCTCAACGGGATGCTAGTCTTATACCTAAGGGCGCAGACCGGGGTAG
This sequence comes from Onygena corvina, assembly GCA_000812245.1. NCBI lineage: Eukaryota > Fungi > Ascomycota > Eurotiomycetes > Onygenales > Onygenaceae > Onygena > Onygena corvina. The sequence continues at coordinate 252,055 of JWPT01000055.1, read as the reverse complement.
CGTCAGACAATCCTGCTGCTGCTGCTGCTGCTCAACTATACGAGCGGCCGGCCGTATCCTCTGAAGGATTGTGTCAAAGCAGTAGCCGAGTCGAGGTCTCTGGCGTTCTTTGCCCGGTATGGCGTGCGCGCGAGACGGGGTATAGGCAGGGAGGTAAGTAGCTTGACGACGATGTCCAGTCGGCTGATATATTCAGTACTGTGGCCCTCCAGACGATGAAGCAAAGACTGCAGGCAGACGGTGCGGATGACTGCAAGGGTTTTAATATGCTGGTAAAGAATTGCCAAATATATAGAACAGGGAGCTTGAGAGAGCGAAGATTGGACCTCTGCTGTTGAAGGAATGAATAAGCTCAGAAACACAGAAAAGAATAGAGTGAGAGAATCTACAGGAAAAGCAGGACGAGCAGATGCATAATATATCCTCTCCAGGCCTCGACTTGAAAAAAAAAGTCGTTATCATAATAAAAAAACCCACGAAATACATATTGGTCAGAACAACCAACCCCCTTTCGATAAAACTGTAATTAGCCCTGGAACTTCAACTTCTAACTCTATCGTCGCTTTTTTTTCTTCTTTGGCCCTTACTTAAGTGCAACTTTCGTCCCGTTGCTTTTTCGTCCGCCAGTTTTATTTTTTTAACTTCTTCATAATCAATCGTTCCAGGCTGCAAAATTGCCTGGCGGTTTCTTTTTCAGTCTGGCTTCTCTTTTGCTTCTTTGTGCTCCCTTTTTCAACTGCTGAGAAAAAGCAAGTATATCAACCATCGACCATCGACACCACCACACTCTCGGTCTCGACGTTCGGAGTACCTCCTCGCTTCGTTCCCTCTCGCTCGAGCAGACCGATGGGAGAACGACTTTTCAACGTACTGTATACTGCAGGTAACTATCGAGTCAGCCGCGCTGCATGGCGAGAAGCTTCGCTGATGAGCCTAAAGCCGATACAAAATAAAATTACAAAAAAGGAAAAGAGTGCAAGATGAAACACGCCTAAGTATTCCGACAGACGCCGCGCAGGCGTTTTAATCCTGCACCGAACATGCAGTAGGGAAAACCAGAATGATAGGCTATGGTCATTATCATTCTCCAGGCCCGGAGGCAAATGGCTGCGTGCATCACGAACTTCGAATTGCGCCTTGTCTCGCTGCATCTCCTCTACCTTCACGACAACCTCAAAGAATGATGAAGAGAAGATGAGACGATCCGAGTGCCTCACGTGAGGTTGACAGGGAAATGGGGTTGCTCGAACGGCTGCTAGAGGCCGGAGTGGATATGCAACAGCAGAGAGAACCGGCATCTGACCCCAGTCCGCTATCTCTTTAATGGGTTAATAATACTAGGCAGAGTGTCCAACTAGGTTCCTGGTAAACTGCAGCCCTGCTCCGGCCCTGCTCGCTCCACCAACAAGTGGCTCGCTTCTCTTGGTACGCTCTCTGCCCCGGCTTAGCGTTGCGGTTTCATATCCAAAAAAGTTGAGCTGTCTCGGGAGAGATTCACGCCGTCGAAACAGGCAGGTTAACTTCACTTTTGGTTCGGCCCTACAGATGAAAATAGCCCAGCATAAAGAACACGACGGGCAGCCGTTGAGATTCGGCCTGGGAAAAGTTCCATGGATGACCACCTCCTTCGAAGAGGACGTCAGCCAAAAAAAAAAGTCGCGAAGGCGTTCCGGATTAGGACCGTCGATGGTATTGTGAACATCCCCTCTCAACGGAATACGCACGAAACTGGCGTGTGAACTCGGCAGCACCCTGGCAGGACCAACAATGCGGGAAAGGAAAGAGATGGATCGATCATACTTGATTCCTGTCGATCCCTAGACCGATCACGACAAAGGAAAATCCGATATATCATCTCGTCTCAAACGAAGCTATCAAACTTGCTTCTAGCCACACGACAGTCCGTATGCATCTCCGTCATCGCCTTTGTGTAAATATAAACCGCGCAGCTCGTGATAAACGGTTGAGGAACAGGTCTAGATGCAGAGTTTTCCGCCTCAATCGGGGCCGCGGGCAAACGGTCAACTAGTGTCTCTGCTTGCTCTCGGGGTTCAACAGGCGGATGCGCTCGATAGTCCCGGCTCGGCGGCTACGATGGGCCTGAATCTGAGGATGTACCACGATGGCGTAGGACTACGGGTTACAGTCACCCGCCTATCAATGCACATCGTAGGGCGGAAGTCCGCCGTCGAAGGGAAATCTCTTTTAGGGTTACGGAGCGCACATGGAAGGATCCAACTATGCAGCGTGGTGTTTAGTTGGCTGCACACGACCTCGACTCAGACAGGGCTTCAACACTAACTATGACCGAATGGGAAGGCTAATCTTGGAATGCACATTCGATCCCCAGCAGATCCCAAAAAATCCTCTCAATGTGCCGAAGCCGCTCCATCTTGACATTGAGAACCTCACCACGCGTATATAAGCAAGTTCACGTAAGATAAACTTGGTTGAGATCGAAATTCTTGCTTCCTTGACCCGGTCACAGAACACTGCTGGAAACCGCTCTTATTTCCTTTTTCTCTGTTTCTTTGCGATATTTGGAATCGGCAAGTCTATTCCTGGATGGCTCAGAACGCCCCCCGGCCGTGCCAACGATATCACACGAACCGCCCTAACGCATACCTTTTGTGGTTTAGCCAGTCGAGGTTGCCTCGCCGGTAAAGCTGGGATTTCGGGGCCCCAAGGGCGCAAAGTATATACGACCAGCACGCGAGCGTAGCGAACGCTGACGATTTGGGCTAGGATGCAGGAACAAAACCAGCCCCCCCTGCGAATTATATACATAGCAACGGAAATATGTACAAGGGCGGGCCCGCTGCGGTAGTGTAACGGCTCGATGCATCTCCGCTCGCTTACTACATGTGTCATAGTCGCCAGGCATCGCGATGCACCGTCAACTTTTAGCTTGCAGCTTACGAGAACTGAACCCCGTCATTGTTGGTGACCCTCAAAACATCCCTGGCTTGCTAAACTGAATACGAAGCTTTTAAATTAAGTACTTTGCCGCCTTCAGCAGGTGTTGCTCGCCTGGGGAGGGTTGGAGGGTTGGAGTGACAGCATCCTCAGCCAACGATCACAATATGTAACTGTTGGAAAATGGGTATTTTCGTCGCAGCGTGGTGACTCTTACGAAGGAAACATAACACGTGGAATTTACATAAACCCTTTCCCGCTTTACTCCGTCGCTCTCATGAGCCGTGAGCTCGTCCTTCTTCTCTGAAGGTGGATATGGCTGAGGTCGTGAAGTAGACACTATCAGCAGAGCAGACGCCTCGAAACATCAACCTCGCCACTGTGAATCCTCCCCCACAGTGTTCCTCAATTCTGTCCCACCAAGGCCATGCCGGCTGTGGGCCCTCAGACATGAACGCGGCATGGGGAAAGGCAAAACAGCGCGATGATCCGGAGAGTCGCAGTCGGCGAGAAGCTTCGGACACGGGAACACTCAATTTCAGGATGATCGTGTGTGTAAATCTTGCCTTGATGACTAGACGAACAATAGGACGGTCGTCTGGTTATCGAGCACACCCCGTACTCCATATGCCTAGTCGCATTCCAGAATTCCGATCAGGGCCAGAGAACGCGGGATTATGGATATGAAGCCGTCTATGGCTAGGCGCAGACACACTCGATTCCTTTCCTAGCCTATTGTCCAGTAGTCGAGAATCTACGGAGTACGGCGTACGGCGTACGGAGTACAGTCCAGGGCGATTGCCAAATCAACCGTTAAACGCCGCGTGCTAGAAGCGGCGGAAGAATCTCACAAGCCCAGTAATTGACCCATTGGCCAATAGGCAGGCCGATCTGCTCTGTATACGGAGTACATTCTTCGGGTTTGCCCATGCATGAAGCATAATGGACATCCGCGCCGCGTCTCGGGAGCTACTTCACGCCAACCAGCAGGCAGCCTCTTCTTCAGGTGCAGCTCTTCTCCCCATGTTGCACCACTTGCGGAAAAGGGATCATTAGTGGATCTCTCACGCGAAAGGGGTTTGTCAACGGAGCACTACAGAGTCAGTATGACTCGTACGCTCAACGCAGGTCGCCGCCCCTGCAATCGGCCTTTTAATCGTCCAATGGCACCAGGGGGGCAATGTTTGGACGATGCACAGCGGCTGGGCAACCATATTGTCGTTGTTGATACGCAGAGTTGACGAGAGAAAGCATCGATCCATCCGGGATGCCCACACTAGTGCTGCTTTGGTGCCCTCGCTCCGTCCCTGAAGTAAACCTTCACGGCTTCAAAATCAGATCCATGAGATAGTATGGGGCTTTTCGCCATCCTTTAGTACATACTACTTACGCCAGGTCCCGCCTCTCGCCGTATCCTCCGACATCAATCCTTGTGTTGAGCGAGAAGAATAGACCCTTTTTACTTTTTACCATCTCTCCCCATCCCGTCTTGTAAGGCTTGTCTCTGGTTCAGCTACCAAGTCGAGATCTTTCGCCTCTGGTGCGGAATAGCGCGTCAATTGATTGATATTAGCCTCCACTTAACATACTCGCTAGGGGTTCAACAAAAAACCGTCACCCGGGATTTTGGAACGGCTCTAGAATCCACACAGAACGTCGATAAAAAGCCAAATCCGCGCACTATATGTGAATGCGAACTTAAAAATGCAGCAGCTGGCGATCCCTCGATCATTGTTGGACAAATCATGACAATCAAGACTCTCTCCCCCACATCATTGGAGAGACAATCCTTTCTAGAATTCCAGTTTATCTGTTTAGGAGGTACAAAAGCGCAATCACGGGGATAGAACGTCGCCGTTTGTCTGTCGAATTACAAGGTGTTTCGGGGCACGACCCGGGACGTATTAATTTGCGGCCCGAAAGCTGTAGGGAGTGAAAAAGGGGCATATTCCTTCTACGCGCCGCCCGGCATCATTGTCGCAAGATTGGTGGATTCCCCTTCTTCGGTTTCATCCTAGCTGCTGCTCGCTCTTCCACTCCGTATTGGTAGATGGGCAACTCGACACGGTTCGGTACTCTGGCCACCCAGAATCGGAGCTGCACACGGGATACTCTATCCTGCAGCAACGCCAGAGTCAAGTCAAGCCCTACGATTTTTGCAGAAGAGCCTCACGCTTGGGCAAGCCAAACGATCAAACGGCCTGAAAACGCTATGCTGTGGCTTGTCATCATTTGCTGCCCTAGTATGCTGATTCCTGCAAGATGGGTGTCGGAGTCGAAGCCAAGCAAACTACGAAGTTGCATGTTCGCTGCCAGCTGTTAAACACCACCACGTATTCACCAAGAAAATATACAAGGCTAGCTGCTGAGTTGTCTTTTTTCCAATCGAAATTGGCGTCAGTAAGGTTGCGTTGCGTTGGGCAAAAACTTCCATCGTCGGCCAGTCACTGCTGTCTCAACAATCGTCGGGCTGGGACTTAAGAGCCGGGTTGATGCCCAATCGAAAATCCCCGACTGCTCGTACACAGGCCACCTGCACAACCACGTACCCCCTAGACCGTGAAGGTATCTGCGCTTCTGGTCCCGGTGACCCAGATGCTGGATCTCCAATCGACCAGCTGCCACCGCAAGCGACCAACCGGCCCGCTTGTTTTCAGTGGACTCTCAGTGGACTCTCTCACCCACCGCAAGCCAAAGACAGCCAGGGAGCTCAGTTTTACGTAGTCATTCGTTCGAGGATCGCCGGCGAGTCTACTTTATTTTTTCCCCCTTTCAAGGACAACCAGGATTGCTTCGTATAAGCTATGTAGCCTCTGAATCAAAGATGGACAATGATCGCCTACTTATAAATACTAGCAAAATAAGTAAGTCTAACCCCGAAAGAAAAGCTGTTCATGTGGTCCACTATTCACCTTTTACCCAACTTCTTTTTTTCTTCAACTTGGTTTACTTTTTTTTTTATGTCAACTCTCAATCTCCGCGGCAGCGGAAGCATTTTCCCCTCCCGGCCGGCCGGTGGATAACCTTCATGGTCCAAATGAACAGTTTCCAATCAACTGGAAACCGCGGAGCTGGTCCGAAACTGTAAGCGGGCTCCTCATCTTTATTTTCCTTTTGTCATGTCTCCTTTCGAGTTAAGACGTCTATATCACGCTCAGCTTCGCCAGAACAATCAATTCCTTGCTGTGGCTGGATCTACCAAATACAAAATCCCCGCCTAAGGTGAGAAGGCCATTTATTCTATCCATTAAATCACACTCTCCAGAGTACCTCTGCCTAGAATGATCGACACGGTGACTTACGTATCCTCAGTTACCTCGAAGGGCGAAATGCACGGCGGTTCCGTTTGCCTTTGTCTACATTTAGATGCAGACTCAAGACGGCATCACTGCCTTCGCCTAGTGGGGACTTGAATCATACTCGAACCATGGTGCTGGGTGTGCAAAGGAACAAAGGTCCCTCATATTATTAGGGGAAGAAAGAAACATGCACAAATGCAACAGATATCTCCTCGTTAATCATCCTCGTCTAATTGGTCGTTTTATGTCCGGTTCATCTTGGCTTTTGCCTTGGAACTGGTCCGACCTCAGGCTACAAGGGAAAGACCAGACGCAGGCGCAAGCGCCATCAGTATCAGGCTGGTCAAATATCTGGATTTCTTTCATTCTGAACTGCCAACGCCTACGGAGTGTATTCCACCCAACCACTTCTTTAAGGACCAGCGGTTGCGCTGGTTGTGAACCTGTCACAAATCCTTCCGTCCCTTCCAAATTTTTTCTTTGGTCGCAGCCCCATACGGAGCATATCACATTGGCTCTATCATATACGGGAACAATCAAACGCCTCTCTACGCCTCAATCCAACATGTACAGCATGTACAGCAGGTAGACTAGTCTGCAGAATTGAGATCCTAGTACGGCCCTGTGCATCAATCTCCATGCTCTAGACTCGGGGACCTACCTTGCATCCTTTCATCTGACACTTTCATTGTTCCCACACGACTATTGATCGACCGGAGTTCATTGATGTCTGCATAGGCCGTTTCTGTACTTTATAAAACGCCCAATAAAACCTGATTAACATGTTCATGCAAGGAAGATGCATGCGCACGGTCTCATGCAACAAACGCGGCATCTGCACCTGCAGCAAGCAAGCTTATGCGGCGGGGAGGCATAATGGAGCCCGCCCCTCAAGTCAAGCAATACTTAAGCCCAGACCCGTTGTCGCCAACCTAAGTTTTATTTCAGCATCTTCAGCCCTCCGTAGAACAGGAGCTAGACGGACTACTCACCTGCGTGCTACCCGCAACCGCCGTGATTAGGAAGAAGCAAAATGACTAACTTTCCGTCAAAGCAAAGGGCTCTGTTGCTATCAAAAAGGGGGAGCAAGAGTTTTAACGGCGCTAAAAACGGCTAAAGCGTCAACATGCATCGCAACAGATCGAAAACCGCGCCTCCCGCAGCGACCGTCCATTCAAGATAGAATTGCGAGAAAAAGAAAAGTGAGATTATGAAAAGGATGGCACAGTCTCGGGCTCGTGAAACTCAACAATCGAACGATTAGAGGGAAGGAGTCGGCAAAGCGAACGAAGTACGTCTCTTGAGTCTGTCGAGTGAGGCAGACTCGCCCTTAACGCTTCCTTAAGGGATGTTCCTTGAAGTCTTTATTTTATTTTTGTTTTATTTTCAAATGCTAAATGACATTGTTCTTGGCCCACATTTCATGAGTGCCCATAAGGCTAACAGCCGCGAACTGACAAGTGAAGTGGCTACAACCAGCCTCGTGCAGCACTTCTCAACAATCTTAACGAGACGCCTTTGTTGCTGTTAATGCTGTGGGTCGTATGTACACTGTTTTTTGGCTTCCGGAACGACCCAGCCGGGCGGAAAGATTCCCAACTTCAAGGAACAACCTAGACAACAGCTGCGTGATGACTGAATAGAGTCACAGATGGGGATGAAGGAATAGCTCCGCCACTCCCAACTGTCCTGCCAAGCCAGCGGGTCAGGGCCCATCTCGCACATTCTAAGACTGTGAGATAGTGGCAATGGGGAAATTGTCACGTCTGAAACGAAGACAAGCCGTTACGAGAGCCGAAACAGCCTTGCCCTTGTCTGAAGAATAGAATCATGTATAATATTGAAGTAAGAGGAAGAAGAACCCAACTTGCCGCCGGAGCCGCCAGAAGATGAGTGCTTTGAGAAAACAGCGCTCCCATGCGCGGCGATAAGCTTAACGATCAAGCAAGGGCCAATCAACGCTGCGATGCCTCCTCCCGGGGCGGCCTACTCATACATTGGTATGCCATCTCGAACTGTTTGCAAAGATAGTCAGCTTAGGCCGTCATAGCTGTAGGAAACAAGTACGCTCTTACCGCCTCATCCGTCTGACAGATCAGGACTGCTGGCCGTTGGCCGTGTTTTTCGGATATATCCATCACTGTCTGGTCAGATTCTGACACTCCAGCCACGTTTGCCTGGGAATCTATTGCAGCTCCAATGCATCGACACCTATCGACTATCGTACTTCTCAAGGAGGCGCCCCGTTCGCCGATACCCCCTGCAAATACTATTGCATCTATGTTTCCACCTAGCTTAAGGTAGTAGTTGCCAATAAACCCAACAATTCGGTCAATAAAGATTTCAAAGGCTAGCTTATGCATGTCGCTTTCTGGATTTTCAGCTTCAATCTTGGAGAAGTCGGTGGTGCCTGTCAGGGCCTTCCAGCCCGACTGTTTATTGAGAATCTCTTCCGCCTTGCTAATATGCATCTCTTTGGTGCTCGACGGACTGAGCTTTCCAGCCTCAGATGTATAGTGGAAAACAAGACTGCACACACCGTCAGTACAAGTGATTAATAAGTTTCGACAGGGTCCAAAGCGCTGCTACTTACCTTGCATCAATGTCTCCGCTTCTAGTTGCGCCGGGAAGACCAGACAGCGGGGTCAACCCCATCCTACAGTGAATCCGTAAGTCCAGGCCTTACTCTTCTAAGTGGATAATGAAGGCATAAGATGAGATCTAGCAGATGACAGAGCATACGTGGTATCTATGGATTTTCCATTTCGGATGGCACATATCGAAGCGCCGCTTCCGAGATGTAGTGCTATCATATTTAAATTTGAAGCTGGTTTCTTCAGGAACTCCGAGACAGAGCGTAGGATGAAGGAGAAGCTAATGCCATGGAAGCCATATTTCCGCAGCATCTTCGACTTTGCTATCTCCTGGCTGATAGGATACGTCTTAACATAGTCTGGCAGGCACTGATGAAAGGTAGTATCGAAATAGGCCACCGACTTTGCGGATGGGACCTCTTCAAGACATGTCTTGATAATCTCCAGCGCGGAAGAGTTGTGTCTGGCCGTCCGTCAGCTACGTCACTCCAAATTCCCGACGAGCGCCTGACCGCACTTACAACGGAGCCAGGTCCTGCAATTTCTCGAGATAATTGAAGGTCTTGTCGTGGATGATGACCGCTTCTTCGAGCTCGCCGCCATGTACCACTCTGTGGCAAACGTAGGCGTAATCGTCATTGCTTTTCACTGCCTGGAGCTCCCCGTCGTGTAGAAGACGCTTGAGGATATACCGGAACGCGTCCTGGGGATCCTTGACCGGCTCCTTGATCTCATGCTTCTGGTGGTTGGATCCATGGTTGTATTTGAAGACGCTTGGTGGCGCCGTCAGACCGCTGACGCTGGCCGCCGCGATCTCGACCGGCGGATTCTCCTTGGTGTAAACATTGACCTTGACAGACGAACTGCCGGCGTTGACGGAGAGGATTGCTTTGCCCATCGTGTATTATATCCCCTTCTTAGCGAGCCATACCGAATCTCTATGACTATCTCTATGCCTTCAGTCAACTTATAGTTAGAGTGACAAGGGCGTTCGTCCTACTTTCCAACATTATGATGTCAACGCAGAGCCTCGGACTGCCGGTGACGTAGTTTGCCAGAGTACAGACATCGACCCCTCTTTAATATATGGCGAGCGTAGTTTTTGTTCTATCTCCATAGTCAGTGCTTCACCCTGGCTGGAAAATTCGCAGTTCTCTAGGACATTGGAAAGATGCCCGGCGAAGTTATAGATCGACCAAACCCGGCGGCGCTGCCGTCCCATCTACCGGCTTCGGTGGATGAGCTGTTGGTTCAGCTGCGGAAGATCGAGCTGGACGACAATGCCCGTCAGTCTCTGATGAAGTTTCGCAGAGCAACGGACTATATTGCCGCTGGTCAGTTGTTATCAAAATGACTTCCATTGTATCGTCGAAAGCTAACTATTATCTTTCGTATAGCTATGATATTTCTCCAAGATAATGCCTACTTGAAACGCCCAGTTGAACCAAAGGACATCAAGCCCCGTCTACTAGGTACTGTGAAATAAGCTATCATCGCCCTGCATCTTTATAGACAGTCTGCTGACGAGACCTGATGGATAAGGGCATTGGGGCACCTGTCCGGGCCTTAATCTCGTATATTCCCATCTGAACTACCTCATAAAATGCCACGACTTGGATATGCTCTTCGTCACTGGACCTGGGCATGGTGCACCAGCTGTGCTCGCGTCTCTCTGGATCGAAGGATCCTTGGGACGGTTTTATCCCGAGTACGCTAACAACACTGATGGACTGACAAAACTGATCACTACATTCAGCACAACTGGTGGCTTCCCGAGGTGAGAGATCCAGCATATATACAAATATAGTGTATGTGTGCTAACATAGAGATCCATTTAGCCATATCAATGCAGAGACACCTGGGGCGATCCATGAAGGGGGCGAACTTGGCTATGCCCTGGCAGTTGCCTTCGGGTCGGTTATGGACAACCCAGATCTGATCACAACCGTGGTCGTCGGGGATGGTGAGGCGGAAAGCGGCCCGTGTACTGCGTCAGTCGACCATTCATACATATTATTCACACCTTGCTGACTTGTGGGTAGGAGCTGGAATGGTATCAAATACATAGACCCGGCAGAATCTGGGGCTGTGCTGCCAGTTCTGCATCTTAACGGCTTTAAAATCAGCGAACGGACAATCTATGGATGCATGGATGACCGAGAGCTCGTTTCTCTGTTTTCCGGTTTCGGCTACCAAGCACGAATTGTGGAGGGATTGGACGACATCGATGCAAACCTCAACTGCTCGATGGAATGGGCACTGTCCGAGATTCGGAGGATCCAGAAAGCTGCTCGGTCAGGGGAACCGATAATGAAACCCCGATGGCCGATGTTAATTTTGCGAACCCCGAAGGTGGGCTTACTCGCATCATTTCCCATTGTTGGTTTGTAGCTAATGTAAAACTCGCTAGGGCTGGACGGGACCAAAAAGTATTCATGGAAAGATAGTCGAGGGCTCCTTCGCGGCTCATCAGGTACCGCTGCCCGCGGCAGGGAAAGACGACGAAGAACTCCAAGCACTACAGGCATGGCTTTCTTCATACAAGCCCGAAGAACTGTTCAACCAGAACGGAGATGTGATCGATGATATCAAATCCATCCTGCCCAAGGCGCAGGGAAAACGCATGGGCCAGCGCAAGGAAGTGTGTGAAGTCTTCCAAAAGCTCCAGATGCCGGATTGGAGAAAGTTCGCGGTCTCCAAGGGAGCTCAGGAGAGCTCTATGAAGACCATCTCGCATTTCCTTAGCCAGATCATCAAGGAGAACCCGCATTCCATGCGAATTTTCTCGCCGGACGAGCTAGAGAGCAACAAGTTAGGCGCGGTGCTCGAGCAGACCGGACGAAATTTCCAGTGGGACCAGTTCTCCAATGCTCGAGGCGGCCGGGTGATCGAAGTGTTGAGTGAACATATGTGCCAGGGTTTCCTTCAGGGATACACTCTGACCGGACGAACCGGCATATTCCCGTCCTACGAGAGCTTCCTGGGAATCATCCACACTATGATGGTCCAGTACTCCAAGTTCAACAAGATGGTAGGTTCAACCTTATGATATAAGACTGGATGCTGACGATCCACAGGGAATGGAAACCAACTGGCGCCGGCCCTTGCCTAGTATCAATTATATTGAAACCAGCACCTGGGCCCGCCAGGAGCACAACGGATTCTCCCACCAGAACCCGTCGTTCATCTCTGCGGTGTTGAACCTGAAGCCCAACGCCGCGAGGGTATACCTGCCGCCAGACGGGAACACTTTCCTGTCAACGCTGTCCCACTGCCTGCAGTCGAAGAACTACGTAAACCTGATGATCGGGTCAAAGCAGCCAACGCAGATCTACCTAAGTGTGGAGGAGGCCGAAAGCCACTGCCGCGCGGGAGGATCGGTCTGGAGCTTCGCCAGTACAGACGAAGGGCTCGACCCGGACGTGGTCCTGGTCGGCATCGGCACCGAGGTGACGTTTGAGGTGATCCACGCAGCGGCGGTGCTGAGGCGTCTGGCGCCGGAGATGCGCGTGCGGGTGGTCAACGTCACGGATCTGATGATCCTGGGCTCGGAGAGAAGCCACCCGCACTCCCTGTCGGATGAGACGTTCGACGCGCTGTTCACGGCGGAGCGTCCGATACACTTCAACTACCACGGGTACGAGACGGAGCTGAAGGGACTGCTGTTCGGGCGGCCCCGCGTCGACCGGATCAGCATCGGCTCGTACATGGAGGAGGGCTCGACGACGACCCCGTTCGACATGATGCTGCTGAACCGGGTGTCGCGGTTCCACGTCGCGAAGGCGGCGGTCCGCGGGGCCTCGCGGCGCAACGAGCGGGTGCGGATGCGGCAGCAGGAGCTGTTGGCCACGCTGGAGCGCGACATCCGGGCGGCGCGCAAGTTCATCATCGAGAACCACAAAGGTGAGTCTTCCTTTCTCCTCTCTCTTTCTCCTTTCTCTTTCTCCCCTTCGCGTTGGTCCTTCTGACGGCCGTGATCCGTAGATCCCAGCGACATGTACGACATGCCGATATTCGAGTAGCCTAGCTATCTTAATAATCTATCTCTTCTTCTGTTGCCTCTCTTCTCCTCTCCTCCTTTACTTTCTCCTCTCTTCATCTTCTCCTCTGTATCTTCGTTAAATGCCTTGTAGTCTTCTCCTCTGTAGTTGTCGTCGTCGATGTAGATGCAGTCACGTGCACGCTAACCCGATCGGTAAGCGAGGGCTCCCACGAACAAAAATCGTGACTTCGCGATCTTTGAAGCCGCCGCAGAAAGTTCCCAGCGTCTTCAATCCCGACAACCGCCCAACCGACCGACGAGCGAGCAGCGAACACCGTCTCCCGGCGCCTCAATCCGTCCGCACACCATGGCTGCTAACAAGATCGCCCCCAACAGCCCCTCGAGGCAGAGCCCCTCCGACCTCGAGAAGTCGCTGGCCACCGCCCTCAACGACTTGGAGACCAACACCCCAGACCTCAAGGCCGCCCTCCGGCCACTCCAGTTCGTGTCTGCTCGCGAGGTAAGACCCGATCCCGGTGGATGTCATATCGGCTGCATGCGGTGGTCGTGTGGGATGCGCTTTGGCGGTGATAAGAAACATATCCTGTGCGATCGCATGGGGAGATATCATCCATCTGTGTCAGAGTGCTAATTCCATAATCCTGGAATACTGCATGAAATTGCCATTAAAGTATCATACTAACAGGGGGATAGGTCGAGGTTGGCCACGGCAAGAAGGCCATCGTGATGTTCGTCCCAGTTCCCCTTCTCCAGGGATTCCACAAGATCCAGCAACGGTACGTCTTCCTCCAGTTGTCAACTGTTATCCGCATCAATCAGTGCGCTGACAACCACACCAGCCTCACCCGAGAGCTCGAGAAGAAGTTCTCCGACCGCCAGGTCGTCATCATTGCTTCCCGCCGCATCCTCCCCCGCCCCAAGCGATCCACCACCTCCCGCACCAGCCAGACCCAGAAGCGCCCACGCTCCCGCACCCTCACCGCCGTCCACGACGCCATCCTCGCCGACATCGTATACCCAGTCGAGATTGTCGGCAAGCGCACCCGGACGAAGGAAGACGGCAGCAAGCTGCTGAAGGTTGTTCTCCACGAGAAGGAGCGTGGTGGTGTTGACCACCGCCTCGATGCATATGGCGAGGTCTACCGAAAATTGACCGGTCGTGGTGTTGCCTTTGAGTTCCCCCAGAGCGGTTCTTCGGACTACTAGATTTGGAGCGGGAAGTAGGTTCAATGAATTAAAGAAATGGAGATATGATGCGGTGCTGCCTCTTCTTTTTTCTCTCGTCTTCTATACTGGGAGTAAATACCCTCCGAGGATATCACAAGCAACGTGTACACCACTAAATATCGCTCTCCATTGTGTTAAGGAAGGCGTCGTCGTTTGGAGGGAAAATAATACAAGTTTTAACGACTATCCATGTCAGTCTATCGAACCTCGGGTATTCCTTCTCTGACGTCGAGGATATACGTGAGCATTTCGAATGAATTCTTTACAGCTTACATCAGAATCATATGGTGGATTGGTAGTCTAACACTCTAATATGTAGCTGAGCCTCTTACTAGTAGTTCCCTATAAGTCCGACCTTATCCGTCCAACCCCAAGTGTCATCCAATACGCCAGCTCCCTCTTCACTGTATCCGAATCGGCCTTCTTGGCCGTCTCTGCTCGATAACCCAGCTCTTCATTTCCACTGTCTGCGTTCCATTCAATTCGCACAAAGATCGGGATTTCAACCACATCCTCATCCCCTTCTATCATAGTCCCGTTGCATGAATCACGCCGTAAATCATTAACTTTGCCAGGAACGACCTCCATAGCCACAGTAGTCGAGTTGCGGTATTTCTCCCATACTTTACCGGCTTCTGCGACCTTTTCCAGGCCATGTCTGGAAGAACGTGGGTCAGGAGCACTTGCGGACTGAAGCGCTTCATCCCAGACATCGGTATTAGCGCCAACATCGAATTCAGGACAGAGTATCGTCACTCTGGTGGCAACAGGCCCCGAGGTCACCGAAGGTGTTGCGAGGGTGACTCTGATAGGATCAAACATGTTGTTTTTCAAGGTTAGGAGAAATTGGGTTGGCTTCTGGGGTTCAAGAGCCTCCAGGTTGATCGGGGGAGATTCTGCAGATGAATAGAGAGGACGTAGGGACGTAAGCGGCAGGTAGCTGAGAGCGATAAGGCGGATACGGAATCTTGTAGACTGTGGCTTGACCTCTGGCTTCACTAGGATATGTTTGCAGGCCTTACATCGTTTAGACCTTTTAGTGCGTAGCAAAACTGGAAGCGGTAGTAAATCGTCAACAAATCGAGTAGATGGCCGCTGGAACTGTCGTTGCTCCATGGACGCCAATCCATCCCACCCTTCAGTTGCCATTTTCTCGATCACGGCTTCATCAGACCCAGCAACGGGTAATACAAGCCCCTCCGCCGGCGTCAGAGCCTCGCGCATAACCGGAAGTTTGGATTTGTTCCTTTTGTTGACTCCGTGCGAATTGCCCACGCCGGTGTTGTAAAGGGACATGATACGGCTCAGCACATTTGGCGAGGAATATAATCCGAAATCACCCCCCATCAGATGGTCCGACGGTGATGATGATGTCTCCGCAATCTGGTTGCGATAGAAATTCTTCAAGGCTTCAAACTGAGCGTCATGACCAAGTGACGGCTTAGTATCGAAAGACATCGGGCTTCCCAACTTTTCGTCTGATTCCTCTTCCGGTAGACTAGGCGTTGATGCAAAGCTTGCAAGTGGGGATTTAAACTGTGAAAGCCTGGCTTCTGAGGGCCTTCGTGCTGTTCCGGTTTTCAAAGCCAGGAGCTGGGCGCGTATGTTTGTTGGTTTCTCAAATTTTATATCAATGTCGAGGCTTGTCCACATGCAGTAGCCGCAAGACAGGATCCACGGACCACCCTGTGAAGCTCCATTCTCACTGTCGTTAAGAGCTGTCACTGTCAGCGGGGAGGTGCAGACTGGACAATTAAAACAGTTGCGAGCACATCTGTATACAACTTTAGTACTGGATATCATCTCCCGAAGCCGTTGTTCAGCACGCGTAATTCTTACCTGTTACCCTCACTCTTTACCATACTACTAGGCGTTTCAAATAAGCAATTGGGGCAATACCAGCAGACGATCTCCTCTGTTATACATCTTGCGCATTTTATCTGATGGCAGTCTTCGCAGTATAGGAGATGCTCCGGTGGGTATAGAGAATAGTTTGCGCGGCGAGATCTCGGATCAAAGGTTCTCTCGTCTTCGTCCGCATCGGCTGCTTTGAGGCTTAATGCCGAAAGGTCTTTGGAAAGTCGATTTGAAGCTGGTGTAGGGGGTGGGCTATCGACACAGGGGCAGGATATGAAGTTGTATGGGAACGGGCGCGCCATCTTAACGAGAAAGTCGATCGGGCGGGATGTATTTCATGCCCCGGTAGCTCAACAGCTATTCCGAGTTTGTTCCGGCGGTTTTATTACTGAAGAATCTTGGTCTGCATATCTAAAGGGTTTCGTTTCTAGAGCTGAAAGGGATGTCAGGAGCTTGTAATTCAATGTCACGCAAGGAAGTAAGGCACAGCAATTACTTACCTTGTCAAAGTTGAAATGGAGCGCCGGTATTAGTATCTTTGAGCAATTGTTGTAATAGACGTCGCTGTTATCGCGTTAAATAGTTGAGAGATGATGAGGTCACGGATTCGCAGCAAAACAATTCTCGAAGCAGCACACCATCGCACATTTGAGCGCAATTGCACGCCCGCCGACCTGGCAAAGGCTAGGGAATCAGACTCGATATGAAACTGCACGATTGACCCTCCAACCTAAATTGAAAAGCACTCACTACGATTACTGAGCCCGATGTCTCTCCGCCCTTGTCTCCGCAGCTCAGTCTCACGGCGAATTGGACTCACATCGAGAAGCTATGCAGTGCAAACACCTGGAAACCCAACGCTAGAGATCTTCAGCAGAAAGGTCAAGGCCTTGCAAAAGGAGAGGGCCGCTCAGAATGTCGAAATAAGCCGGAAAGTCGACTACTTGAAAGAAGAGGTAGCGCTGCGGTTGGCTGATAGACTGCTGGTACGATCACTGGGGTTCTACTTATATATGCCAGTATGCTCACCTATTTGATGTCTTTAGGATATAAAGAGACATTTTCCTAATGTGCTTGATATCGGCGCGAATAGCTGCAACATAGCTCGTGCTTTAACGGCTACTCCGATTCCGAGTGTAGGAGGCAATACGAATACAGGAGAAGGGGATACAGTCGCGAGCAGAATATCGACACTGACTTGCATTGAAGAATCTCGAAGCTTACTCTACCGAGACGAGTCCCTTCCATTTAATTCTGAGATCTCTGTCAAGCGTGAGGTGGTTCCAAGCATCGAAAACCTGCCCTACGAACCGAATACCTTCGATGCGGTACTGTCATCCCTTTCAATGCATTGGATAAACGACCTACCATCACTCCTGGCACAGGTGAACTCCATTTTAAAGCCAGATAGTCCGTTTATTGCCGTGATGTTCGGAGGAGATACTCTCTTTGAGCTTCGAACTTCACTTCAACTGGCGGATATTGAACGTCGGGGTGGTGTAAGCCCACACGTGTCGCCGCTCGCCGATGTGCGTGACATTGGTGGGCTACTAACTAAAGCGGGTTTCAAACTACTTACTGTTGATGTAGAAGACATAGTGGTTGAGTACCCAGACACGTTTGCTCTAATGGCTGATCTCCAGGCAATGGGGGAGAACAATGCTATCTTGAGAAGAGAGGCTGGACCGATATCTCGAGATGTCTTATTGGCGAATGAAGCGATATATAGAAGCTTGCATGTTGAGGGTGGCGCGGAAGGGATCCCTGCTACATTTCGGCTGATATATATGATAGGATGGAAAGAAGGAGAAGGACAGTCGAAGCCGCTGGAGAGAGGGAGCGGGCAAGTCAACCTTAAAGACATCATAGGGTCTAGATAGCCCAGCACCGCATGTACAATAATGTAAATCTGAGGAATCATGCGTGTAAGCTGTCAGGTCTTTGCTACCTGAGCATGGCACACCGTTTATAACTATTATAAGTATAGCGGATTTGACATAACTTGTCTGCTGCATTGTGCTTCGTTTAAGACTCATGAATAATGCGTAGCAAGCCATTAAGAGTTCTAAAGATCTCCCACTCCACGATCAAATCAGACAGTTCTCCGGTCGGTCATCACGCGAACGATCGAGCCAACTCCCACGACTTCCACTAGCTTTTCATGCCAGCTAAGGAGAACACTCATCTGTTGGCCACCGCCTCCCTCTCCAAGGTTCCGTCCTTGTATTTGGGAGAAGCCGGTGCTTTGTGGAGAGACGGGCTTTGAGCTAACTTCGCTGCCTGACTGCACCGCCATGCCCTTATATCTGTCCAACAAGTTAGCAAGCTAGCCCAACTGCAGAAGAACCGAGCTCTTAGAAGCATACAGATATTTCATCAAACAATCCCCCCGCTCTGCGCCTCCTTCGCCGCCGCAAACAGCCTCTAGAACCTTTGTCATCTCAGTCTGCCGTATGCCTTGCAACACCTCCACGACGGTAGCGAGATGGACTTCCTTGGCCCGGTCATCACCTCCTAGCGGTGCCGAGTCAAGAACATGACGCAAAGCTCCCTCTGTATCGCCAGAACGCAGCAGTTGTCTGATCTGCGACCCGAAACTTGCGGCGGCGCTGGATGTTGTGGGCGCGGGTAGGTTGGAGGGGAGGAGAGATGATATCGGAAAGTTTGCTGACGACTCCGGATCGAGGCTATCAATATCAATTGTTCTGTAGTTTGTTATAGGCGGCATTGTGGTATTGGGATAATATTCGATGTATGTCACTCGGGTTTGGGTGCAGCGAAGGGCGGTCTTTTGGCGGATTCAAAGCGTAGTGGTAGCAACGAGAGCTATTATGGCAAGTAAATATTGAAGCTTGATGGGCAGTCTTTGTCCGAGCGAGTACTACGAGGACGTAGAGTGAGAGTCGGAGATGTCTTGCTGGTTTGTTTGTTGCCCGCCTAAAGGTTCGTTGACGTTGAGCCCCCTCGATGCCAAGCCTCTGCATCCAACGCCATAAAGATAAAGATGAAGACGGAGTGCCAAACAACAGCCTGATCATTCTACAAGTAAGTTACATCTACAGTGAGAGGAGGAGAAAGGGTAAAAGAGATAGCCAATGGTCTTAGGATTCAATCATATACAAGAAATGCGCAAGTCACAGGTATCTATACCACAACGAGAGTGTAAAAGGGAGACCATGTGCTTCTAACAGCACTCATGCAAGAACGCCGTCGCTATGCATTTAAAGGATGTGTAGGGAAGCAAAACATCCTCGCTAGAGATATGCAAGGGGTAAAAAGGGGTACAGTACCCCTGGTGACAATGTAACAGCCGTGGAACGATCGTGAGATGATGCCTGGAAAAGAACCACACCATGAAACAAAATGAAATAGTAAAACACAGAACGAATGATCAGGGGGTGAATGGAGGAGGCGCGAACGTATTTAGCTGGGAGGAGCGGTGAGTGTGATGGGCGGTGGAACAATGGTAGGAGGAGAAACGACGGGAGCAGCGTCGGAAGGCTTGTTGATGATAGTAGGCTGTTTCTCAATATCACCGGTTTCTTCGTCTCGCGGTCTCTGCTCGTTTGCCTCATCATTTGCTTGTTCCCCATCAGTTTGGGCTTCATCTTTCTTGGGGAAGATACGTCGGTAGACTTTCTGAATTCCCCTTTTGATGGGAGAGAAGATGACATGGCATGCCTTGGCGACCGGTTTCCAGAAGAAGTTGAAACATGAGGTGACAACGTCCATAATGGCCTGGAAGTATCGATCTGGGAAACAACGGACAAGAACAGCCCACAGAAGGCAAGGCAGCGAAGCTCCAATACAGATGGCCCATTGGACGGCGGTTAGGGGTTTGACACCAATGGCAGCACCACCAACAAAGATTATCATGATTTGACCACCAATCATGATTGCGTTGATGCCTAGGAAGAAGTAGTTCTTGAACATACCTTCAAAGATATTGAAGTTATTGTCCAGGCGGCGGTTATTGAACTCATTAAAGATTTGCATCCAAACGAATGTGTTGAAGACAATCGTGTCCATCTGAGCGGCAAGGAGGCCATTGGGGTCGTTTTGAAGATCATAGCCGAATATTCTTGCTCCCGCAAAGTAGAGTACAAATGTGACAACGAGTTGATATATTGCCTGGCCGATAATCATCTTCCACATGGTGGTGGTAAAGAGGGGCGCGGATTTGGGTGACGGTTTACGATCGAGTATTTTATCAGTTGGAGCATCAGTGGCCCTAAAATCAGGGAAGTTAGATCAAAAATTCGGTCGAAACAGGTAGGAACTTATAGAAAACATACAGTGCAAGGGCTGCAAACGTATCCATGATAAGGTTGACCCAAAGGAGCTGAACTGCGTTTAGAACACTTTCGCCCTTGGAATTGGCGAGGGACGAAACAAAGGTCAATACAACGGCTGTGATGTTAACGGTAATTTGAAACTAAACAACATCGTCAGTCTGAAAGGCTCCTTTATTGGATGACCAAAGGTAGCCTGGTCTCACCTGCAAGAACTTCGCAACTGCATCGTTGACAGCTCGGCCCCAAGAGATAGCGGTTACAATAGACTTGAAGTTGTCATCCAAAAGGATGATTGAACTAGCTTCCTTTGCAACTTCAGTACCAGCAATTCCCATTGAGAAACCCACGTCAGCCGCCTTAAGTGCAGGCCCATCGTTAGTTCCGTCACCGGTGACGGCAACGGTTTCTCCAAGGTGCTTGAGGCGAGTAACAAGAATACGCTTGTCTTCGGGGGAAGAACGAGCCAAGACTTGAAGGTTAGGAAGAATTCGGTCCATTTCTGCATCGGAGAGCTGTCGGAACTTAGGTCCTTCCATGGCAATGCCTTCCGGAGTTTTAATACCACATTCAGTTGCAATGGCGACGGCAGTGGTCAAGTTATCACCTTAAGAAGAAGTCAATTAGCAATTGATCCATGACGAAAAGACTAAGGAATGGCTTACCTGTAACCATCTTTACTTGGACACCGGCCTTATTACACTTCTGAATAGCGTCGGGAACTTCATCACGGAGTGGATCTTGAATACCAACAACGCCAACCCAAATCATATTATGGAAGATGTCATGGAAATCGGCAGAAGCCTTATCCTCCTCCATGGTTTTAGCTCCGCGTGGTGGCCAACAATCGAAGTCCTTGTAGACCATGCCAATTGACCTTAGCGAGCGTTTGGCATATGCGTTGATGGTTTCGAGAACATCGGACTTCGTTTTCGTAGACAGGGGGCTGATTTGGATCTCAGGCGAGCTGAGATCGGAAATAACCCTGTTGGACTGGTAGAGCATAATCTCAGCAGCACCCTTGACGAACAAACGGTAAGATCCGTCAGCCTGGCCAATGACAATACCCATGCATTTGCGAGAGGAGTCAAAGGGTATAAGCTGAGCAACTTCAGCGCTGGCACGCTCCTCCGTTAAGCTCATGCCCATATAATTTTGTGCAAGGTGCAGCATGGCCACTTCGGTTTTGCTTCCAATGAAGGTCTTCTGGCCGTTCTCTTCGCCCTCAAAAGCTGTTGAGTTGAGGGCGATGCTCTTCATCACCAAATCCCGAGCGGCGGTGGAGGCTTCATTGAACATCTGGGTGACTGCTGAGGGTCCTTCCTTCTCAGCCTCCGGGGTGCGATCAAAGCTGTCTTTCAGTCCAAAAGTACCTGCAACAACGGTCATTTTATTCTGGGTTAGTGTCCCAGTCTTATCTGAGCAAATGACCGTTGCGTTTCCCATCGTTTCACAAGCCCGTAGAATTCGAACAAGGTTGTTCTCCTTGACCATACGGCTTGTAGCAAAGGCTAATGCGAGCGTAACAGCCAGTGGAAGACCCTCTGTAGTTGATGACGTTAGTGATGATGATACATGAAAACAGGAGATTGGAGCGTACCTGGAATTGCAACAACAATAACAGTAACGGCCACAATCAAGATATCTAAGAATTCTTTGCCTTTCATGGCAGGGGAATGATGGTTGTTGGGTAACTGAGCAAGAAATCGGAATAGTAATGCAAAGAATAAAGTAGCAGCAGCACTAGGGATAGGTCAGTAGCGTCACAAATCTAATCTAGAGCATCTTCATGTAATTGACTTACGCAGTTCCGAGTCCACCAATCCAGTCAGCAAGATTTCCCAGCTTGACCTGGAGAGGTGTAGGGTCGTTTGAAGTTTGGAGTGAGAGCATGATTTTGCCATAGGATGAGTTTGGCCCAACACTGGTGACGAGGTAGGTTCCAACACCCTCGAGGACCTTGCTACCGGAAATGATGAAAGGGTCGAGTTTCTTCGTGGCAGTTCCGTTGGAGAGACGCTCCCAAACTTCGTACCCGCTGGTTTTTTTCATTTGATCTGACTCTCCAGTCGCGGAGGACTCATCACATCGAACTCCGTGACCGGATAGGAAGATACCGTCTACAGGAACGGCATCGCCAGGCTCCAGATGAAGCACATCCCCAACAGTGATGTCGAAGACAGAAATCATGACGGACTTTCCGGAGCGGATGGCCTTGACTTCACGGTCATTTTTCTAAAGCTTGTTAGTGGGTATTCATGAAAGAGAGTGGTATCAATTGGGAAAGATACCTTTTTATTCAATTTCACAAACTGGCGTTCTTTCTGCCAGTCATTGATTGCAGTGACGATGGTGACAATTAGAATAGCAACGCAAATAGCAACTCCTTCAACCCAGTCAACAGAACTCCCTCCACTGAAGGTCTCGTATAAACCAAGAGACAATGAGACAACCGCAGCAATCGTGAGGAGAATTATAATCTTATCATTATAGGCCCTCCAAAGAAGGACCAAGAAGCCGTCGCTTTTCCGCTCAGGCAATTTATTCCGGTCGTATACCCGTATGCGGTCCGCAAACTGGGTTCCATTGTTTGGGGAGGTTTGCTGAGCCGGGTTATTGCTGGGTGTTTCGCCTTTGACTGGAACGCGGGTAGCATCCTCGAAGCTAACAGTGCCTTCCAGACATGTCTCGTCGAGTGACAGGCCGGCGGTCAAATCTGTCCGTAAACCCTTTTCCAGTCCGTGTAAACCTCCGAGCGCCTTGAACGCCGCCAACGACTTGGGATTCAATAGCTTGTTTAGTTGGCCTGGCGAAAAGGCGAAGGGATTATTATCAACTTCGAAGTCGCGTTTGTTGCGGTCGTCTACCTTCAGGGCTTCCGATAATGGAACGTCATCGTAATCTGAACCATCTGGCTTGGAGGTGGAAGGTTTTATCGTTGACCCGGACCGTGATCGGAGAGTTTCTACATTTGAGTTGAAGGAGTTTGCTCTGGATCGGAGAGTCTCTCCGTCAAAGGAGATCGGGCTTCGGGGAAATAAGAAAGAATTCGCATCGTTGGAGGTAGAAGGCCTGTCTGGCGAGAGCTCTTGAGCAGCTGTAGGACTCAAAGGACTGACGGGGTCGGATGAGGATGAGGGAGTATTATCATACTATGGGTGGTTAGAGACCATGTTACCGGCAACAACTTGGTCAAACAAAACACGTGTGTACTTACATGAGTATCTATCGTTATAGGGGGCGCGAGCAGCCTATTGTTGTTCGCCATGGAAGACGATGGCTTAAGGAAATGGCGTTCGATTGAGAGAAGGTCTGTGTATCATGCAAGGGAGGAGAGAGATAATGATAATCGTACAGGAAGTGCTATGCAGAATGAAAGGTGATTGGAAGATGCAATAAGTTCCTGAGATAGATAAGCCCCAGATAGGTCGGTGAAAGGTCTGGTGAGGTCAGTTGAGGAAGAGGCTCTCCTTACATAGACCATCACTGAGGGCCCCAGCCGCGAAGGTTGCCTTAGTGGTTACAAATTTGCTTGCCGCCAGCGACCCCCTTGACTGTCATGCAGTGGAGGCCTTCATCTCCTGCCGTAACGGGGATAAGACTTTGAGGCAGTGCAAAAAAAAAAGTCTTGGGACGCCCCCAGCGCCAAACGGCCGCCACCGACAAGGCACCTTCGCGTGGGCGTAAGTAGCCCCTGCCGTCATCAGAGCACGCTTGCGACCCGGGCCTCCATTTTTTGGCGCAGCGATACGCCGTCGGCAGTGCCATATACGCACGAACTCCTCGCTCCAGCTTGGAGAAATGGACTTTTCGAATGTTTTGACAACAGTTGGTTTCGGACTATGGAGCGTATCTTTTGCTTTCCCGCCGGTGCATAATGTGGAACTGCCAATCACCTCGCGAACTGAGATCGTTAACCTTTTGCCGGGTACGGGCAGGGGGCCCAGGGGCCAAGGGACGGCGACTCGCCAAACCAGACAAGTGACAACTGAGCAAGATTTCGGGCTCCCATAGTGTAACTATTTGGCGACTGGAGTACGGAGTAGTGTGCTTTGCGTTATTATAAATATCTCAGTCTTGACCTCGTAATGATCAGAAACCTGGTTTGGAAACAAATAAAAGGCGTCTGCAGGCGGCCGAAAACCGAGCGAGAACTCTTCGCTATGGAGTCAAGATGCATCGCCTCTCCGGCCAAGATGTCTAGGCCGGAGGGATATATATTAAAATATTAGACACCCACGGGAAGAGATATATCAGAGAGACTTCTCTTGAAACGAATTGATCAACCTTTCCGCTTCGCCGACTTCTTGTCAACTTCTTCTTAGTTTCTTGTCCATTATTAACGGCGAGTCTTTGCTCCGCGGTGTTCCCTCTTTTCTTTCTTTTCTTTCAAGTCGATCCCTCGTGTACATACTCCATAGATACGTGGTTTGTTGGACAGCCATGCACTGAGATACACGGAGTTTAAGCCTATCGTCACGGACGATACTTCCTCGGCCCTGCTGGCCAAGGTGGTGGACAATTCTCCGTCAAGACTTGGACAATGCTCCGCCTCGCTTTGCCAAGTTCAATATTCCGGTCAACCTCCAACTCTCATTTTCGAGATATTCCGTCGTGCAGAGCGCTTTGTAGTATATATCCACCCCGAACTCTTGTCTGACTACTTGGTCTACCAGGGGCGGAAGAGCATGTACGTAGGTTGAGTCATGCACGAGAGCCTTCGTTTTCGCTTCTAGTGGCCAGCCTAAATCTGATCAGCAACCTTAAACGAGCCCGTCAATAGAGGCGAATCGCGTGGCAGGCCAAGCCCGGGCTTGCCTGAGGAATCCCACGTCCGACTTTTCAACCGTCGCCAGCTCATCGTGCTGCTCTTGATAAATGTTAGTTCTTTGTGCAGGCAGAAAATATCGAGACGAAGAGAAAAAGATGCGAGTTTCCTAAAGGGGACTTACCAGCCACACTGTGGCGCTAACAGTGACTTATGTAATACGCGCCACAGGAGCAATCGCTCACGTGATGCTACGCCTGGAAGTCAAAAAAACAAGCAGAAAAAGCGAGAAGAACCGCGAGAGCTCTTGAACACCCCGTATAAGGGGGCTGTGCAGTGTCTACGGAGTGACTACGGAGTGACTAACGATGGACCTCCTGCAAAAAGCAGGTTGATGCTATGCTTATGCTTCGTACTACGGAATACAAGCTTGGCTGCGACTACCGACGTACAGACCAAATGATCTATACAGCCTCCTGGCTTACTTCAATTCCCACTTATCGCCATCCCTCAGGATCTCGACCGGACGCCTTTCGTCCAGTGATATTCGGCCGGCATTTAGAATCGCCGTGGTCGCCGTGGTGTTCTTAAGGGTCGGCAGGCCTCGCTGCTCAAGCTGCTCGTGAGTCACCCGTCCCTGATTCAGGGCGTGGACAGCATCGATAAACTTTTCAATGCTGATATACCCATAGCCCTTCTGGCCACCGAAGTTGCCCTCCTCGTCGGGAGCATAGCTCATGTAGAAGCTGCCAAGTGATTGTTAGCAACATTCTATTCCCAAGATCACGGCTGTTACATACGGGTTGTGCCACGCCAACCCGGTCTCGTCGGTTGTGACATCGTATCCCCGTTTGGCCTGGTTTATCCTGATCTCTCCCTTCGAGCCCATCCCTAAATATAACGCAGTCAGCTAACCGGCCCATAGCAAACAAGAAAAGATGAGACCGACAGTGGAAGTACTGGTTGGAGTGGACGCCAGCCCGCTGAGGCGCAGTCCAGCTCGCTGTATATACGCCCGTGGCCGTCTTGGAAGGCTCGTCCTTCTTCCTCCAGTCCACTAGCAGCGTGATAGTGTCTTCCGTCTGCTCGACACAGCCAAGGTCGATAGCTGCCCCCTTGGAGGCTGAGGCGGTCACTCTGACGGGCGTGTAGTCCGGCACCATGCTGTCACAGATGTCCACATGGTGCGAGTTGAGGTAGTACGAGATGTCGCTGTCCTTGCCAGCCCACGCCTTGAAGGTCTCCAGCTGGCTCTTGGGCTGGCTCATGTAGCTGTAAAAATAGTTGAAGTCGCCCAGGCTGCGGGCCTTGTGACGGGCATCAGCGTACGCAGGGTCGAACCGCTTGTGGTGCTCGACGAAGACGAGGACTCCTGCATTACGGGCTTCCTCAAGCAGTATGAGGTGCTCGTCGAGCCTCTTGGTCGCAGGCTTGGTGAGCAAGACGTGGACCCCCTGACGAATGGCAGCCAGGGCTATCTCAAAGTGCGTGTTGTCAGGCGTGAAGATGGTGACGGCTGAGCCGGGCTCCAGGGCCTTGATGGCCTTTCTGAAGGCACATACGTTGACTTCGCCCTCCGCTGGGTAAGAGTCGAACGAGACGTCAAGCCCGTTGTACACGTCAGATATGTTCTTCTGCAGATGTTGTCCTTCGTATTCTTAGCATCACCACCACCACCACAGGATACTCTCTATGAAAACACAACACACTTATTGCAGGGAACTTGCTGCCCCTGACGCCGACCATGCTCAGATCACTGACTTTCCCTCGTCTTCGAAGGTCAAACAGCGTTAGGGCAACCACGCCGATTTTCTTGTCCGAGGTGGACGCGGCACCGTCGACGAAGCCGGTGGTGTACTCGCCAGTGCCGACCTGCAGCAATTAGCCATCCAGCCACGCAAAATGAAGGACGGTTTCGTACCATACACACCTCCGGGGGAGCCCGGAGATTGCTTGGTGTCGCCGGCATCGTGATCCAGCAGTTCTACGGCCGTTGTGAGTGTTGTCGCAGGTTCCGTTGCGCAGCTCAACCCCACCATCATACAGTAACCACCAGGGGCAAGGTACACACAGGCGCAGCCCGCCTCTAATTACGCCATACTCGGTCAGACGCATAAATTGGACTGCAATGCTGTGGCCGGTTAAGCGCCGACGGTCTTTCGGCCCTAACCGCGGGCTCGCTGGTCCTGAACCTTGGTTCGCCACCTCCGTCACAACCTACGTGCACTGTCTACACTGGGTATGGACAGTATACTCCGTCTGAGAGCTTAACAGACAGTCTACGGCGCAAAAGAATCTAAAGCATGGCGATGAAGAAGAGACCGCTGATTCCAGGCGTCTACGTGCCGACGATGACCTTCTTCGATGACGCCGAAGAGCTCGACGTCCCAACCATCCGCAGCCACGCCGTGCGCCTCGCCAAAGCCGGCGTCGCCGGGCTCATCACTATGGGCTCCAACGGCGAGGCAGTCCACTTGTCCCGCTCAGAGCGCGCCCAAGTGACGCAGCACACCCGCGCCGCCCTCGACGACGCCGGCTTCGTTAATATCCCCGTCATCGCCGGCGCCACCGACCAGAGCGTGAGGGGCACCATCGAGATATGCCGCGAGGCAGCCGACGCAGGCGCAGAGTACATCCTCCTGATCTCGCCCAGCTACTACCGGGCCGCCATGGGTGATACAGACGCACTGCATGCCTACTTCACCGCCGTAGCAGACGGCTCACCCCTGCCGATCATTCTCTACAATTTCCCCGGCGTGGTGGCCGGTATAGATATGGACTCGGACTTCATCATCCGCGTGTCGCAGCATCCCAACATCATCGGGACGAAGTTCACCTGCGGCAGCACGGGCAAGCTGTGTCGAGTTGCTGCGGCCATGGAGGCCATCACGCCCGCCTCGCCGCTAACCAACTCCAGCCCGCCCGATGCGGTGTCCGCGTCCGTGACGGGCTCGACAGCGCGGACCCCTGCTCCGGCGTACTTTGCGTTTGGGGGTTATGCGGACTTTGCGCTCCAGACGCTTGTGTCGGGGGGATCAGGCATAGTGGCGGGCGGAGCGAACGTGCTGCCGCGGCTGTGTGTCGAGGTGTTCAATCACTGGAGCGAGGGCCGGCTGGCGGAGGCAATGGAGATGCAGAAGATGCTGAGCGAGGGGGACTGGATCTTGTCGAAGTATATGATTGCCGGCACGAAGAGCGCGATCCAGGCGTGCTATGGGTACGGCGGCTATCCCAGGGCGCCGCTGCCACGACTGACGAGTGCACAGGAGGCAGAGGTCGCGGAGAAGATCAAGCCGGCCATGGTCATCGAGTCGATGCTCAAGGACGTCGTCGTATAACCTATCTCTGTACAATAAAGTGGCTGTAGAGCGCGAAATGGTCGAAGAGAGCGATATGGTGGATACGGTGGAGTTGCTACCACTAAATTCAACCGGCAACAGGAATCTTTCGCCGGTTGGTATTTCTAATCAACTGGATGCTTCTAGTTGTGAATGGCTGCAGGTTTTTAATGCAATGCAGCTAGTTGTCACTGTGATATAAATCCAACATCCAACTACAACTTCACATTTACAACTACAGCAAACTATACAGCCAACGACACAAGATGGCCGACGAAGCAGAGGGATTCCAGGTCGACAGTGCCGAAACGCACACTCAGTTTCACAAGCGACGGGTCAGTCGCTCCCATGACGTTATTGTGCCCGACTGACGCCGTATAGTACCAACTGAAGCCGTTCGAGGACTATGGTGGGATACCGACGACGACGGAAGAAGCGCTCTGCTAACAGACAACAGACATCGACGTCGAAGTCGACGCCTGCGGCGTCTGCGGCAGCGACATACATACTATCACCGGTATCTACTCAAGCCAATGGTCTTATACTTGAAAACGCTGACAGTCGCAGGTGGATGGGGCCCGAAGTTATTCCCCCTCTGCGTCGGCCATGGTACTACTCCTTACCCTCAACTTTCGAACGCCTACTGATGATGGTAGAAATCGTCGGCAAGGCCGTCCGCGTCGGTAAGAAGGTGACGCTGGTGCAGGTCGGCCAGCGCGTCGGCGTCGGCGCGCAGGTCTTCTCCTGCGGCAGCTGCAAGCAATGCCAGAGCGACAACGAGACCTACTGCCCTAACACCATCATGGACACCTACGGCTCGCGCTGGCCCGACTCCGGCATCGTCAGCCAGGGCGGCTACGGCTCGCACGTCCGCGTCCACGAGCACTGGGTCTTCCCCATCCCGGCCCAGCTGCCCACCGCGGCCGTCGCGCCCATGCTCTGCGCCGGCATCACCGCCTACTCCCCGCTGGTGCGCAACGGCTGCGGCCCCGGCAAAAAGGTCGGCATCGTCGGGCTCGGCGGCATCGGGCACTTCGGGCTGATGTTCGCAAAGGCGCTGGGCGCAGAGACGTGGGCGATCTCGCGCAGCAGGGCGAAGGAAGACGACGCCCGCCGGCTGGGGGCGGACGGGTTCATCGCGACGGACGAAGAAGGCTGGGAGAAGGCGCACCGGTTCTCCTTCGACCTGATCATCAACTGCGCGAGCTCGTCGCGCGGCTTTGCGCTGGACAAGTATCTGTCGCTGCTGGACGTGCATGCGCGCTGGGTCAGCGTGGGCCTGCCGGAGGAGGACGGGCCGGCCATCAAGGCGCAGAGCTTCATTGCCAACGGGGCGCTGATGGGGGCGAGCCATCTAGGCAGCCGGCGGGAGATGCTGGCGATGCTGGCGCTGGCGGCGGACAAGGGGCTGCAGGGCTGGGTCGAGGAAGTGCAGATTGGCGAGAGCGCGCTGGCCGAGGCCGTCGAGCGGATGAAGAGAGGCGACGTGCGGTACCGCTTCACGCTGACGGGCTACGACAAGGTCTTCCCCAGGTCTCTGCCGGCTGAATAGAGGCGCGAGGTACTTCGGTACATGCGGTCTAGCTTTTGTATACCGACCGGTCCGCGGCTCATTTACCGCCGCAATACCTCGTCATTACACTATGGCCGCCAAACCCCCTATAGCATTACTTACAGTGAAAGTCTATATCATCAATGTTACTAATATTTCGTCGAAATCTATATCGGAACTATTTGCCAGTTTATTAACCTAGAGTCTTCTGCTACACTACCATCTGGCCAGTATCAGCCAGAACCTGCTGGCAAACAGGGAAAAACCAAGCTAAACCTCATTATCAGACCGTGACAATGAATGAT
Source organism: Onygena corvina (assembly GCA_000812245.1). Classification (NCBI taxonomy): domain Eukaryota; kingdom Fungi; phylum Ascomycota; class Eurotiomycetes; order Onygenales; family Onygenaceae; genus Onygena; species Onygena corvina. The sequence continues at coordinate 221,904 of JWPT01000055.1, read as the reverse complement.
ACCACCCAAGCCAGAAAAGACCCAGCCAGGCCTTCAGCAGGGACACTGATGGAAGCCGACAGAGCCTGCTAGCGCGTCTTTCCTTGTCCTGCTTTCGTCAGTGTTGACAGCCTTCCGCTTTGGGACGTCTTTGCAGTGTTTGCTTGCTGCCGCCTCGAGGGGTATAAAAGGGGCCTTTCCCGGCCCCCTCGCGTCCGTGTGTGTTCTCTTTCTTTCTCTTCCACCACTCTCTGCCTTGCTCCTGTTCTGTCCGGTCTCTTCTGTTTTCACCATGTCGCCGTCCTCGTGTCATCTCCCATGCCCCCTAGGTTATTAGCCTTGTTCCTATTCTGTCGAATCTCTTCTTTCTCGTGTCATCTCCCATGCCCCCTAGGTTATTAGCCTTGCTCCTGTTCTGTCGAGTCTCTTCTTTCTCGTGTCATCTCCCATGCCCCCTAGGTTATTAGCCTTGCTCCTGTTCTGTCGAATCTCTTCTTTCTCGTGTCATCTCCCATGCTCCCTAGGTTATTAGCCCCTGACAGCATACCATTTCCCCTCCTGTTGGGCCAAAAAGACGAAGTCGCCTAAGTGGTTCTCAATTTGTCACCCATTCCCTCCCCGCTTCCACCACTCTCTGCCTTGCTCCTGTTCTGTCCGGTCTCCTCTGTTTCTCGACAGAAAAGGAGCAAGGCAGAGAAAGGGTGGTGGAAGCCCTAGAGCATAACCAGGGGAGGGTAGAGGCGGAATTGACGCGAATCTCTTCTTTCTCGTGTCGTTCCACCTCAACCCTCCCCTGGTTATGCCCTAAGGGCAAACCATTCCCCCCCGCTTCCTTGAGTCTTGACATAGGTCTCTTTCGTTGTTGAATCCGAATACAGTAAGTTCTCCGCGCTTGAAGTTACATAAGCATAATCAACGCCAAGGGATTTTTAACCACTGACGTCATCGACTAAGTTAGTCATTCTCCCCAATTATGGCCAAACTCCATATCTCGCTCAAACGCTCGAAGAGCGCAAGTGTCTTGAAGATGAGCGCTGATACCTGAAGAGCGACGCATTGATGAAAGACCTGAAGGAAAAGCTCTCATTCGAGGGCATGATCGACTCTTCCGCGATCTCAATCAACCCGCCGCCTGCCCCGACAGAGCTAATGTCGGACTACTATAACAGGGCTGAAAGCCCAGTTCTGCAGGTACCGTTCTCGCCGATCCGCCGACAGCAGGAGTCGGAGGTTCAAGTAAGTCTGTAAAGCCGCTTATGATGATGATCTCAGAACTAAGGAAATAATAGTCACTCAGAGAGGAGCTGGTCAGTTTCAAGCAGCAACTTGAGAATCTCAAAGAGTCACACGCTACCCTTAAGGAACACAATCGTCGGCTGACCCAGATGAGGATGAATCTATGTATCGGCAATATGCTTATCGAGGTCGCCAAAAGTGTTGTTCCCCAAGAAAGTGGCGCCTCGACCCACGTTCTTGTCGAGTCGATGGCTACTATGCGCGATAAAGACCTGAGAGCAGCCAACATCCCCAGCAAGTACTGGCCGTACTTCTATAGATTCTCCAAGGTATATATTACACATTTCTATATAATATAAATTTGTCTCTTATTAACATGATCGTTATAGTATGTCGAGGGCCGGAGCGCCGCGGCTCATGAGTCTGAGTATGAGTTTGCCACTCTACTGAAGATGCCTGGGATGGAGAGTGAGTACGCGAAGTGGGCTCCGTTGTTTGCTCGCGCTTATGGCAAGGATGTGGAGGAAGCCCTAGAGGCAACCATGATTGACTATAACTTAGAGTAATCTTCTCTTTGCGTCGCGTAATCCAAGCCTACTATCCTCTTCCTTGTACTCTATACTCACAGTACCTATGTCGTAAGTCATCCTTATCATGGGGGAAGGCAGAAATAGCGACAAGAGCATCGCGGTATAAACTTCTACTCGACTTTGTAGATCTAAAGTAGGCTTAAGGTTTACTTTACTAAGAACTCTATATAACTATAAATGACGGCTAGTAGGGGATAAAATACCAAATACAGACTAATTTCAATACCGGGACCCGCAAACTACTTTTCTTGGACGTTCATTCGTAGAAAATTCCAACAGACGTAATAGACTTCTCTCCCTCCTTTTTAATCTTCTTCTTTATTTATTCTTCTTCTTCATCTCTTGTTCTCTCTCTATAGTAATTATCTCGTTGGCTGCTGTCCGTAGATCCAATCTTGCTCAGGGGCAACTCGCGCTACATCTAAAACTTCATCCTCAACTCCGACAACCACACTTACCACCAAAGTCTGAGTCACTAAGGGTCCCTGAGTCACAGTCATCGACAGCCCACACCTGTCCAGATGCCAGCGACCGGCCGCCGCGCAACTCTGCGCCCCCGGGTGCGCCCGCTCACCTCTGCCGGCGAGCTTGCGACGCCCGTCTGGACGCCGCACCAGGACGGATCCTACCGCGAAGCCGCCGTCGAGGCAGCCGACACCGTCGCAGTACTACCCCAGCCCAAGCACCGCCAGAGCAAAAGCTTCTCCAGCATCCGCCATGGCGCCAGCGAGCTCAAGACTATCACCCGCGGCCTGTCCATGAGCCTGCGCAGCAAAGGCCGACGATCCATCCCCGACAATGACACCGACAACACCACCAATGCTACCGGCGAGGATGATGCGAACCGCGCGGGCTGGTTCCGCAACCACAAACTCCCCCGGCGCCGGTCCCTGGGCGGCTTGGGCAACCTGCACAGGCTGCATGCGCCGGTGCCCTGTCCGCCGATGCCTGCGCACTTCAGGGAGATGACGGACGCACCGACCGGCGGTGCGGCTGCGCGGGCCGCGGCGGCGGCGCAGAACGAGATGGCGAGGAAGACGGCGGCCGCTGCAGCGCCGAAGAGGCACGACGAGGGCATGGAGCTGGCGAGCAACCTGGGAGCGAAGCTGTCGTTGGCCTCGGAGAGCGGCATCGGCTTCAGCATTCGCGATGCCGACGAGAATGACCTCAATTGCGTCCGCAAGGGTGACTATCACCTCCTCTATAGTAAAAGACACCGCTAACACTAGGTAGATCCGATACTATTGCCCGCCGAGCTGATGGCGCATGTGCTGTCCTTCCTCGACGCCGACTCGCTCAAACGCGCGGAATTGGTCTCGCGGGCCTGGCATCAGCACGCCTCCTCCAGCAGCGTCTGGCGCCAGGTCTTCTACCGCGAGTATCACGGCGACCGCAACCTCGCTGACATCCCCGGCGAGCCCAAGAGGGCCACCGGCCTGGGGCGCAGGAGGCCCGGCCAGAACTGGAAGAAGGTCTACCGAGTGCGCCATACGCTCGAGAACCGCTGGAAGGCTGGAAAAGCCGCCGCCATCTACCTGCACGGCCACCAGGACAGCATCTACTGCCTCCAATTTGACGAGTTAGTCTCTTATTTCCTTCGACCAAGGCTCATCTGTTGACATATTATAGGAACAAGATAATTACTGGCTCCCGCGACCGCACCATCCGGGTCTGGGACGCCCACTATCCCTGGCCCTGCCTCAAGGTCATCGGCGCCCTGCAGCCATCCACCGACTCCAGCGCCCCCGTCTCCCCTTGGCCCATCACTCCGCCCGCGGACTCGACCGGCAGCGCGCCTTTCATCAGCATCTGCCCTCCCGTCACCTCGCCCGCCGCCTTGGCCGCCTGCGCCCAGCAGCCCGGCGAGTACCACAACGCCTCCATCCTCTGTCTGCAGTTCGACGACAGGATCATGGTCACCGGCTCGTCCGACGCCACCTGCATCGTCTGGGACGTGCAGGACGACTACCGCCCCATCCGCCGTCTGGCATGGCACCAGTCCGGCGTGCTCGACGTCTGCTTCAACGACAAATACATCGTCTCCTGCTCCAAGGACACCACCATCTGCGTCTGGGACCGCGAGACGGGCCAGCTGCTCAAGCGGCTGCTAGGCCACAGGGGGCCGGTCAACGCCGTCCGGGTGCGCGGTGACCTCGTCGTGTCCGCCAGCGGCGACGGCATGGCGAAGTTGTGGAATATCAGCTCTGGGCTGTGCATCAAGGAGTTTACCAGCAGGGACCGGGGACTGGCGTGTGTCGAATTCAGCGAGGATGCACGGACTATCCTTGCCGGGGGCAATGATCAGGTCATTTACCAGTTTGATGCGAATACGGGGGAGCTTGTGAGGGAATTGGACGGCCACGATGCCCTGGTCAGGTCCCTGCATATGGACCTCCCCAATGGACGCATTGTCAGTAGCAGCTACGATAGGAGCATCAAGGTGTTCGATGTCAAAGAGGGAGAGCTCAGCGTTGATCTGCCGGGCTGGACGACGAGCTGGATTCTCGGCGCGAAGTCGGACTATCGCCGGATAGTCGCAACCAGCCAGGACGCCAGGGCGGTCATCATTGATTTTGGCTACGGCATCGACGGTATCGAGTCACTCCAGTGCTGACCCTATACCTATCATTACCTTTTCTATTCTTCATCCATCTTTACGTTTGTCTTTCAGCTGTTCTTACCCGTGCATCTGATTTCTTACTGTTTTCCATTTGTCGGTCCTTATAGAAGTTTGCTCACGCTGGTGTTGGCAGAGGTTGGATCTCTAGACTTGTATCTGCTTCCATGTTTGGTTCTGATTTCATCTTTCAAATCTGCTTGATACATTTCAGTTTGTTCCTGATACATTCATTCACTCTTGATACATTACATTCCTTGTCCTTAGACTAGACGGCTAGACTACTACCAATAGAACTGTCCTGTGTTTGATATCTATACGGCTCGACGTCATCTACAAGGATCAACTACCACGAACACAGTCTCGTCCACAGCTCGAGCTATTATTAGCGGCCCAAGACACACTCGTGTCTGCTGCACTCGGCTACGCGAGCTCTCCATTGGTTTTACCGTTCAGAAGACGTCTGGGTTACATCTTCTGCTGGCTTCGCCAAGTGCAACAGGCAGCACAATTAAAAGACGAGCGCCAGCATAAACATCTCCATCCACCACAACTATTTATCCCGCTGAGACCCAATGTAATGGCCTTCTCGGGACATACCAAAGTACATTTCTTCCTCAGGATCTCATAATACATCAAGATGGCCTCTAAAATCGCCGCTATCACCATCCCAAAGACCATGCGCGCCTGGACGCACCATCGAACAGGCGCACCATCAAAGACGCTCTCGCTCAAGCAGGATGTCGCTATACCCTCGCTGCCAACGGACTCCTCAGTCCTCGTGCGCGTCTCGCATGTCGCTTTCCACCCGGGCATCCTTATGCTGATGCACTTCATCCCGTCCTGGATGCGCCGCATGCCCGCCATCCCCGAGACTGACTTCTCCGGCATCATCGTCAGCTGTGGGAAGAACGTCCCTGGATCCTCCCATGCCGGCCCCGAGAGTGAGCTAGGACCTCGCGAATTCCGAGTCGGCAGCTTGGTCTTCGGCTCTCTACCTGTAGGAACCTATCTCAGCAAAGGACACGGCGCCCTGGCCGAATACATCGCCATCGACACGGCGGCCATCGCGAAGAAGCCATCCAACCTGACCTTCAGCGAAGCCTCAGGCCTAGGCGTCTCCGCACACACCGCAGTAGTCCTGGTCGAGACCGCAGAGGACAAGCTATCCAAGGCCAAAAACATCCTCATCAACTCGCCCTGCGGCGGCGTGGGCCACTTCGCGACCCAGCTGATCCGTCACCGCAATCCAGACGCACAGATCATAGGCATCTGCTCTGGTCGCAACCACGAGCTGGCCGTTCAGCTCGGCTGCACCGATACTGTCGACCATACCGCCTTTCCGGACGCCCAGGGCAAGACGCTGACTGACCATCTTGCAGCACGGTACGGGGACGAAAAGGAGCGGTTCGACCTTATCTTCGACGCCTACGGGAGCCAGGACCTGTGGACTTGCTCTGCCAGCTACCTCAAGGCGGGCAATGACCATCCATACATCAATGTTGGGCCAAAGCAGGGGTTCTCCGTCACGGAGGTGCCTGGGTTTCTCTACAAAGTGATCAAGAACTCGACGCTGCCACCGTGGCTGGGTGGTGTTCCCAGGCCGTATAAGCAGATCTCTGCGTTCTCGAACACGGAGGCTCTAGAGAAGTGTAGGGAGCTGGCGGAGAAGGGCGAGTTCAAGACGCACGTCGGCGAGACCTGGGAGATGGACCAGGCACTCAGTGCGTACGAGACGATTGCGGGCGGCCATGCGAGGGGGAAGGTCATCGTCAAGGTCTGGAAGCCAGAGGAGGAATCCTAGGCCTGTTATTCTTGACGATCTGTTATCTCGTCCATTCAAGCGTCTCTACTATTTCCTGCTCATCGTTCTCAAATCTATAACTGAACCTCTGTATTTAAACCGTCCCTTTGAATCGAATATTTTCGTCACTCTAGAAGAAACAGAAGTAAAGTGCAATGTGTTGCTGGCTACTAAGTTAGATATTTAGTGCAGGGGGAATATTCTCCAGAAGCGACTGCAAACTCCTTTTTCTCCAAGTTTCTTGTTTATCAAATCACATCAACAAAATCGCCTCGAGCGAGAGACCAACAACACACTCCGGCCTCGCATCTCACCGGCAACAATCATCCCGCCGTCCACCACAGGCAAGCATTCATCCTCTGCCCTCCTGCACGTCCTCGTCGTCGCGGCTAACCCCCCGCCTTGGAGTTCTAACAGACGATTGCGACCCCGTACCCGAGAAACCTAAACCAGCACGGATCCCTTTCTCTCTAACGACTTGAACGACCAAAAGGAGCGCTACGATGAGTGAATCCAGGTACGCCGATGCCGTCTCCCCGATTATTCTCCCTCTGGAAGTGAATGGAAGCCTCTGCATATCTACCCGTGGCCGGGAACGCGTCTCCTGCTACCACATCGGCCAGCCCCTCTATATTTAATGAACGGGAGAACAACTGGACGGACACATGCTAACAACGGCTGAGATCGAACAGACAGGAGCTGCTGCAATGGGTCAACAACCTACTGCAACTGAACGTGACCAAAGTCGAACAATGCGGAACCGGGTATGCTTGACGCCCTGCTGCTTGACTGCGGCCTCCCTCCGTCCGACCATGCTGCGGATATCGATTCCGCGCACCTGACGGCCGTCTGTCCATACGCAAAGCCGGCGATCCCGGCCATTTTCTCTTTTTGCTAAGAATACTGGGCGAGATCTCTGGTTTGGCGGTTGGCGGTCAAGATGATGCTTTTTCTTTTCTGGGATTGGATATACTGACAGCTGCTGCCACCCTCCGCATTAGTGCTGCGTTCTGTCAAATTCTTGATTCGATTTATAGTAAGAGAGGTCTGCCCTGGAAATGATTAATTTACGGTGCAGCTAACCCAGGTAGTGGACATTCCCATGACGAGAGTGAAGTTCAACGTCAATACCGAGTACGCCTACGTAAACAACTTCAAGATCCTACAAAGTACGCTTCTATCCATACCTATGAGGGGTTGAGACTGACGGCCTGAAGATGCCTTTGCGCGCCACCAGATCGACCGCCCGGTCATGGTCCAGGCACTGATCAAGTGCCGCATGCAGGACAACCTCGAGTTCCTACAGTGGATCAAGAAGTTCTGGGACCAGCACTACCCGGGCGGCGAGTACGATGCTGTCGGACGACGAAAGGGCTCTGCGGCGCCTCCTGTCGCAGCCGGACCTCGATCGGGTACATCCTCTGCCACGGGAACACGACGAGGCGGAACGACGCCGACCAGCACCGGGGCCGCCAGACCACGAGTCGGCGGCGCGTCGAGCTCGCTGGCCCTGACGCAGGAGCTGAACGCGCAGAAGGAGGCCATCGCCGGGCTCGAGAAGGAGCGGGACTTCTACTTTGCGAAGCTGAGAGACATCGAGCTGCTGCTGCAGCAGGCCGTTGAGGCTGACCCTGAGCTGGAAAAGGAGGAGGATTCGCTGGTTAAGCATATTCAGGCCATCCTGTACTCCACAGAGGTACGAATGGCTATTAATATCCCATCCCCTTGCATCACGGTCCTGGCTAACCAAACCTTAGGAGGGCTTCGAGATCCCAGACGGCGAGGCGGGAGGAGAGGAGCTGGAGACGTTCTAAACACTGCACAAACACACGTTAAATAAATACTTGGACCTGCTGTCTATCTAAATGTCGCGAAGTGCATTTTTGTCTCTGCCAAATAGCAAACACCTTGCCGCTCTAGCTGCTGCCCGTGCCGCTCTACGTAACTTAGCTAAGCAACCGAGAATAGGCCTTGGCGTCCACTTTGGGACTAGCGCCAGGTACCACGCCTGCGCTGGCCAATCAGAAGCCAGAGCGCTTTGATTGCGGTGCTTGGCGGGTCTTGGCGGTCGTGGTTCCTGATTGGGAAGTGCAAACAACCTCTCGTCCTCGTCTCTTGCTGTGCTCTCACGCTACAACTACATCTACTGCTCTCTCTTCGCGCCAGCAGCTGTTCGCTTCCTCCTGTGCTAAGTGCTGCTCCCGCCGATGGCAAGACACGTCCAGGGACGCTGAGGTACGTGGCCGCCTGTTCGGCAATGGAGGGGGCCTCGCTCGTTCATTGTCTCCCATCCTGCACGCGGGTTGGCTGGCTATCTCGACCTATGCGAGTGCACGAAAGCCACAAACCCTTTTACCCTCCTCGGTCGCGTCCATCGTGTGCCTTGACTGTGTAGACGTCGTTGGCTGACCGGCTTTTCTCCAGGTCCTCTCTTTCCTACGCCGCAGGTATTTAGTCGAGAGCCAGCCAGCCAGCCAGCCAGCCAGCCAGCCGACCAGCTTCAGTCCTAACGCATACTGCAAATGACAGCTCTCTCAGCGCCGTCCGTTGGCCCGATGACCAACATCCGCTCCTTTCGACCCTTCTCTCTCTCTCGTGCTGCCATGGACTAGTCCGTGGGCGAATCTCATCTCCGCCGGACGCCCAGCAGCATATATCAAAACCCGACCCATTCGTTCATTTACCCTCACAGCGATTGACGTCCGCTCTTCTGACGATCCTTTCATTACCTGACCCCTCGACAAATGCGCCCTTTTCCGTTCGCTATATCTGCTAGACGCATCTGATCCGCCGTTTCGCATACTTGCAGTCGCTCTCTACCTCATTCGTTCCGCTGACAACAATACTCCGGCAGCTCAGTCCGGAAAGACCCTGATTCCGCCCTTTTCTTTCATTACGGCCCTCCCCGTCGGAGGACTTGACCTCTTGCGCCGCTCTTTATAATCCTGGTTCGATTCTATCAGTATCACCGACCCCTCGGGGGGCCATAGTCATTTCCTTCTTGTGTCTGAGTGTGATAGCAGTGAATGCAGCCAAGGTCTGCAAGGACGATATTTGTTTTTTTTGTTACTATTTCTTGGATCAACCCCGTAGATCCGCTGTGACTACCTCTGCGTGATATTTGATATACCACCACTCTGCACGCCCAACATGGGCCACCGTGTCGACAGGAGGATACACTCGAAGGCCTCCGACGAGAGGCCTGCGACGATGTCGGATCAATCGGACGCGGAGGGGCTACCGGAGGACAAGCACGAGTTGATTCTCAAGCGCGAAACACCGCCAACCTCCACTGTTGTCCTGACTGTTGTCGAGGCGGTCTTCCCGGATGGATCTACTGCAGCTGAATTTACAGTTCCTACCCTCCCAGCAACCGTTTCACATCCACGTTTGGGCGTGGTCACCATCCCTGCAGGGTCCATGGCGCCCATCATCGTCTCTTCTGTACCTCCTCCGCCACAGACCAAGATTCCCATGCCGTCTAGCAACACCAACTCTCCTCCCGTCCCGTCCACAGTACCAGCCACCGTCTCGCAACCTCCACCTCCTCAGCCATCTCTACCGTCAACCGACATTTCGCTTCCATCTAGTCAACATTCTTCGCCATCTACCGACGTTTCTCTCCCATCTAGTGAACATTCTTCACCATCCACTGACATATCGCTCCCATCTACGCACCAGCCTCCGACATCTACTATACCCGCTACTCCTTCTGATACTACCCATATTTTCCCTCCTCCTACTTCTTCAGCCTCTACAACTTCTAACAGCCAACCCACACCACAGCCTTCAACATCACCAACCTCTCCATCATCACTACGATCATCTACATCGAATTCCCTTTCATCCAGCACTCAGGCGTCTCTGACTACCTCGGATTCTTCGACCAGCCTGTCAGTTAGTACTTCGACCATATCCTTGTCATCGACTATATTATCGACGTCAAGTTCGTTATCTTCTGGTCCTGGAGGTGGAGGAGGAGGAGTAACGGCAGGGCAACCTCCTGCGCCCACTCAATCCGGCGCCCCAAAGGCCTCCTCCGGTGACGATGTCCCTAAAATTGTCGGTGGTATCGTTGGAGGAGTAGCCGGTATTGCTCTCATAATCGTACTACTATTACTGCTACGCCGCGTACGAAAACGAAGGGCAATTCAAGAGAGTCATATCGTAGGGGGAACAACCAGCCCCGAAACCACAGCCGCTCGAAATACATTCTCAAGCAGTGGCGCCCACCCACTCTCTGGAGCTGTCCTCGGTGGGGCCAGCCGTGTTCTCGACAAGTTTAGACCTTCAAGGGGTTCAATGGGCACAGGGGCAGAAGCAGTCCCCACCCAGCGTGGTTTCCAGAAACTTGGAGGCAGGAAACTCGCCTCGGTCCTGGAAACAGGCGGTGATGGATACGATGACAAGTTCGGAACCGATGAAAAGCATCTCATCCCTTCCTCTGGCCCTGCGAATCGTGGGCACGAGGCAGGTTCCAGATCTGCTGCCGCCGCTGCTTCGGTTGGGATGGGAAGTGGTTCCTACGAGGCCGAACTACACAAGGAGCTCGCACTATCTCAACAACTGTCACATTCCCCTCCCGCTTCCCCAACCGACCGCCCTCTATCAGAGGAGAGCGCGTACTTAGAGCGAGTCGCGATCCGTCCCTCGCCCGCTCGGACAGCCACACCCGTCGAATCCGCCATGCACGGAGCCATATCCACCACCCCACGCAGTGGCATTGTCGCTCCCTCAGAGCCTCTGCCCTCAGCTATACCGCCTTCCGTTCGAGATGGCATCGGACGAAGCTTAGCTGCCGCTGACGGAAGCCGCGCAAGCAGATTTACGGAAGGCGTCTGAACTCACTTCCATCCCTATCCTCCTCACTTCACTTCTTTGATGCATGTAAAGGTCACGATTACGTTCTCATCCGCTTGTATTCTGCTCATTCTTTGCGACAGCCCTTGCTTTCTTGCGTATCTGACTTATTTATTTACTTACCTGCTTGCTATTCCTATATCCAGCCTATTTTCCATTCTTTCTATCTTCGTTCTAATATCATATCTCTACTGCGTTTCTAGTGTTTCTGAATTTCTTTCGATCTTTGAAAAGCTTAGTACAGAATTGAGTCTTCTAGCAGGATCATCAATATGCTTTTGAATTTGTTTTATCCTGCATTTCTCATCGGGTCTTTTCTTCGGCTTGTCTTATTCTTTATTTTCAAAGTTCCCCTTCTTCTTGGTGGAACAATTAGTGCTGCATTACTTAGTATATTACCCTCGGAATCGAGATTGTTTTTAAATGCCTTCGTCTCCTTCGTCTCCTTTTAGGCATCCGTCCACTGAGTTCGCGGGTGGCCAATCAGAGTTCGAGCTCCCGAGGTCCCGGCTAGCGCTCAAGTCGATTCGCGAGTCGCGATTGGAAGTTGGAGGTCAACAAGATGCAAACCTGAGATGGAGAGTGTGGCAACTCGCCATTAAGACGCAGTTGACAAAGAAAATATCTTGTGTTTCTCGCTAAATCCTCTACTTCTACGCTCTTTCATTCACTATTTTGCTAGGTTCCGCCAGTGACACATCTTTAATCGTATCCAACTTCGACTTATCCACAGCTGGTCCTATCACCGCTTCTCCAGTTGTGACTACTGCCTGCATGCTGCAGTTAAATCCTAGATGAGCGGGGTAACCTGCATCCGCCATGAAGCGCTATTGCCCGCAGGATGAGACTGAGAGGCCGGGAAGGCGGCCTCGAGGCAGCCCAAACACAGTCATAGAAGCCCCCTTTGACACCCAGGAACCGGTTTACCAGGTCAGTTGTGAGCCCATTGTCTTATAACATGATCTAATTGTCCTCTAGCGAGGCGATGAGCCTTATCTGAAGTTCAAATCAAGGACGGACAGCGAGGACGAAATCTTTGAGTGGATTCCCGCACCGCCGGAAGGTGACGACGAGTTCGAGGAAATGAGCCAGCCATCCAAACGGGCCCGCTCGCCATCAGCCTCCAACGATGACCATGGACGTACTCGCTCCGTGTCTCCAAGCGGCACAGGCGTCGCATCCACTTCTTCATCGCGAGACACCAAGTTACAGGCCTATAAGGCAACGAATTATGCCGCCATACTCGAGAGCAAGTACTGTTTTATGCAGCCGTCCGGTGCCGGTCTAGCTCAAGAAGATATCTCACTCTGTCAGCGTCTTGATCGACCGCTAGCTGGCTACCCACAGGGGACTATGTTTGAAGATGCATACATTGGCGCTTTCGAAATTGCTCTACAAGGCCGGTCAGAGGCTCGATTGAGTACTGATCTACATCCACTCCTTATGCCTTCTGCTGAGAACCTCTTCATCCGGGGGAGAACAGAGCTTAAGCACGTAATTGACGGCTATAATGATCCCTGGATAAAGACAGAACCTATCTACGGGCCCCGACCACAACCGGACCACGCTCGGGGCCTAAGATCGTCGACATTTTCGGAGGCCCAGCGGCGGAAGCTCGGAATTACGCCTGATGGCAAATCTTTCTACGCTGTGCGCGATGATACATATTTTCCATACCTAACAGCTGAGATTAAATGCGGAAACCAACCAATGGAAATCGCCGAACGCCAGAATATGCACAGCATGTGCGTTGCTCTGCGTGGCGTGGTCAGCTTGGCCCGGGCTGCCGGGCTTGTGGAGGAGGTGAATGGAAGGCTCCTTGGCTTTTCTATCTCGCATAATCATCAGTATGCACAGTTACACGGCTACTATCCTGAAATTGGTGAAAAAGAAAATTACTATCGCCGGCATTTAAAACGCTTTGATCTTTGGGCCGATAGGTGGGCGTGTTATCGCTTTGTTGAAAACCTGGATAGAGAATTCCTCCCTCTTCACACCGCTCGATTGATGCGTTTCCTGGATAGAATTCCTGATCCACAGGATGTCGTTCCCGCTCCGGGTAGTAGAGATGAGGTTGACTCTCAGCTACGATCAGACTCTCAGACCCGATTACCGTTCAGGCGGGTACCGTCCTCGCAGAGCTTAGCCATGACGTCTGAGCTACGGGGAATGATTCGGAATTTACAACAGCAGCTAGAGGAACGGGATGAGAAATATAAAGCAGACCAACAGGCCCGGGAGGCGGCACAGGAAATGAAACATAAAGCAGAGCAACAGGAACTCAAAGCTACACTCCTCGATCAGTTAGCGCAGCAGAGGGCCGAGCAACGGGCAGGGGAGGAGAGACATAGAGCACAAGAACAGGCACGAGAGGAGAGACATACAAAGGAACGACAGGCACTGGAAGAGAGGCTATTCAGGTTGTTAGAGCAGAAATAGAAATGAATCTAAGCAACCAATCCATCAACCTATCAGCAAGAGTAATCACAAACGTGGTTATCTGTGCCTGGAGCGTCTCTGGAAGCCTTGCATCGATAGGTAGAGATTGTTGATATCATTCCCTATCCATTTTTACTCATTACTTAGAATGTGTTTTTGTTATCTACGCTTATACAAATATTTCAAGGAATTAGATCTGTTATTATGTTTGATTGATTAACAGTAACAAACACGGAAGTCGGTATGATGTATCCTAGCCACCCTGGTGTCACGGCAGTCCGAACTTATTTCTATGATGACATCGTCAGCTATAACTCCATCATAGATCTAGGGGAGACCTACGCCGCAGGCAGTGCACTTGCAGGTTCCGCTCTTGCAGGTGCAGTCGCTGGGGCCGCTGCACCCACAGTTGGTAGATCCGCATCCGCAACCCATTGTGATGATGTAGATAGATATGGTATGGTTATGGATATTTCTTGTGTATGTGTATGGTTTGATGTGTGAAAGACGAGAGAATACAGACTACATCGACCTTTATATAGACCGATCTGGAGGCGAGGCTGTGATGTCATACGATTGTTTAGACTTGTCGACGGGCGAGTCGACTGGCTCCCGTGCTGCGATCTGGGTTCTGTGTCGCTGGGCTGGGAGCTACCGTCTCGACGGTATTGGACGAGTCTATGTTGGTAGAGTATATGCCACCGCAGACAGGATTCGAGTTCGTATTCTCCCGTTGCTTCAACGTCAATGTAGGCAGGGTGTTTGCCGGCTATACTGGACTTCCATCTCTCCCATGAAGTACCACTCTCCATACAGTAGGCATAGTATACATGGACAGGACAAGTGACGATGCCTGAGCACAGCGAGCTCTTCACGGATGATCGACTGCCGGTAGACAGCTGGTTCGCCGTGTCTCATAGCTTATTTCACCATCCCTGCGAATAGCAGCCGCAGCATGGATAGTGAGCCTGTCCCAGCTGCCAGCTCTCTGCCTGCGATTGACAGACAGCCCTAGGTGTGACAACGAGGGACACAGCAGCGTCGATGATCGGCCGCGCTGGGTGCGCTGAGAGCGCTGCCATCTGCCATCGACAGTGACGCGGAGGTTACCCAGCAAGCCACACGCGGTGCGACCGGCGCAGGCCTTCTCTTCGACTTCCTTAACCTCCGAACACTGTGCAACGGGCTCCAGCTGCTGGCGTGTCGAGCGGTCTGAGGCCGTCCAGATGGCAGCGAGCCCGCCCGGCGCCAGGGGGCGATCGTCGCGGCGGACGGCGAAGGGCGAAGGCGACGAGGCACGACGCAGCGCGCGGCGGCGCCAATAGCAGCAGGCATCTTCCCTCCAGCTAGTAGAAGTAGAGTTGCCGTGTCAATGGACGGGCTTAAGTCGTAGACAGCAGACAGAGGAGTCTTCCCCTGGCCGGGGCTAGAGACCCAGAAGTAGCGACTCCACGCCGAACGAGCGACTTTTCTCCGTCTCCCCCCAGACGGCCTCCTCTCTCCTCGAACCCCCAGACCGCGCACTCGCCAGCCACGGCCAGCACACAGCAGCACCTCGGACGGCACGGACGCGGCCTCTCACGGACGTCTCTTCACTCGCTCGCCCGGCTTTTCTCTCGCTTTGTCTGTGTCGGTGGCCGACCGCGTGTTGTTGCTGGGCCCCTTCTTTTCACCACTCGCTCGCCCGCTCGCTCTCCCAGCCACGGAGGCCAGAAGACCCAGAGACCGCCTCTGTCGGCTTGAGACAGGCTCGTCCGACCGATACACGTCTCGCACACCCTCCTTATCGATTCACGGCCATGGCTGCGCGGGTTATGTGAAGCAGAGAGACACGCACGCACGCACACCACACAACAGCCCCAGCTTCCCCGGCCGTCCACGACCAGCTCCGCGCAGCCGTCTGTCGGAAGGTGACGTCCCCCCTGATACACTGCCGCTGCACGTTCCCGTCTGGCGCCGCCTCCCAGCTCGTCTTCGCCTCTCCTGTCCCCGCGCATACCGTGGACCACCTCCCTCCCGTGGAACCATTGGAATACTATCCGTCCGGCGGCCCTCTTCTCCCACGGCCCCCAGATAAAGAATCCGACACTGTGACAGGAGACCGGCACTGTCTAGAGAGCGAGGGTCTCGGCTGGCTACCCAGGACGAGACGACGGCGCGCGCGCTGGCTGGCATGGCGGGAATTGCTGCTGCAGAACCCGCGGACGCCTCGATTCAACATGACTCCACCGCCGCCAGCAATGGCCTGCACAGCTCCTACGACCGTCCTCCGATAACACACGACGTACGTCTGCTCGCTGTCTCGTTTTGTTTTTCTTTCTTGTGTGAACTGACGGCTGTGCCATGTAGACTATCCGCTCTCCCTCGAAGACACGCTATTCCACGGACTCTCCGCCGCAGGCGCGCCTGGGACGGCACAATCCCGTCAATGGGGCCTCGCTGTCTCGGACGTCCTCTGCCACGGGCTCGGGACGGGTCCACGGGAGTGACCCGAATTACCTTGCTCCCAACGGGGGACGTAAGGAGAACAGTCTCAGCCGCACCCACAGCGAGGCAGATAGTCTGCTAGACCTCTACAGCCGCGATTCTGGTAACCGCAGCGTTTCTAGCGTCCTGGATGCCTCGGAGCGGAGGGAGGACAGGCCCTTTTACCAGGTAGAGGTTGAAGATCCGGACCACGCCCAGTGGATACACCGCGACAAGCTCGCCAGAATCGAGAGCGAGGAGCTGCAGCAGTTCGGCATTCGTCTGCCCATGTCGTATGGGAGCAAGCGAGGAAGAGTTCGTGCCAGCGAAGGCGCCAATGGGGCCAACGGGGCGACCGGAGAGCACAGCGAGCAGTGGCCGTCTCTCACCGAGGAGGAGGCTGAGGCCCAGTATCAGCAACACCGGCGGGACAACTCGTCCCATCTCAAGGGCAAGGAGGACATACCCCAGGAAGCTGATGAGCCGGAATTCATCAACTTCGATCCGCGGCTTCCCGAGGAGATAGCGGCGGACCAGGACGAATATGACGGCGTTTACCGGCTGCCTGGAGGACTACGGAAGAGCTCTTCTCGGATTCCCGTACTCGCATCAAGTCACCATCCCATACCGCAGGAGCATCTTGACCGCGGTGTTCCCCTTCCGCGTACCCGGAATAACACCCTCGACAGCGGTAACGAAGACAGCATCGTCTACCCGCGAACCCGCCGACCGAGCGAGTCCGCCTTCCGTGACCGAGAAACAACTCCAGACTCCGACTCAAAGCCAGACATCACCACGCAGGACAGCAACAGCACCAACACCTCCCAGCCATCCCCTTCCAAAGCCAAAACACCTACCAAACCCGCCCCCACAAGCCGAAAAACGTCTCAGCCGCCTAGCAACCGCAAAACCTCCGTCACCCAGAAGCCCAAAACCCCCAACGGCAGCACCAGCACCAGCAGCACCCCCAATGCACGGCCGACCACACGGTCAGGCGACAACCGCCCCTCCAGCGCCGTCACTTCTGCCATCAACCGACCCGAGAGCGACCCCCCATGGCTGGCAACCATGTACAAACCCGACCCCCGTCTCCCCCCTGACCAGCAGGTCATCCCAACGCACGCTAAGCGCATGCAGCAGGAGCAGTGGGAGCGCGAGGGCAAGGTCCCCGCCATCTACGGCCGGGACTTCTCACCCCTCACCGTTCAGACGTACGACAGCAACGGGTCGGCCGTCAACCCTCTCCCCATGTTGATCCCGAACCAGGAGAAACCTAGCAGTCAGGACATCATGCATCAGGCCGATCCGTCGTCGCCTACAAAAGCACCCTCCACGCGCGTCAAGAGCCCCGACCCCTCCGCAACCGGGGTGGGCTACAGGACCGTCCCGAGCGTGCAGTCGAAGTCGTCCAACCAGGCCAGACTGAACTCCATCTCGACCGCCCGTCCGAGACCGATAGACGTGGAAGAGCCACAGGTGAAAGACAAGAGCTGCGGATGCTGCATAGTCATGTAGCCTCCCTCCCTACTCCTTCTCCTCGTTTCAGTATCGATCGATCCAATACCCCTTGCTCGTTCCAGCTCCCCAAAGCATACCACCATCTATGAATCTTCTCTTCCACCATATACCTGAGCGTTTGAACAAATATTTTCACATCACTCGCATAAGGCCCGGTTTTCAGCATCTCCAAACACGTCCCCCCATATTTATCCTCCTTTCCTGGCATAGTGACTTGGCTATTCTACTTTTTGTCTGCCCAAGGTAGCGGATTGGAGATTTCTGTTGTATAATCCCTTCTAGTACTGCTTTTTTCTTGGTCTCTACTTCTTGTCTGTCTTATCTAAGTCTCTTCGCCAGTCGGCATACAGCTTTTCTTGCGTTCTTCCCGTCCATTCAGATGTCCCTTGCCGTTCTTCCCTTTACCTTACTCTTCCTCCATCACCGATACCCTACTCTCCCCCTGTCTACCCAACCTGATCATGCGCCCCAGATATCGAGTTTCCTAAAATATTTGAAGATTGGCCCTCCCACCACCTTTTTGTCATTTACCAGCGAAAAAACACAGTGAGATACTTTTCCATCTCGTCACATTTTATCTCTTTATGTATCCAGTTTGTGTCGTGTTTTGTCAATCGTTGTCAAGCTGCTTTCTTTTCCTTTCCTTTCTCCTCTCTTTTTTGTTTGAGTCCAGATACCAAATGCAACTTGATTTCAACCTTACCTAGCTCTTCACCCGCCAGCATATTCACCTCCCAGCACTTTACTACCTTCCGGAGCACTGTATCTACCGTCCACCACTCTGCTATAGACTACCATAGTTGATCGAGACAAAGAGCTGGCCCGCCGGAATATGTTTCCGCCGGCCGAAATCCCCTCCGAGCCATTTTGCCCGTAACGCCGATATCGACAGAAATCTCGACCTCGACACCGGCATCGAATATCGACAGAAATCTCGACCTCGACACCGGCATCGATACCAGCAGCTGGAAGAGTGCTACGATGGCTCCACCCTCGAAGAAGCGCTGCGGTAAGCCCCAATCGCACGGCCAGTCAACAGTATAGCCACTAACGTCCCTCCCAGGCGTGCTCGGCGCAACCGGCGCAGTAGGCACGCGATTCATCCTCCTCCTCTCCCAGCACCCTCTCCTCGAGCTAGTGGCGGTCGGCGCCTCGGACAGATCCTCAAACAAGAAATACCGCGATGCCGTGCGCTGGAAGCAGTCCTCGCCCATGCCCGCGCAGGTCGCAGACCTGGTCGTCCGCCGCTGCGACCCCGCCGAGTTCGCAGACTGCGAGATCATATTCTCCGGCCTCGACCCGGACGCCGCCGGCGAGATCGAGATGGCCTTCCTGAGGGCGAACTTCGCTGTGTTCTCCAACGCGAAGAACTACCGACTGGCTCCCGTCGTGCCGCTGATAGTTCCGGTGGTGAATGCGGGGCATGCGGACGTGATCCCGGCGCAGAGGAAGCACTACGGCCTCGACAAGGGGTTGCTGGTGTGCAACTCCAACTGCGCGGTCGTGGGGCTGGTTGTTCCCGCGAAGGCGCTGATACAGAAGTTCGGACCCATCGAGTCGGTCAGCATGGTCACCATGCAAGCTGTTTCGGGGGCGGGATATCCCGGTGTCAGCAGTAAGACTCTACCTACCATATCCTCTTTCTATATATTTATCTGACTGGTGCCTTAGGCATGGACATATTCGATAACATCGTGCCGTACATACCTGGCGAGGAGCCGAAGATATCCACCGAGGCACGCAAGATCCTGGGCGACCTGAATGCAGACATGGCTGGATTCAGCGACCAGCGACCGCTCAATGTCTCCGTTGCGTGTAACCGTGTTCCTGTGCTCGATGGCCATACGGTGTGCGCCTCGTTGCGCTTTGTGAACCGCCCTCCGCCCACCGCAGACCAGGTCCGACAGGCACTGAGAGAATATGTCCCTGAGGTCCAGACCTTACAGTGTCCGTCCGCGCCCAAACATGCGATCCATGTAATGGAGGATGTCGATAGACCACAGCCTCGCCTCGACCGAGACACCGAGAACGGGTATGCGTGCAGCGTGGGGAGAGTCCGGGAGGATGACAGCGGCGTCTTCGACATCCAGTTTGTCGCTCTCAGCCACAACACGATCCTGGGAGCTTCAGGCAGTAGCATCTTGAACGTGAGTTTCCTTACGCTATTCTATGTCGAGTGGATGCTAACATGTATGGCTGCAGGCGGAGATTGCGATACTCAAGGGCTACGTTTAAGGCCTTCGAACTGCCATCTACAGTAATAGAATTTTATAGCAGAAGCCTTAGGATAATAGAAGCTATTTGTTACCTATTGCCCTCTTTATTTTGTAGATCAGCTTCCGGCATGACAAAAATTGTGATACTACAGTAGCCAAATAGAGTATGTAGGTCTGGCAATGGTGATCCAACAGCAAAAACAAAAACATACGACAGTCGGGATTCGCTGGTGGTCACCCACCCAACTACTAACCGACCGGCAAGTGGCTTAAGTACAGCTGAGCGGACGGGAAGCTCTGTTTTCCACTTCCTGTGGTCGTATGTGCTGGCTGTTATAGAGAGAGCAGTATATGTACTGCTTATAGTGGAAGGGCACTCCGGAGCGGCAGAACCTCCCCCGGCACACTCCCCGCCAGAACTTCCCCTCGTCTTCCCTCCGCCTTCCCCTCTGTCATTGCCTCCGCCTTCTCGTCCTGCGCCTCTGCTCCATCTGCCCGTCCGCCATCTACGTTGCCCACCATAGCTTCTATATCCTCCATCATCGGCCGCCTCTTCGGCACTGTCGCCACGCAATCTCCCGCCGCCATGTCCGCCGCCAGAGTCAAGGCCGAGAAGATCATCGCCGACAACGGCGTTGGTAGGCTACCCTCATCCTCTACTATATATCACCGCTAATGTATCCTACAGTCGTCTTCTCCAAGTCCTACTGCCCCCACTGCAGCGACACCAAGGCCCTCCTGAACTCCCAGGGAGCCAAGTTCTACATCATGGAACTGGACCAAGTCGGTACGTTGGCCTGCCCTCCAGTGAGACGGGAAGAGAGAGACTGATCGAAGCCACACGGCAGACGACGGCCCTGCTATCCAGGATGCCCTGCAGGAGCTGACCAAGCAACGCACCGTTCCCAACATCTTCATCAACCAGAAGCACATCGGAGGCAACTCTGACCTCAAGGCCAGATCCTCTGATCTGCCCGAGCTCCTCAAGGCCGCTGGTGCCGTCTAGATCGGTCTCACGCTCACTGTCTCCCAATCGAACAGGGAGGACAGATTGTAGATATCTGCCTCGTGTCTACCGACAACTTGCTGGCTAGACCATTCTGTATATCAACATTTAGGAGAGTCTAAACGCTAGCTATCAAGTAGACTATAGTACATATTATCTGTTTTCCAACACACTCACGAATAGAAGTAATATATACAAGATGAGGTTAGACCACCTTCATCTCGACAGTCCCGATAGGCCGTCCAGCAATACCCATCATCCCATCCACGATATTCTTCCTCGCACTCTCGCTCGCCACAGCCTTGCCGGCAAGATAATTCAACCACACCAACCGTCCAACCCGCTCATCACCCACCCGCCCCAACCACGTCATCGCCATAGAATCCCCAGGCTGATACACTATCCCCATCCCACCCACCTTATCACGCAGCAAAAGCAGCGTCTGCCCCTTCGGCACGTTCTTCCTCACCCCACCCCCCAGCAAGGCCTTAAACTCCGCCATCGCAGCCCCGAACGAGTCGTCCGCAAACTCAACATCATCCTCCGAGGCCTCCCCGGCCGCAATCAGCCGTTTGACGCGCGCATTGGCCTTCTGGGCCCGGGCCGTGATGGCGCGCACCCACCCGTCACGCAGGTGCAGGAAGTCCGTGTTGCGCGTGGGCACGATGCGGAAGACAGTCCGCACGCCCCCTTGCCGGAGGATGTGGTCCATTATCTGCTCGCCCTTCTCGGGCTCCAGGAGGGCGGTCTGCAGGGCCTCGCGCTCATGCGGCACGAGAGAGGTGGCTGCGAGGGTATCGGCCGTGGGCGCGGCGACGGAAACAGTCACGACGGGCGTAGCGCCGTGCTGGATGAGACGGGACTGGAGGGCAGGGATGTCCGCCGTAGCCACGTACAGGCCCACGACGTAGACTTGGATGCTGAGGAACGAGACCGTGCGCAGGCCCAGGCCGAGAAGCTGGTACTCCTCCGCCGTCTTGTCGTGAATGTTGTCGGTGACGGGGAGGTGGTCGCCGATCTTCAGCTCGGAGCCGCTGCCGGCGTCGACGGTTCGGGGCAGTCTGATGGTCTTGGGGAAGTTGGGTATGGTTGAGTTGCCGGTGGGGACCTGTTCGACGCCATCGATGATCACGGCGGAGGGCTCGTCCATCTTAAGCCCGGCTGGCGCCTCGAGCTTGATGGTCCCGGAGCTCTTCGGCTTGTCCTCTGTTTCGAGCCCGCTGGGGAAGTAGTACGTTATGGTGCCGTACATGGCGATGGCGCAGGCGACTATTCCGACGGCCGATAAGGTAATTGACTTCCTATACCGTATCTGGGCATCGCGGGCTCTTTCGTTGAAGGACTCTGCTTGTTCTCTTGCTGCTGGGGCTGTCCTTGCCGAGCGGAGCGTGCGGGAGCTGGAGAGCCATCGTGGCTGCTGGCGGTGGATGTTTCGTCGCGCGCACTGAGCCAGATGGCGACGGAGAGGTATATTGAGGCACGAGGAGCTCATGATTGCAGTGTCAGTTCCTGTCGTCTACCAATTGTCTACAGATGCAGCGGAAGTTCGGTTGGAAGTGCGATGTTTGTCACGTTTGCACCGCGGCTATTCCATTAACTAACTACTCGAGAAATCCTACGAACAAGCTGAAGTAAGGCTACGGAGCCACCAGACGGGAGGCAGAGACCTAAGTTAGTCATACGAACAAGCGAGGTTACGGCACGAGAACAGTTGAAATGAATTAAACCAGGTTTTCATCTAATACGATATTTGAAGAGGGAAAAGCAAAGTGGTGTTTTGCAGATATTCCACGTGCCCCGCCAGAAGAGAGAAAAAAACACCCCGGGTTAGGAAAAGGCATTTATTTGTCACAGGGAGAGGGAAGGAAAAGAAAACCCATCGATTCTTTTTCTTTCAGACATCAAAAACCATTTTTTTGTCATCACCGTCATGGTTGTCATTACATCGAAGGGAAGGTCAGGTCGTTTATTTCTTGGCAGCCTTCTGGGCGGCCTTGGTGACCTTACCACCAGCCTTGTCGGACTTGTCGACGGCTTCTAGAGGGGTGTAAGTACGATGCATGCATGCATGGAGATGGAATGGAGGAGACACTTACTGATGACACCGACGGCGACGGTCTGTCTCATGTCACGGACAGCGAAACGACCGAGTGGGGGGTAGTCAGTGAAAGCCTCAACGCACATGGGCTTGGAGGGAACCATCTTGACGATGGCGGCGTCGCCGGACTTGACGAACTTGGGGTTGGCTTCGACGGATTTACCGGTACGGCGGTCGATCTTCTCAAGGAGCTCGGAGAACTTGCAGGCAATGTGGGCGGTGTGGCAGTCGAGGACGGGGGCGTATCCAGCACCGATCTGGCCGGGGTGGTTGAGGACGATGACCTGGGCGTTGAAGGAGTCACAGCCCTTTGGTGGGTCGGACTTGGAGTCACCGGCGACGTTGCCACGGCGGACCTCCTTGACGGAGACGTTCTTGACGTTGAAGCCGACGTTGTCACCGGGCATACCGGCCTGGAGCTGCTGGTGGTGCATCTCGACGGACTTGACTTCAGTGGTGACGTTGGCGGGGGCGAAGGTGACGACCATACCGGGCTTGATGATACCGGTCTCGACACGGCCGACTGGCACTGTTCCAATACCGGAGATCTTGTAGACGTCCTGGAGTGGGAGACGGAGGGGCTTGTCGGTGGGACGGGTGGGCATGTCGATGGCGTCGATGGCATCGAGGAGGGTCTTACCGGAGGCCTTGCCGGCGGCGGTCTCCTTGTTCCAGCCCTTGTACCAGGGGCAGTTGGAGGAGGCGTCGATCATGTTGTCACCGTTGAAACCGGAGATTGGGACGAATGGAACACCCTTGGGGTTGTATCCGACCTTCTTGATGAAGTTGGTGACCTCCTTGATGATCTCAGTGAAACGGGACTCAGACCAGTTGGTGGTGTCCATCTTGTTGATGGCGACGATGAGCTGCTTGACGCCGAGGGTGAAGGCGAGGAGAGCGTGCTCACGGGTCTGGCCATCCTTGGAGATACCAGCCTCGAACTCACCAGTACCGGCGGCAATGATGAGAATGGCGCAGTCAGCCTGGGAGGTACCAGTGATCATGTTCTTGATGAAGTCACGGTGACCGGGGGCATCTACTGATGTTAGAGAGGGGTCTCTCGCGGGACAGGGCGGGCGGGCTTACCGATGACGGTGACCATGTACTTGGGAGTCTCGAACTTCCAGAGGGCGATATCGATGGTGATACCACGCTCACGCTCGGCCTTCAGTTTGTCGAGGACCCAGGCATACTTGAAGGACTTCTTGCCGAGCTCTTCAGCTTCCTGCGATGCCGTTAGCATTGAACATGGCGATGCTGTTGGCGCGGTGACGGCGGTGTTTGTGGTGGGGTTAGAGCCACCGCCCAAGCGAGCGCCAAGCCCCATCCCACCACAGAAAAAGCCACATAGTGGGATGCATGAACGCAGGATATAGATGGCAGATGCAGGAATATAGATGGCAGAGGAGAAATGCTTACCTTCTCGAACTTCTCGATGGTACGCTGGTCGATACCACCGCACTTGTAGATCAAGTGGCCTGCATTGCGCTGTCAGTCTCGCGATGGCTGCGTGTCGGGGGCTGGAGGCGGCTTACCGGTGGTGGTGGACTTTCCAGAGTCGACGTGGCCGATGACGACCAAGTTGATGTGGTTCTTCTCTTCCTTACTGCGAGGGTCAGTGTCTGCGGATCTGAGATGGATAGGATCTGCTGCGTGATGAGATGGACATACCCCATGGTGACGGTGTTGTGGTAGAAGTCTTGTAGCTCTTTGGAAGATACTAGAAGAATTCAGTAGAACGCTCAGATACTACGGCCGATTTGCGTAGAGGTGCTGCGGCGGTTAGCTGTCGAACATAAGTGTAGGGGACGGGCGGACGTACTGAAGCAGACGAGGAGAGAAGAGGAAAAGAGGAAGAAGAGAAGATTTTTCTGTGTGAAGGCGAGGGGCCTTTTTGTACGGCGGGGCGAGGGGTGCGGGCGGCCCAAAGGGGACTAGCGAGCCCGCGCTAAGCCGAACCGGGCAGTGCGCAGAGGGGCACGCCTTCCCCCACCACGGAAAACTCTGCAGGAAGGAGCGTATAGATATTACTTATATTACGGTACTGTATCTATGAGTAGAAGGGTAGAGGATAGAAGATATGAGGATATGGTCTGTCTGGAAGGCATTAGTCTCTCTGGACAGTGGCGAGACAGCTAGTTCTCTCGCCAGCGGACACCGCATGCGGTACACTTCACCAAGTTAGTAAGTAGTTACACTTCTCTCCGAGCTGTAGGGGACGCACCTTCAGGAAGGTCGTCATCGGCTCGTCTGCACTTCGGATCTGCACCTGGTAGAAGTACGCCCGGTCGTTCTCGCAGCCCTCGGCGGGGCATTGGGCTGCAATCGTAAGGTTAGCATGTATGACTGCTGCTCGATGAGGGACGGTCGAGACGTACTGGGCATGCTGTCCGCGTTGGCCCATTCGGCCTCCCCGCCCATCACGTCCGCCACCTCCTTGCGTTTCATGTCGGTGCGCTCGTAGTACGCCCTGTCGAGCACGAACTGGTACGGACAGGTGCGGCACTCGAACCGGTTCACGCCTCCGGGATGGCGCGAGGTCGGAGGCGCCTTGGAGATGGTCAGCGCATTGCTGCAGTTCGGGCAGACTAGCGTCGATATTAGCATACCATCCTATACTAAGCCACGCAATACAATGCTATACTAAGACGTACATGTGAGCGGCATCCTGATACCGGAGCTCTGCCTCCTGTCAGAAACTTGTAGGCGAAAGGCCGGCGATGTTCTTCTTCGATGTGCGCCTGGCTGGCCAATAACCGAGAGTCTAGCGCCTAGCTGCGGCGGAACGGAAGAACATAACCCCGCTAGCCGCGCATCCTTCACCTTCCCGCGTGCTTCGGGTCTATGCGCGGCCCTTCTATAGCGAACCGCCTGCCCCTGACGCCGTCCAGTCTTTATACTTGCTCTCCTCTCTCACTTATCACTTCGTAATGTCTGACGATGAGGTACAGTCTCATAACCGCCGCTATACACTCACGAGTACGCTCCAACTGACACTTGTATAGGGCGCCTCTCCCCGCGAAGTCGTGGTGGAAGCCTGCCGCCGCGACCAACCTTACCTCATTGACGATATCCACGAGAAGTCATACAAAGATAGGCCCGACGAGTTCGCAGACTTCATCAACGGTGTCACAGATTCCATGGGGAACCACGCCTTACACATTTGCGCCACCTACGGCAGCTGTGAGCCTTCCTTACCCCTCACAGGACCCCGAGCCCTACCAAAACTAACCAAGACAACCCGCTCTCTAGACGACACGATGGACTATCTGTTAGACATATATCATTTTGAGGTTGACCCGGCCAACCGCGTCGACGGCGATACCCCACTCCACCTCGCAGTGCAGCACGCAAACGAAAAGAGCATCGATGTCGGCATGTCCATGTTGGAGATGATGCTTGAGGCTGGCTGTGATCCACGCATACGGAACAAAAGAGGCCAGAGGCCGGTAGATGTCGTCATGCCGCAGAACAGCCAGATGAGGACGGCGTTGATGAAGGTGGAGTATATGTTGCAGGCGGGCCAGGCGGCGGAGCCTCAGGGCGCAGCCGATGATGACGAGGCAAGTGACGGGCCGAGCGACGACGAGGATGACGCCCAGGTCAAGAAACGTTAGTTCCATTCTCATGGGAGAGGAGTTATGGTGTTATGTCCCTTTTTTCCCGTCCCTCCCTCGTGCCATGTTGGCGATTATCTACCTGTCATTTGACTGGAAGCGCTTATAGAGTGATCTTTGGAGTAAAACCCCAGCCCTGTTAATCCGTTGAATATATACCTACCTTAGACCTTTTGCATTATCATGTCCATGCCAACAACTCCCGGGTATAACCAAAGCAAGAGATAGTGGCCGCCTATGCATCAGAATCACCGCCGTTCTGGCGCTCTTCGCCTTCCTCCCCATCGGCTTCAACCTCGGGTTTCTTCGTGATTCCTAGACTTCTCTCCAGCCTCTCCTCAAACTTCTCGTCGACCTCTCCCCCTGACTCTCGTGATTCTACACCGTAGACCTTCCTTGCTAGCCCTGACACCCCGACCACTCCAACCTCGACTTTCCCCCTGGGCCCAACGAGGTACTCAATCACTTCCTCCCCAGTATCCGAGTCTCGGACTTTGACCAGGTACCCCTCCTTACAAAGACGGGCAAGCAGCTTTTCTGTTTTTTCGATGGGCGTATATGTCTCGGCGTTGACGCGACGGAGGTATCTACCCAGCCTGTCCTCCGATATAGACCCGCCCGCTAGCATGATCAGCGAGATGATAAAGGTGTATATCGCCACGTATGAGCTCTCCGTAGCGGCTGAAGGTGCCTTTGGCGGCTGCAGGATGGCCGGTATCCTATACGCGGCGGGCAGCGTAGATACCAACGTCCATGACTTTGTAGTGCTCGACTTTTCCGCACGCTGGGCCGCTTTAATCTAAATCAGCGGGTGTATATTATAGCATGAGGGTGATTGATGCTCACCTCTCCTCTGGCTGATGGTGACTTTCTCTTTACTGGGCTGCTCGACCATCTGCATGCCGAACACCTCTCGGAGAATCTTCTGCGCATCGTGGAAGACGAGCTTGAAGCGTCGCGATCCGCCATCTCCCAGTACCTTGGTGGATATGTCTGCTCGACGGATGGGCTGGCGCGAGTATTCACTTGCCAAAGCCAGTCGAACGAGCCTCTTGACCATCAGGTTCGATGAGTTGAAGGTCTGGGTGTTCGCGGAGGCCTGCTGGTCTTCGTCCTCGGAGCCGGGGGAGGCGCTGCGCCGGCGCTGGGTTGCCCGCTGTGTTTGCGCTGGAGAGTCATTGCTGCCGTATTCCTCGTCGTCCTCGTCGTCGTCCTGCCTGCAGTTAGCAATTGCCTCTCTTACTGTGTCTGATCCACTTACAGCACGGCGTCTACGCGGCATCCTGCTGGTTCCTTCGATGAATGAATAACTACCTGACGTTTATCTAATGTTGCTTGACGTGGATCAATTAAAAGAAAAACGCGCCTCGTGCAACGCGCTTCCACGTGACTGCGGCTCTCCCAGTCGAAGCTTCAACGTCCAACGTCGAGACGAAAACAAACCGCGGAGAGAGTGCGTTCTACGACGTCTGCGATGGCATCAGATCATCGCTATCTCCTACTACGCGAGGCACAGGCGACTTCCGCGTTCCCAAAAATCGCCATGCGACCCGATCCCGCGCGCTCGAGCCTCGGCAACCAGGGATGCCTTCCAGCGAACCATGGGCTGGGCCGGAGTACCGATGTATACATCCTGACCAGGAGTTTGCATGCTTAGACCAACGACGGCCGCAGGATACGCGAACAGACATCGATACCATGCTCAGGGTGTGGTCGGAAGGGATGGCACATGTTGCTAGCCCACCTATAGCGGTCCAGATAAGCTTGCGGCCATTGACCCCAGACGAAGTGAGTAGTGCCATCTTCGTATCGTTATAGCGTTAACTAAGCGCTGAACTAGCTTCGGTGCTTTGCAATAAGCCCGGCTCCCGTTGGCTGCGCTCCGTCGTTACGGTTCCAAGAGTGGTGATAAGAGATGAGCAGGACAGAGTTTTCCCGGCTCGCCAGGCTTGATAAGCGGTCTCCACAGAACAAGCACACGACCAGTCTCCTATGCGATAAATGCTAGGGGGATGCGATCGGGAGACGATGGGCCGAGTTATCGGAGGGGGTTGGCTGAGTCGTTGTGGTGCCGGGAGGATCTGAGATATATATCTACCCTGGCATGCGCCCGCCCTTCTGCCTCTTCCCCTCGATCAGGCATCACCATCTAAGCTGCCATGGGTGACTGGGGAACTCGCGTTAATGATGCCGTGGCGAAGAGTATTGTCGGGCGGAGATTCCGGCTCGAGGGCTCTGGACATGTAAGAGCATTAAACGCCGATGATGCTGATGAAGACTTACTGACTGATATTCTTTTACAGCGAAAGGAGCGGAAGGGGGCTAGGTTCTTGACTGAAATTCGGGCTGGGCTCACGACGTTCTTTGCCATGGCATATATCATTTCGGTGCGTTGAGAATCGTATCTTGACGGGCCGTACCAGACGAGCTTATGAGATGAAAGGTCAACGCGACTATCTTGACAGACTCGGGCGGACCGTGCGTGTGCAACGATCCCAAGGACCCGACGTGCAAGACCAATGTCGACTATAATCTATGTCTGAACGGGCTCAAACGAGACCTGATCACGGCCACTGCTGCCATCTCGGCCCTGTCATCGTTCTGCATGGGTCTTTTCTCGAACATGCCTATTGCTTTGGCCCCTGGGAGTGCGTGACTGTCCTCGTCTATACCTAGGGTCATATGCTAACGTGAGTAGTGGGCCTGAATGCATACTTCACGTACACCGTCGTCGGATTCCACGGCACCGGCCCTGTCAGCTACGGCCTCGCACTGACAGCAGTGTTCGTCGAGGGCTTCATCTTCGTGATCCTGTCCATCTTCGGCATGCGGCAGTGGCTGGCCCGGGCGATGCCGAAGTGCATCAAGCTGGCCTCCGGCGTCGGCATCGGCTTGTACCTCTGTTCGTCGCCTTTTTCCTACCTGAGACGAATACCTACTAACTGTTGCAGCACTCATCGGTCTGACGTACAGTGCCGGAATCGGGGCGATAACAGGCGACAAAGACACACCGGTCACCCTCGCCGGCTGCGTAGCCTCCGAGATGGTCAACGGCGTGTGCCCCAGCGGCGCGAAGATGCGCAGCCCAACGCTCTGGGTCGGCATCTTCTGCGGCGGCATCCTCACGGTGATACTGATGATGTACCGGGTCAAAGGCGCGATCATCGCGGGCATCCTGCTGGTCTCCATCATCTCCTGGCCGCGTCCCACGCCCGTCACATACTTCCCGCACACGGCGCAGGGCAACGACGCCTTCGACTTCTTCAAGAAAGTAGTCACCTTCCACCGCATCGAAGGCACGCTGGTGCAGCAGGAGTGGGACCTGCGCAAGGCCGGCGGCCAGTTCGGGCTGGCGCTAATCACCTTCCTGTACGTCGACATCCTCGACGCCACGGGCACGATGTACTCCATGGCACGGTTCTGCGGCGCCATCGACGAGCGCACGCAGGACTTCGAGGGCTCCGCGATGGCCTACACCGTCGACGCGCTGAGCATCTCGATAGGGTCCCTGCTGGGCTCGTCGCCCGTGACCGCCTTCGTGGAGAGCGGCGCGGGCATCTCGGAGGGCGGCAAGACGGGGCTCACGGCCATGACGACGGGGCTGTGTTTCTTCGTCTCGATATTCTTCGCGCCTATCTTTGCGTCGATCCCGCCGTGGGCGACGGGGTGCACGCTCATACTGGTGGGCAGCATGATGGTAAGGGTTGCGTCGGAGATCAACTGGGGGTACATGGGCGATGCGATACCGGCGTTTGTGTGTCTTGCGGTGATGCCGTTTACGTATTCGATCGCGTACGGGCTGATCGCGGGGATACTGACGTATGCGTTGCTGAACGGGGTGGTGGCTGTCGTGGAGCGGGCGTCGGGGGGCAGGATCGTGCCTGAGGGGCGGGAGCTGAAGGATGCGTGGACGTACAAGGTGCCTGGGGGGGTGTTGCCGGGGTGGACGAGGCGGTTGATGCGGGGGAAGAGGGATTTCTGGCGGGAGGACGTCGAGCATGAGACGGGGAAAGACATGCAGGAGGGAGAGGAGGGAGCAAAGGAGATAAAGGAGGGAGAGAGCAAGCTGGAGTGACCTGGTACTTATAATATCGGCACCTCATACATGATATACTACTTACGGTCCCTCATACATGATATACTTATACATCAATAACATCTATCATGACCATCAATCTATATGACCACTTTAATAGTTTATTCGTAATATTCAATAAGTGCAGGACTCATAACACGCTATAGACGTATCTATACCTCGAAATACAAGACAAGAAGAAAGGAGAGAATCAAAAGAGTAAAAGAAAAAAAGCTACTTCCTGGGCTTCCTCAAACTCTTGACACGGCTGATGAACCCCCCCGAGCCAGCCGGCTTCTCCTCAACGGTCGGACTCGGCAGCGCATCACTACTGTCCTTCCGCCGCGGACTGCTCGTCGCCCTAGGCCTGCTGCCCCCCTCGTCCTCGACCTGACTGCTCTGGATCCTTGCCGCCTTCATCTCATACGCATCATCATAGTCGCCGAAGGGGTTGTTATTACTACTATTGGTTCTACCCACACGCGGCGGCGGCGGCGGCGCATACCGCGGCGGATTATCAGCGACCTCCGAGCCGCGCCGGTCGCGGTCGCGGTCGCGGTCACCCTTGATGCCCCGGATCTTCTGGGCGAGCGACTTCTTGCGGGTGAGCGCGGCGTGGTCGGACTCGCTCTCGTTGCGCTGGATGGCGGCGCGGCTGGCGGGGGTGCCCTCGAGGAAAGTCGAGGTGCCCAGGCCCATGCTGGCGGTGTTGGAGTGGACGGGCTCGATCTGGGAGGTCGGGTTGAAGGCGGCGGCGGACGAGGCGGCGAGGGTGGAGGTGGTGGGCTGGGTTGCGCCGGCGGAGAAGTCGGCGTAGCCCTCCTCGCCGCGGCCGTGGATCTGGTTGAGGTCGAGGGTCTTGTTGTTGGGGCCGGCGCCGCCGAGGGCCATGTTGCGCGAGTCCTTGGGGAAGGCCTGCATGGGGGCGGTGCGGGAGCCCTTGCGGTTGCGGTGGGGGTTGCAGGCGTCGAAGGGGCCGTCGTGGTGGACTACAAGCTGTTAGTAGGGTTCAGACAGATAGTAGGGTGAAGGACGTACAGCCCGGCCCGTAGATGCCGGTGACGTCGAGCTTGTCGATGATGTCGAGCTTGGTGTTCTGCCGGCGCGAGCGGGACTTGTCGTGGCGGTGCCTGCGCTCGCGACGGCGGCGCTCGTCGTCGTCGGCGGCGGGCTTGGGGCGCTCCATCAGGGAGGACTCGGAGTTGCGGCGGGGGCGGCGGTCGCGGTCACGGTCGCGGCGGGCGTCGGGGTCGGCGAAGACGTCGATGAGCTGGCCGGTGCGGGCGGGGGCGTTGCGGCGGCTCTCGTGGTTGGAGGGCCGGCGCAGCTGGGGCGGGCGCGGCGGGACGTTCTCGCCGGCCAGCGACAGTTTGCTCTATTCTGTTAGTGGGCAGTAGTATTAGGAGAGTAGTGAGGGACGCACGAAGGAGGCGTGGTCTGGCTTGGCCATGGGGTCGTCGAGGAAGGGGTTGGTGGACAGCGGGCGGGCGGGACGCAGGGCCGGGGCGAGCAGGGCGGGCGAGGCAGCTCTGTTGCGGAAGGGGTTGTTGGAGGCCAGCGTGATGCCGGGCGAGGGCTGGCGGTCTTCAATAGTCAGTGAGGATGAGGAGGTTGTCGATGAGGTGAGGACATACCAGGGACGGCGACGGGGACGGCCATGACAGCGGTCAGGATGACGCAGCAAAACCGGTTTACCAGTGGGTCGTCAGTGAACTTGTCAATGTAGTGAGCGGTGAGTAGTGAGGTGAGTGTGTAGTGACGGTGAGTGTGTAGTGAGTGGTGAGTAGAAGGTAGAAGTGTAGTGTCGAGTAGACAGACAGTGAGTGAGAGGAGAAGTCTCAGTCGACTCTTGGCCTCGGCTATTCTCGACCGTCCGTCCAGTCCATGACGCAGTCGCTACAGTCCAGGCACAGTCCAGGCACAGTCACAGTCTACACAGTCCATGACGCAGTCAGTCACAGTCATAGCGGTCATAGCAGTACCAGCATACACAGCGTACAGTTAGTCTACCGCCTCCGTGCCGACTACCCATACCATCAGCATACAGTCTACAGTACAGCCTACCTACACAGACAGTCAACCCATACACCATACAGTCACAGTACAGTCACAGCCCACACTACATAGACAGTCTCCAGTCTACTCAACACAGTCCACACAGTCACACCAATAGAAGACGATGTCCCGCTTTGAGATAGAGCTGGAGTTCGTGCTGGCGCTGGGCAACCCGCAGTACCTCGCACACCTGGCGGGCAGCGCGCCGCAGCTGCTGGGCATCACGGAGGGCGCGGGCGCGGGGACGGGGGCGGAGGACCGGGGCGCGTTCGCGGCGTACCTGGGCTACCTGCACGCGTACTGGCGGCGGCCGGAGTACGTGCAGTTCCTGACGCACCCGGGGGCGTCGCTGCGGGCGCTGCGGCTGCTGCAGGAGGAGGCCTTCCGGCGGGCGGTCATCCGGCCGCAGGTCATCGAGTCGCTGACTGGCACTGTACAGGGCGTATAGGGGGGACAGTCTAGGAGTGTACTGGAGAGAGTGCAGGAGAAGTACTGGGGAGACTACTGGGGAGACTATGGAGAGAGTGCAGGACAGTACTGGAGACTACTGGGAGAGACTACTGGGAGAGAGAGTAGGGAACAGGGGAGAGACTACTGAGAAGTACTGAGAGCATTGAGAAGTACTGAGAGCAGAGAGCACTGGAGGACAGACACTAAGAGAGGAAGGCTGCTGACCGAGTAGGGAGCGACAGGGGTGGCCAGAGGAGAGAGAGAGAGAGAGGGGGGGAGAGGGAGTGGTAGGGAGTCAGTGGGTTTACAGTGGGAGAGGGAGTAGGTAGTAGGGAGAGAGACCAGAGAGAGAGACACAGAGAGAGAGCTCCCCCTTACCTCTAGGAAGAAGAGAGAGAGGGCTCTCCTCCTTTTCGGTGTCTTTACAGCGGGAGGGCCAAGGCGGAGGAGTGAGGAAGGCGGAGGAGTGCATAGGGAAGGTGCAGACTTACAGGAGGAAGGTCCAGAGGACGGAATAAGGTAGCGCGGAAGGCGGCTCCGGCTTCGTCATCAGCCTCAACTCACTCACCTCACAACACCCAACTTACGTCTTCTCTTCTCTTTACCCTCCCCTTAACAACCACTACACAGGCACGCTGCCAGCTGCCACCATGCACTCCGTCCGCCAGGCCTGCCGCCCCAAGCACCAGGTGCTGGTGCTCAAGTGCTACCCGCGCTTCCAGAAGGGCGTCCAGCTCGTCCGCCCCAACCCCTCAGAGCTCGCCTACCTGCTCTACTACGCCAGCACCCGCCGCAGCAAGCTGCTCAAGGTCGGCGCCTTTCTCGAGAAGCGCGCCGCCCGCGACGTCTGGCGGCAGAAGCTGGGGTTCGTCTGTCTTTCTCTATCTCCCTCTACGTGCTGCAGCCACTAACAGTAACAGTAATGTCCAGGTCACTATGCAGCTGCTGGCCGCCCTGATCGAGAAGCTCCCCCGCGAGCTCCCCCTCTACGCCGCCTCCGTGCTCTCCATCCTCGCCACCGTCCTGCACTCCCGCGACCTCGCCATGGCCCAGGAGTCCCTCGCCGCCTTCCGCCTCTTCTGCGCCCACCAGCACGCCGCCCTCCCCGCCGCCGACGCCGCCTACATCGCCCGCTACCGCGCCGTCGTCCGCCAGTACGCCGCCTTCGCCCGCTCCCCGGACCTCGCCTGGCGCGCCCTCGGCCTGCTCGCCCTGCGCTGCGTCGTCGCCCCGGGCCCCGACTGGGCCCGCCAGCTCGCCCTCGTCGTGCCCGTCGTCCTCGCCGCCCTGCCCGCCGACGACGATGGCCTGCTGCTGCTGCGCCAGCGGGCCGCCGTAGAGAGCAGCAGGGACGAGCTGCAGCTGAGCTTGCGGCGGCGGCGCATGAGCAGCGCCACCGTGCAGACTGTCGACACTGCGGAGGGCCATCGGCCGGAGACCGCGTCGGCTACGGCTGCGGATGCCGATAGGGCTGCTGAGGCGGAGGCCCAGGTGCTGGCCTTGCGGTGTCTTGAGGGGGCCTTCACTCCGGGCGGCAACAAGGTGCAGCTGCGCCTGGCCACCTCTATCGTCTTGGATTTTATTACGGCAGACAGGACAGACAGAGAGACTGACAGTGGAGATGTAGAGACGGAGAGAGAGATGGGAGAGAGAGATGAGGATATATATGAAAGAGACGAGGCATCTGCAGAGGCTGGAGATAGAGAGAGAGAGCTGCTGCAGCTGATCGTCGACTGGACGCCCGTGCAGGACCGCTTCGTCGTGCTGGTCGCCGCCGTCGAGGCCCTGGCCGCCCGCCCGCCCGTCGCCGCCCGTCTGCGGCCCCAGCTGGCCCTCGTCCGTCTGCTGCACGCCCTGCTCGCCTCGCCCGCCAACTTCATCGGCCTCAGCGTCATCGACGTTCTTATCACCCTGCTGCGCTACGTCCTGCTCACCACTGACAATGCCGGAATGGCCTCGTCTAATGCCGAAGGCATTGGACGAGGCCATTCAGATACCAAAGGCATTGTAAATGCCGAAGGCATTCGAGGCCATTCAGGTAATACTGAAGGTATTGTAAATGCCGAAGGCATTCGAGGCCATCAAGACAATACCGAAGGGCCTGGAAAAGACCGTCCAATTAATACCGAAGACCATTATAACGAAGGGCATGAGCTACTACGCCTACTACTATCCTGCGTCGCCAACCTGGCCAACCACGTCTACTACTCCGACCAGGTCTCCGACATGGTCAAGACCATCGCCTCGCGCATCCGGCCCGCCCCGGTCCCGGACGACGAGCCCTCGGACACCTACTTCGCAACGCCCGCCGCCCACGTCATCGCCCTCCACGCCATCAGGGACACCCTCGTCGTTGCCAACACCGATCCAGGAACTGAATTGACAGCCACGGGAACAGGAACGGGAACAGATCCATTGACAGGAACAGATCCATTGACAGGAACTGAAAGATTGACAGGAACAGGAGCTATGACAAGAAGGACGCAGAGACACCGCGTGCCGGTGCAAGCCTGGGAGGGCACGCAGTGGCTGCTCCACGGCGACGCCCGGCACGCCTACGTCGAGGCCTTCCTCTGCTGGCTGCAGCTCGAGACCAACGACGCCGACCTGCGCGCCCCCGCAGAGCCCTCCAGCTCCAGGCGCCGCGACCGCGATCCCGCCGACGGCACCGAGAAGCTCGTCCGCCGCGCCCTGCCCGTGCCCAGCCAGGACGACCGCCTCGCCGCCGGCGACGTCTCCCGCTTCCTGCAGCTGCTGCACTTCAACCTCTACGAGATCGCCGCCGACCCGGCCGCCCCGGAGTCGGACGTCCTGCTCGTCTACCTGCTGGCCGTCCGTCTGCTCGACCGTCTCGGCGTCAATGCCGCCCGCTACGGCCTGCCCGTCGTCATGAAGCTGCAGTCTGAGCAACCCTCCTTAAAGACCGCCAGCCTCGTCCACGGCTACCTCGCCGCCGTCGTCGAGAGGTTCAACCTCGAGGGCACCAAGGCCGGCAGGGACATCATCAACGAGATCGTCCGCCGCAAGAAGGCCGGTCTCTGGCTCGCCCGAGTCCAGCTGCCCCCCTTGCCCATCGCCAGTATCCCCGACCGGCCTCTGACCACAACCACAAACATACCCCCAGACGATCCAACCAGATGCATCCCATTCACCGCTCTCTCCGACCTGGTGCCCCAGATCGAGACCGCCTACAACACCTCCTACTCCTCTCCGCCCTCCAGCCCGGCCTCCTCCCCCGGCCAGCCGCCAGCCCGCCTCCACCACCACCACCACCAGTTCTCCCCGTCGTCAACCCACCTCCCTCCCCACGTCAAAGAGCAGATGCTCGCCCCCTGGTCCAGGGAGGCCTGTCTCGCAGCCATCGAGCACGAACGCGCCCCGTCCCCGTCCCTCGTCGGCTCGAAGACCGCCCCCTCCGTCTCCGCCCTCGCCCGCACCACCCACCTCAACGTCTCCGCCAGCGTCCCCCGGACCGGCGCCACCGCCAGCTCGCCCACCGGCACCGACTCGTCCTTCGGCGGCGGCGGCGGCGCCAAGTGGCATCGACCCGTCTCCGCCTCCGCCGCCGCCGCAGCCCGCAGTGAGAGCCGCAAGGGCCGCCGCCAGAGCCTGGAGATGCCTCACCCGCACTCACCCACCACCGCGTCCTCAAGCAAGGACTCGACCGTCCGCGTCAACGAGCTCAGACGGGTCCTCTCCGTCGTCAACAGCTCGGATGTGCGTCATCCAAGTCCGCTCCGTGGACACTCGCGGCTCACAGGCGACCCAGGCACCGACGGAGACGGTGACATCGACGGTGATGGCGACGCCTCCAGCGCAGAGAGCATGCTCACAGATACCTTTTCCGCCTCAGATGCCGGCTTCAGCAGCGCAGGGCACGCGCCTACAACGTCAGCCCTCGAGAAGGTCCAGCTCGTCCGCGCCAGTGCTCGCTCCAACGGACAACACACCATCCCTCC
Source organism: Onygena corvina (assembly GCA_000812245.1). Taxonomy (NCBI): domain Eukaryota; kingdom Fungi; phylum Ascomycota; class Eurotiomycetes; order Onygenales; family Onygenaceae; genus Onygena; species Onygena corvina. The sequence goes on along the minus strand of JWPT01000055.1, from coordinate 184,919 downwards.
CGTCCCACCAGTCCCTAACCCCTCCGTACCCTCGATAACGTCCGCGCCCCGCCAGGCCCAGCGACCAAATACAACCACCGCCGGCCCGCGCGAGAGATCTCTCCCCCGCCAGCGCTCCAAGAGCAGAACACGCACGCCCCAGACTACCCGCCACGTCTCGCCGCAGCCGTCGGCCAGCGAGGAGAAGTGGGACCCAAGCCTGGTCAAGAACCCCATCTTGCTGCGCTCCGTCAGCCATAGTCGGCGCGCGGAGGTGGACAAGCTGCTGGGCGGGATTGCCGATGACACCGCTCCAACCACTACTAGCCCCGAGCTGTCGCATAGTCGCTCTGTGTCCAGACGAGGAATCGGGCCACCCCCTTATTAGCCCCTTTTATTTCTCCTTTCCCACCCATTCCTAGATGAAGAATGTTTAGAAGTCATGTCGATATACTATCTTAGCTTACTATAGATTTCCCACCTCTTAGTCTGTATCTAAAAGCATTCCATGTCTCCTATCTCATCCTGTACCTATAGACATAATAGATATCACTTCTTAAAGTCCCCCCCACACAGGAAATCCTCATACTCATACTCTGGCTGAAACTCACAGTACAGTATCTCCGCCTCACTCTCCACCGCAAAGTTATACGCCGCCTCCTCATCGCATATAATCTTCTTCTCCAGCCCATCCCTAACCGCAGCCTCAACGGCAAGCTGCACCCCACAACTCCTCTCCAAACACCCAAACAAATACGCCGCCTCATCCACAGTCCCCCCCACGCTCAACAGCCCATGATTCATCAGAATAGCCGCCTTCCCCCCCCCCAACGCCCTCGCAACCGCCTCCCCCTCCTCCTCCGCCAGCACCACCCCGCCATACCGCGCATACACCCCATGCGCCTTATAGAACTTACACACATCCTGCGTAAGCATCTCCAGCGGCCGCCCAAACGCCCCCCACGCCTTCCCATGCCGCGTATGCGCATGACACACCGCATGCACGTCCGCCCTCCCCCGATGCACCGCCGCATGTATCAGAAACCCCGCCGCGTTGACCGGCCGCGCCCCCCCGCTGTCCAGCGTAAGCCGCCCGCCCGCGTACGTGCCCAGCACGCGCCCGTCCAGCGCCACCAGCACCATGTCGCTGGCTTTCAGGAGGCCGAAGTGGATGCCGAGCGGGTTTGTCCAGAAGGCGTTCGTGTGTTCGGGGTCGCGCACGCTGATGTGGCCGGATAGGCCCTCGGTGTAGCCTGCGCGGGCCCAGATGCGGAATGTGCAGGCCATATGCTCGAGTTGCCATTGGCGTTTGAGCTCGGGGGAGCTGAAGGTGGGGATTCCTGGTGTTGTTAGCATGACGTCTATAAGAGGAGGGTGGGGGTAGGGACCTGGGATGGCGGTTCCGCCGTGGGAGAGGGCCTGGAGACCTCGCTGGGGGCTGTGGATGGGTAGGTCTTGTTGCTGGGACTTGGGCTCGGTGGCCTGGGGGAGGACTGGGGGAGTCATAATATAGATAGGTAAGGTACCTAGGTAGGTAGATATCTAGATGTATGCTATAGTGTGTCGGGTGGTATCAGAGGGTATAGAGCAGGTTGTCTGGCTCGTATAGATGCTGGTGAGGGGCAGACTGGTCGGTACAGAGCGGTCGGCTGGCCATTGCGCTGATTCGATCATGCTGCCGGTGTAAGCGCCTGCAGCGACGAGTAGGGTCTCGATGCTGTCGTGGTAGTTCTAGTGGTGGTGACTGGAGATAGCATTAAAGGAGGACCGACGAACTTCTCTAAACCTGACGAACAGACTAGTAGACTACAACTATCTACCTCGTCAAAGATACCCATATTTCTGATAGTACTAAGATGGATATACCCCCTAGAGCTGCTGAGCCCTCTCTGGCAACGTCTTTCCTCTCTCCTGATTCTACCGAACCTGATGAGAGCTCGGACGACGATGAATATCACGAATGGCGGCTAGGGCCTGATATGTACAGCACTGGACTCCTCTCTACCGGCCAAGTAACGGGAATATCCTCCCTTATACCCCGGGTAGACTACGGCAGTTTGACTGGAGAAAGCTCGCGGGTCCGGCAATGGGTCGACGAGGTGAGTCAACGCCCGAACATATACAAGTCTAGTCTATAGATAATACTGTTAGAACACACTAACTACTTCCCCAGCTATCTGTTCGATTTCTACTCTCATTTATCTCACAGGCTTCCCCAGGGCTGTCCCAGCCAAAGGCCATCGTCCTGCACTGCTCTGGCATTCCGCAGCTGCACCAACCAGACATCCACAGACTAATACAAGCCAAAGTACGGGACCTGCCGCCTGAAGAGGCCAGACTTGTTCTAGACAGCGTGAAAATACTCCAGGTCACGGAGTTTGACCAGATCCTAGCCCAGGTCGGCCGCATATCAGACATGCTCTTCAAGGCCGAACAGCAAAGACACAACATGCCAAATCTAAAGACAGCCACCAACAACAGCTCTAGACCTCCATCAGAGAGCGAGAAAAGCAACTTGCAATCACCTACCCTTCTCCTCATCGAAGGAATCGACTTAATCCTTCAAGAGGCTCTACGCATGTCCCCCGACGCAGACGCTGCCCGGGCACAGCTATCCGCATTCCTCCGCACCGTTGGGGTTCTTTGCCGAACATATCACTCTCTACTCGCCGTGGCAATCGTGACTTCTATCCCAGTACGTCCGCAACCGCCGTTATCTGTGCAGCTGTCCGTGGAAGAGCTCCAGGCCCACGAACGGGCGGGCATACCCCTCGTCGAAACCCCGTCGACCACGCCCTATAGGATCGAAGACATGACGATATGCGTCGACTCTGCTTTTGAAACTCCCTCAGATAAGAGATGGATAAAGCCGTCTTCGCATCTGACGAGTCAGTATCTGCTATATCTCGCTGAGACCATGAGTGAAGGACTTGATTTACATCTAGTCGTTTCGGAGAGGGAGAGTCATCGGGTGGTTGAAGTGGTCAAGGATCGCGTGGGCAATAGGCTTGGGCGCTGGGATCTCTTCTGAGAGTATTCCTTCTCTTATCACTTGGAAAGATGATAACCAGTCTGGTCTAGATGAGGATTGAGCACCATTATACTATCTCCTGACATGAGATGCTTAGCCACCCTGTTCATTAGATGAAGAAACAATCTCTCCGCTGGGAATGAGATGAGTAGGAAGGTAATGTAGTGTACATGATGGTCTTTTGGAGAACAGACACAGAGCTGACCAAGCTGGGCAGAGAAATCATAGAGAGAGGGGAAATAGGTAAACGAACGCTCTGATTTGGTGACATTTTGACCGTTAAAGTAAATTCGTAAGGAGGGAAGAAAGGCTGCAAACGCCGTTTATGATGTCGCTGGTGATACAAGATGGGAGATCGGGAGTATGTATGAAAGGTAGAGGTCAGTAGAGGGTGTCTGCTTGAATCGCAAGGGTGAAATTCGGGCTGCTTTAACGCGTTCTTGAGAAGCGTGTTATCAGGGCAAGGGGGAGCTGGCGGCAAGGACCAGGAATGATGGATAAAACCAGGGCTAATTTTCACCGTTGAACACCCTAAGGACGGCCTTTCTGACCAGCTCTTCGGCGTCCTGGAGACATTTCGTAGATTGCTCCTTCAACTGCGACTGCTCGAACAGGAGGTCTTGATGCATGACCTTTGCCCATTGCTTGTGGCGTTCACAGCGCTTCTTCAAGCACAAGCTCTGCGTTAGCTCCTCGATCGACTCGGCATCCACAGCATCCTTCAACTGCGTGCTGGCTTCGCCACCATTATCCTCAGGAGAACCGGCCAGCAGGGAAGCTCCTCTTTCGGACTTTCGCCACTCGTCGAATTCTTCCTCGGACAGAGAGAGACGGTTGTCAAAGCCACAGATGTCTTTGAGTTGCAGGCCGCCTACGGAGCCGTGGGACTTCAGACGGTCAAAGGCATGTTTGACTCGCTGTTTGGAAATACCCAGGAACTTTTCTCGAGCCTGGAGCATTTCCTTGCGGTTATCGAGTCTTATCTTTTCCTTGCGGAGGTGATCCAGCCGTTGGCGCTCGTCGAGGGAGAAGGCAACCTTATCGGCTTCGGATTCAAAGTCTACATCTCTCGCGTTTTGTTGGCCGTCGTGGCTTGGGCCGGGAGCCGCCATTGCATCCGAAAGACGCGACTGGACTGCCTCCTGCTGGACCGATAAAGGACTGGCGCCTAACTTTCGAAATTGCTCTGCGGAATCGACATTTGAAACGATTGTCTTCAGTTCTCCTGGTTTCAGAGCTCCGCCCTTGCTCGAGGTAGCGTGTTCGTGCCCTGTCGCACTCTGGTCTTCGACATTAGAGCCGGACTGACGAGATCCTCGCGTCAGGACGTGTTTCATGTAATCAATACCGTGTTGGTCACAGCAATATTTGCTTGGTGGTTTTGTGTCGACGCGAGCTGGTTGGCGGCATTCAGGCAGACGACACACAGGCTTCCAAGTAGTGCACAGAGGGCTTTTCGTCGTACAAGTGGGACCTAGGGAGAATTCATTAGCCATGAGTCACGGAAAATAAATGTCAATGAACCGTCCGTTGCATGCACTTACAGATGTATTTGTCGATCAAGTCAGCATCCTTCTGATCAATATTGACACACTTGCCATGGTACCAGTCTTCGCATCCTCCGTCACACGCAATCATCCAGGTATGATTATCTGGCTTCCGACAGATGCAGAACAGGGTTGACTCGTCGTAGTCATCGTCGTCTTCATCGGGGTTGGCCTTGCCAAGTCGTGAACGGGACTTCTTCGGGCCTTTCGTTTCTGGCGCCGGCGAGCCACCTGTGGACTGTGATCCACGTTTCCTATCCCTCTGCGCCGAAGTTTTGCTCAGTGGGGATGCCTTTGCAGTTGACGCGTCGTCCGCCTCTGCAAGTTCGCCGAGCTTTCTTTTCTTAGCCGCCGCTGGGGCTCGTTTAGCTGTTCCTTTCTTGACTGCAGCGGCTGGAGGGCCTTTTTTCTTTGGCACAGAGGGGGAGTTGACTGAAGGAGCAGGAGAGGAGCGATCGACCGAAGAAGCTCTTGAGGCTGATTTAAGCTTCATATCGGCTACTTTTTTAGGCGTGAGGGTCTGTGCCTGGGATGGTGCTCCCACCGCTTGCGGATTAGGAGTCGATTCAAGTGTTGGCGTAGATGTTCTTGGAACACAAGCGTCATCCTGTGCCTCTACCGTATTGGATGTTGCTGATAGTTCATACAAGTCGTGCCATGGGACTTCTGACTCGAAACATTCTGGAACGAGCGCGTTCTTATCGGAGTCAATACATCGTACCTTGGCGTGGATTTTGCTGACAGTCCTCCAGTTGAAGTAGCCAGCATTGGCCCATCCGATGAGACCAACGATCCTATCGTCGCTAACAATAATATTCGACATTACCATGTCATTATGGGCCACACCAAGGTCGTCGCAGGTGTCGGTAGGTGAGAGACTGTGGACCTCTTCGGGTGACAGCTTTCGCTGGCCCTCTTTCTCTGATCCTGCCACAAAGTAGCGAGGGTATTTCAATGTATCCGGAGTCACTTGACGTAGCCGTGAAATAATCTCGCGAGCCTGTTGTTTATAGGACCTTTTCTGTTGCGTTGTGAGCTTAGCCCAAACGGAAGCCAGGGTTTGTCCAGGAATACGGGACTGCACGAAGACATCATGGCCTCTGATCTTTAAGCGGAAGTAAGTTTGCGGAAGCTGGACGCTGGGAATCGCCTGTCGAGCCAGGTTTATAGCTGTGTCCTCGTTCGCGTCTACCAGGTGATAGCCGGACCCTCCGCTTGGGTCGAGATGGTCACTCTTGACGACCACACTGCCTATCACAAACTTGTCTCGTCCACCAATGCGAGGACTGGTTGTGCGTGTCTCCGCGTTGCAGCGCTCTAGCACGCCTTCCCAGTACTTTATTGACTCTGGGTCTGAGGACATGATATGACGCGGATCGGGATGAAACTCGCCGGTAGTGGGAACGTAGCGGCAGAGAGATAGAGAGTGTGGGCTAGAAGCCGTAGCTCCAGTCGCAGAGGGCGGCTCGTCAAGCTCCATCGCGTCAAAAGTCGCGTTTTCGTGTGGAGGTGGAGGAGTGTTGGCGTGCTGAGCGGACTGTTGTCTGTCTGGGTGAGATGACATGACTGTTGGTAGCGGCGGCTGTGGGTTAGATATGAGAGGAATGGTGCCTGGTGAGGCGACTGTGAGAGGCGGTAAAGGAGCTAGCTTGATGGGTACCGGCGTGGAATGCAGGACATGGCGATGTTGTCTGTTGAGCTCTGAAGGGCTGCCAGCGTGAGGGTAGAAAGAGGCGTGACGCGGTAAGCCAACCGTGAAGAACGGGCCGGGCGTTCCCAGTGGGGAAGATGGAATGCGAGGTACTGTGGGCGAGCTACCGGTGCATGGCGAAGGCCTGGGAGTTGATGAGGGGAAGAGGGGGCCGCCGAAGGGAGCGGGTGATAAGAGAGGCTCGATTTCTCTAGGACGGGAATTGAGGCTAGTGGGGCTCCTGGAAGAAGGCCCAGAGCTTCTGTGCAGTGCTGGAGAGGTTGCTGAAGAAGGTCTTGATGGTGCTGGGGATGATGTTGACGCTGGTGTTGATATTGAAGCTGCAAGCTTGTCCATTTCCTGCTCTTCTTTTGGTAATTGGCTTTATCCTTTGACTAAGCCTGCATGCGAGTGGAGCTCCAGAGAGCAGTGAAGCTTGACGTGTTTACGCGGGGAACAAGGGCCTGTCCGTGTAGCATTGCTGCTGCTGCTGGTGGGACTGAGACTGCTAGACAGAGGCCATTTTGGCCTTCGAGGAGGTGAGGTCCTCCCATTACCCGATTGGGCCATGAGAGGGCCCGCGGCTTCAACCTTCTTCCAACGACGCGTTTATCTACTTACAACCATCGCAGCAGCAACAGCACAGGTGATGGCATTATGGGCAGCATCAGTTGGTGGCGACAGGCTTATTACGGCTTGTATGCTCCAGGCTAGACCTGCGGACTTCGGAGCAGCATGCATCTCCCCGGGCCTTGCCTAGTCGAGGTCGCACGGAATGCGACAATTATCCCGACTACCAATCTGCTGAGTCCTCCGGCTGCGCCTACGGCTCCGTGATCGGTCCTGGTCCCCATGTGGTGGATGGTGATGGTGTGCCCACGAGCCCACGGCAGCCTTATCCTCGTTGCACCAAGCAGCCGTCTCTATCGCTACCGAACCTAAGGAATCCTATAACTACGTGGCGCGAGACGCGGGAGATGGCCCAACCCTGCAACAATTCCGAAGCAGAACTGGAACTCACCCTCGGACCACCGACAAGGTAGCGTTAGCTGACCATGGCACGGAGGGCGGAGTGGCCCTCCCCACGCAGTCCAGGTCAGCGTGCTCTTCGGGAGCTAGCTACGGAGTGAACGTCCAGGATGACCTCCCTTGCTGGAATTCCATCGAGCTATCGGCCGGATGTGCATCAGAACAGGGGACGGAGGCCTCCCATGGCTTCCAACAATGCAGTACTCCGCATCTACTCTGTGCACAGTTATTCTGGCTGGACCTTCCCGGTTCGACACTCTGCAAGGATCGAGAGGATGCAGAGGCGATGACACCTCAGCTCGCGCTATTCACCTGTCTTTGACTGTCATTCGATTTGCTCCTCCTCTTCTCTTTTCTCTCTTCTTCTCTTTTCCGCCTCGTCTTTTCTTCTCTCTGATAAAAAGACGGCGCCTTATTATTCCGAGACACCGACATGTATATCACGTGTCATTATTAGTCAGCCGCTCCGACTCCCGCGCTTTTTCTTCCTTCGCGGGCGGCGACGAAGCAATTGCGGCAGCGTCTCTTCTCGTCCGGGTTTCTTTTCTTCTCTCTTTTCCTTTCTTTTCTTCTTCTTCGTCGGGATATCTACCGCCTAATATGACTGCGGAGTGGATGGGCAGCCAACCTCGGTTTCATATTGCGCATCGGCCTCATCGGACTTAAGACAAGCTCTCCGCCGAACCAACTTTGGCCAAAACGCCCAATAGTCTGCGAATCTCCCTCCGACGCACAACCCTTCCCCCTGGCGGTGGCTGCTCCTCCCCCCGTCGCTGTAGGCTGGCTTTTCGCAAGGTCTGTTTCAATCCGGTGATCGTGCACGCCTTATTCTCGCTCCCAGAGACAAGTGCGAAAGCTTGTATCCAACCTATCAACAGGGACAGAGTACGGGCATCGCCCTGTGGGTCGCGCTTTTCAGACTTTTTGCCTATGAAATCGGAGCAACTCTGGAGTTGAAACATCGAAGAGTCATTCCATCTGATAACTCCCACCACCGAGTCGCATCCTCCACCCTCCAGAACCGCATTGCTCCAACAGTTGTTTTCTCTTCTCGCACACGTCCATCGCTTAACGGCGTTGATATCATTGTCGCCCGCTTGACGATCCGAGCTGACTTGTCCGCCGTGTCCGTTCGTCAATTCTATAGCAATCGGCGGGAGGACAGGTTCTTTTTTGGTAAGGCACCCCGCCTACTCTGTTCTTTTCCCTTCGAAGAAGAAATGGAGGAAGAGAAGGAACGATACGAATGCGCGTCTCCAATTTGACCCAAAGAAACCTATTCATGTCACCTACTCATGTATAAGGCTATCATAGCATGCTGATCTGTGATGTTATGTACTGATTGTCTCTATAGTCTCAGCCATCAGCACTGGTGCTTGGACATGTTCTTGCTCGATACTGCGAGCGGAAGTGAAGACGGCGATATAAAAGACCTCCCGACGTCCGGCCGCTCCAATGAGCCTTTGGGCTCGCCCTAGGACATCCCAAAGAAATGGCCCTTAAAGAAGATACCAATATGCAGTCCACGAACCTTTCTCCTGCTGGGCAGGACAGCGAGGACCACCTGCCCTTGGCGGAGAATGCTGTTGACAGCGTTCAAGATCCGAACAACCACGACGCAACCCAGGAGCATGAGACTGCCGATGGCATTCTCGCTCCCGGTTCTCGGCAGACTGAGTTGGCAATGACTCAGAAACGGAGACGGGTCACTAGAGCTTGCGACGAGTGCCGTCGTAAAAAGATAAAATGCGACGGCAAGCAGCCCTGTACTCACTGTACTGTCTACAGCTATGGTAGGCTCCCATCACCACCCTAAAAACCACTCTCTGGCCTTTAGTTATGAAGGCGCACCGCTAATCATATATACTCAGAGTGCACCTATGACAAACCGTCAAATCGACGCAGAAACCCCGCACCTCAATATATTGAGGCGCTGGAATGTCGACTCCAGAAGGCGGAAGGTCTTTTGAGGGCGCTCGTGCCCGAGATAGACCTAGACGACCCCCGCTACGATGGTTGTGGTATTGACGATATTCTCTTACTCCTGAAAAAGGGTGCACCCGAACCCGCACGCAAGCCTGAACAGAAGTTCCAACAAACATGTTCAGATACATGCGATGAATCCCTTCTTGAATCAATGGTGGACAACACTGGTTCTCTCGATCTCGATGACGAAGGTCACTGGGACTATCACGGCCATTCGTCTGGCCTCATATTCGTCAGACGGGTTCGGAAGCAAATCGGAAATATACTCCCAGAACGACCCCCGCCGCATAGATTTCAGCAAATGCCTCGCGGACTTCAACGGATGAAATCGACCTCTGAGTCACCTATTGATACCCATCTGTCTCCAGTGCACGACTTACCGTCGAAAGAAGAGGCGTTGAAGTTCTGTACACACGCTCTAGAGGACGCCTGTTGCGTTATGCGTTTCCTGCATAAACCAAGTTTTTGGACCATGTTCAATCGAATCTACGATACCCCGCTCGAGAATTTTTCGAATGAAGAGAATACCTTTTTGCCTTTGCTATATCTCGCGCTAGCCGTTGGATGTCTGTTCCGTGGACCAGGCGATTGCACTTTAGAAAAATCGGGTTATGAGAGTGCCGTGGACCAAGGGTAAGTCAATGACTTCTAATCCGCTTCAAAAAGCTAAATTAGTCGCTGACAGTTTTTAATTTAGTTTTCAGTATTTCAAAGCTGGACGGCAGCTACTGGACATCACAGAGTGCCGCGACTTGACATCTTTACAAGCAGTTTGTTTTATGATTCTCTTCCTTCAGGCCTCTGCCAACATCAGGACCTGCTATTCGTACATTGGAATTGCACTCCGTGCGGCTGTCCGTCTGGGCCTGCACAGATCGGTCTCCGTCAAATTCAACCCTGTCGAACTTGAAACTCGCAAGCGTATTTTTTGGGTTGTCCGAAAGATGGATGTTCATGTCAGCACTATTCTCGGTCTTCCGTCAATGTTAAGTGAAGACGATATCGATCAAGAGTACCCAGCTGCTGTTGACGATGAATTTATCACAATTGACGGCATTCTGCCTATGCCGCCGAATTACACCTGTTTAATGGCTGGCGCAAATGCGCACATGAAGCTGGGACGCATCATGTTAAAGGTCATGAAGTATATTTACCCCGTAAAGGTCGCAACACATGGTGACAATCATACATATATGGTAAGTCACTCAAAAATACGGGAAATTGAAGGAGACCTTCAAAAGTGGATGGAGTGTCTCCCCGATGCGTTTAGGCCTGGTGGAGAGGCGGCGATCGAGGTTGAGCGGTAAGTTGTATTTTCACATTTTAGCATGCATTGATGTGATCTAACCTTGCTTTAGGATGCGACAACTGCTTCGTATTTGCTACGCTCATGTCCAAATGGTCATGTATAGGCCCTTCTTACATTACGTCACTGGCGGATCACAGGGCCAAGAAATCGATAAACGTTCCTATGCTTGTGCTGCCGCTTGTGTCAGTGTAGCGCGTAATGTCGTTCACATCACCGCGGGGATGAAGAAGAAGCAGCTTCTCAACGGGTCATATTGGTTTACAATGTATACGACATATTTCGCTATTTTGACGCTACTCTTTTTCACGCTTGAAAATCCGGAATCCGCCGCCGCAAAGGACGGCATACTAAAGGATGCCATAGAAGGGAAAAATGCCTTGGCTGGTCTTGCAAAGAGGAGTATGGCTGCTGATCGATGTGCTCAGAGCCTCAATGTAAGTGTGGTCTGAGAGAAACGACATGATTTGCTACCATTCATCTAACATCACTTTCTAGTCTATGTTCAAATATCTTCCTGAAAGACTTCGGAACAGGCAGGCTCTCTCATCGGCACAGGTCAACAGAAAGCGCACACAAACGGCTGCACTAGTTACTTCAAACGGTTGTACATCTAACGGAAATAAATCTCCTCCTATGAAGCCTGAACCAGGGGACTTCAACGCAAGCTTACCGCAGCGAGCGAGCACTTTCCCACAACATACTTCACCGAACAGACAGCCCGCTACCGAGGACGCTCAGGTAGCAGATACTGCAATGGATGACTCGTCGGCTAATCTAAGCGGACCATTGAATTGGACGTCAGGGATGCAAGCTCTGTTTGGTTTATCACCTTCCACATCACAGAACTCGTCTCAAATCGACGGTGACCATAGTCTTCTAATGTCACCTTCTTCTCCTCCAGCCGGAGGTCCGACTAGTCAGCAACCGCGACCCTTGAACAAAATCGATATGTCGTTCTCGCCGCCATTTAACAGCGCGGTGCCATTACCCGATCTAATGCCAATGATGTTTCCGTCTGATGATCCATTCGCGTACCCTAATCAACCCATGTCTACTTTGGAGGACGATCATTTCAAGAGAGATAATGGTAATAATGGCCACGACCAATTCATGTTTAGGCCTAGGACAGCTATGCAATCTCTAATGGAGAGAAGCCTTACAGATCAAATGACATCGTCTTCGTCGCCTTCCTTTGTCAACACCCCTGGGTTATCTATGGTTAGCCCAACTTCTTCACAAGATTATACCTCTATCAATAATCTACCACCCCATATGAAGGCTGTGTCTACTGCCTTTACAGACATATCGACGGGCTCAACTTCGGACCCCCATCCAACCACGAACAATTACCCTTTCGTAGGAAACCCTGACCTCGTCACCATACCAGGACAATCATTCATGTGGCAAAGCCTCGCCGCGCAAAGGACACCAAACAATTCCTACCAATACCCCTCCGAGCCCACCTTCCAGGCAGTGCCCGAAGACTTCGGAATGGGCCTTGATACGGGTATGAATATGGGTCTAGATACGGATACGAAATTCAATAATATACTTGAGACATTTTGCAAATCCGGCGCTCTCGGTAACAGAGATGTGAATGGCCGTGAAGTTGCAGAATCATCATTTTCGAATGATTGGACACAGTGGGGAGATTGGAATGCCGATAGCGGTGCCAACGTTCACAACGGCGCCAATAACGAAGAGTGATGCTCATACGATACGATGCCCATTTGATTTTATGATGCTCATTTTAGCTTTTTCCCCCCTGTTGCATTGATGCACATATTTGAAAAAATATATATGGTCTTACCAATGGATATTACCTTATTCTTCGCCAAACGTTCGATACCCTATTAAACAATATACACCTGTTATGTTTTTAAATTGCTCCACACGTGTTTATATGTAGCGCATAATCCGTAGTGGTAAGTAATGTACCACGACGATAGTGAATAGATTTGACATAAATGTGAAAAATGTGAAAAATGTGCTTGTTCGTGACCGTCGCTCTGTAAATGCTCTTTTCCTGGGTATCTATCTAGTCTCTGATGTTTTCGAGCCCTATCATTAATTACTCTCCTTGCTCGAATTGTGCGTATAGTGGCGCAGTATACTCTATCAACTGGTCGAGCAGCTTTTGCGTCCTTGGTGCATGACGCTTTATTGGGTTCACTCTTAGAAGAGAGTGAATCAAGCGACTCAATATCCCTCTGTATTTAGGGTGTTCGGTGAAATCAAAGCATTTTCGCAGCTGAGTCTCAATGAACGACACCCGTTGAGTCTCATTTAGGACTACTCCGAGATTGGACGTTAGTATAGAAATCGAAGACAGATAAAGTAACAAAGGCTGGAGAGAAACATACCCAAATAATCATGTTCTTCCTCCTCGCTTCCAAATAAGTGTCTGTGAGCTATCGCAAAGAAAACCTATTTCCGGAGTTAGCTTTGTTTATTAAAATCTGTTGCGGCCACGAGAACTTACAAGACATCCCAAACTCCACAAGTCAGCTCGAATACCCGCGACAGAATTTTCTTGGGTTTTCTCGGGTGCTTGATAGTGAGTTGTACCCCGCAACTTCTTCTTCTTCTCAGTGGTAGTGTACCCTAGATACGGATTAGAGCGATCGGCAAAAGAAAAGCAGAAGCGCATGTTTGGACAACTAACCTCCTTGTCCAAAATCTATGATGTCGACCAATTCTAGAGCTGATTCATCCGACGCGAGTGGAATTGAATGTTGCACAATGTACTTGGGTAGATAACCTGGGACTGGAGGTTGAGCTACCGAGTGAGGCCAACCAGCGAGGAATACACGGCCTTGTGTATCCTCGCCAAAGGTCTTTTCCAATGATTCAGGGCTGAATGCATTCTCGGCTAAGCCCAAAGTAGCATTGGATGGGCTAAGATCTGATGAGATGAGTTAATGGTAGGTGTACTTGTATTTCGAGGGAAAGGCTTGTATAACTGGGAGTTTCTTACCTCCATGATAGATTCCTTTCCTGTGGAGGTCAAAGACCTTGGAGACCAAAGCGTGAACAATAATTGAGATAGAGATAACGTCCCATGGACAGCCGAAGTCCAGCGAAGGGTAGCCAGCCTCAAGTCTGTCTCTGAGGGAGCATCCGGTGGGCCTCATGATGAGGCAAAGATGTCGCCGTAGAGTGGGTTGGTGAGTATAGAGGAACGAAAACACGAGCCTTCCGGTATCCCTGAGGATTCTGCGCTCGACATTCTCAGGTGTGCTATGTTCCACCCTCAGGATTTTGAGTGCAAGATAGTCCGACGTTTTTCTAGCTAGAATGTCAGCAGCAAAACGCAGATCTCACTGTTTAACGAAGGGTCACTGAGAAACTCACCTGTCCTGAACTAGCCAAACAGTTGAGTATGAGCCATGACCGAGTTTTCCAACGACCTCAAAAGAGCAATCTTCCTTCTTCTCCATATCTTCCCCTCCGATAATGTCCCCGATCAAGACAGGGCAGAGACCAGAGTTCCCACTGGAATACTCCTGAGTCCACTCGCACAAATCGCCGTTACAATACTCCTGAGCCCAATACGGCGAAACAAAACTAGGAGTTCCGATAGGATATTCCTGAGACATTGTGAGAAGAGTACGGAAGGCAAGCGAAAGACGGAGAAGTAGCAGGAATAATGGCGATAGAAGTGTTAGGACCGGCTTGTTAGACTGTGTGGGTTTCAAGATAGAGAAGAAACAGTGCTGTTTATTACGGAGTAGTTATGCTGCTGTCGTTTTCACCTAAGAGCAAGCCCGTATAACTTCTAGATATGAGCGCGGAAGTGTGCAGCGAGCTTTGCTTGAAATCGGTCGGAGTCACAAACGGACTCCGCGGCCAGATTAGTCACCGGGCAGGGCGCCACTAATTCTTGGCGCGCCCCATCTTATTGTGGGGCTCAGCCGCATTGCCGACTAAGCGCCCGCGCCAGCCAACGTCACTTCCGATTTCTTTGTTGGGTCAAACATGTTGTGATTGTTCAATACTAGGATGATTGCTTCTGGACGGTCCCCACCGTGCAGCATGACCAGTCTCAGACTAACGGATGCTGACGCGGGGCTAGTAACCAAGCAGACTATCAATCGTACCAATGCATGTGGTTTGGTTCTCTTTGCTTTCTCGGCACCTTGCGTCTTTATTTACTCTCCGGTTTGGACTAGCAAATCCCAGCGGGTGGTGGCTTGATAATCAATACGCGGAAATGTGTTGGCATTCCCAAAAGGTGTTTCGGAGTGTAATATCCCTGCATAATGCGCCTGCATTAGCGCAGCGCTCAATTACCATTTACTACCTTACGGCGAACAGCAGGGTAGTGCAACAGGGGCACGATACATGCAGCCGGATCCTATCCATGGTTGAGCTTGCAATAAATTTATGCCGATATATCCACTGCTTGTTAGATTCTCTAAGGCCAATACACGAAGCCTTGGCCCACGATCCTAGTCTCACGGAGTCAATAATCGCCGGAGACTATCTTGTCCTAGACTTATTTACAGAGACAAGGTCCGCCCGTATGCTTCAGATATCGCAAATAGCGTGCGATTGGCACTGCTAGTAGGCTTTGTACTTAGAAAGATGGACTCAAAGGGCAGTTTCGGTTGCATGCTCCGGCTAGAAGTTCACTGGTTCCCATGACTGAAAATGAAAGCAACAAACGGTGTGATAGACTCAGCCTATCCTTACCTAGCATGCAGGGTAACAATAGCTGACAAGTCGGTACCCATAGGAAGTTTGCTCTCAGTCACCGTAGAATTGTCACCGTAGAATTGTCATCTAGTCGAGCGATAAATTTGCCTATATATACCCCTCAAACCCCCCCATCTCTACCCTCAGACTTATGCCCGTACCAAGAGAAAGAGACCACCAGTTCAAGAGTCCAAGCAGTTCCTTAATTTACTTACTTCAAATCTCTCCCAATGTCCTCCCACTCTCACCCAGGAGGTAGGAACCCTCCACATCGAAAAACAGTAAGCTTCAATGCTCCTCCACAAAGCTCTAACAGGGGAGGGAAGGCTCCGCCGGATCAATGGCCCGTGTTCAACATGCCCTACCGGGTCGTGGGTGAAAACAAAACTCTCCGAATTGAGTGGCACCACTCACCACAAAACATCAATGTCATGAGAGAGACCCTTCGTGTTATCAATCAATACATTAGCAATCCGCGTGATCAAGTGATTATACAGAACGGGCTACATTTCAAGGATGTCAAACCGGATTTTTGCATCGTAACGTGAGGATATTTTCAATACGCTGACTTGTTTAGAGGACATGATCGAAAGCAAGACTAACTATGATACTAGTGCCGATGCACATAAAACTCAATCATCACAGACACAGAGGCCCGCAGACCAAAATCTACACATTAGCTTGCGTTTCAGCAACCAAGGGAACCGCAACCAGCAACGAGGCTATGCTGTGCATGTCCGTATGAAAGAGACCACTAGAAATTACGACCCATCGGAACCGGTCGAATGGGGGCTGGAAAGAAAGGACCAGCTGGTTGCAATGAGGGTCTACCATAACAGGACCCTGTGGCCCCCTGAGACGACAGCCACAACAGCGCGATGGGCGCCGGGGTACGGGCCTTCGCAGCCCCAAGTGGTGAGTGGGCCGTCGAATCCCACACCAACTGGCCCCACTGTCAACGCTTGGGATACCCCTTTCACGACGACATGGGCGTTGAGTCAACAGCTTGCACAGCAGGCATCAGGAGCGCATTCTCACGCCCATCCGCCTACCAATCCCTCTATAGACCCCGCCCCGGCCTCCATGGCGCTCAACGCGCAACAGCAATCAGGGGCCCATTCCCATCCACCCGCGCCAAACCCTGCCCCGGCCTCCATGGGCGCATGGGATATCCCATTGGCGACTACCCTAGCGCTCAACGCGCAGCAGCAGCAACAGGCGCAGACGCAGCATCACCCCCATCCGCCCGGCCAACCGTCCCAGCAGTCTCAGGGGCCGAGCCAGCGCCATGGCTATCAGTCGGGACAACCTCCTCACCAGCAGCCTCCCAGCTAAGGTTGTCAGAATGTGGCTACTGACATGATCATGTTTTAACCTACCCTAATACATTTCAATTTTTTCATCTGGCCCCCTAGAAAGTCTTCGTACAGTGTGCTTTGTCTCAAGCCCAGCCATACGGGTATTATGTGTATGGCTCCCTTCGAGGGACTCAAACATGAGTCTGCACCACCTGGACTAGCAACCGTTATCGTACGGTGAAACCAGGCAGACTTTTGTATAGAGATTCGAAATGCCTTATCAATTAAACGACGTCTGATTCTGCCCTCAGAATTTAGTTAGCTTAATCAGCAGAGCACATGATCCTGTTTCACCTCATTTCCTTATTTTTTCATCCCGACACATATGTTGATACACAATACATCACCGAGTACATCTTCCTCCTCCTCTTGCACCTCAGGTTGATCGCTTCCTGTGTTCCGACAGATTCGTACGATTACTCTGTTAACGCAGAGCTTCACAAGCATTAAGTTGGGCGTCCAAACATGGAAGATATCCGATTCGTTGGGGGTGACATACTATATACCTACGTACCCCAGGTGTTTAGAGGTGGAAGCAGACTGTGTGAACCTCAAGATAGAGAAGTGCGGAGTAGCTTGTAGCCCAAGTAACCTCTAGAACGAACTCGTCCCACTCACAGGGCGCTACTAACGCTTGGCGTCCCACCTCTTTCGAGGCTCTTCCACCTAAGCGCCCGCGCTAGCCAACGTCACTACATCCTCTTTGTTCGATCGCACTGTTGGATACCCTTGCTCTACCATACAACAGTTGGGGCCGGGCATGAGAAAATGTGAGTGTGGGTGGGCCCGGCGGCCAAAGATGGTTGTTTCTGGGCGCTTCCAATCGTATGGTGTGAGTGGTGACGCCGCAGTCACCTCTCAGGGCTCTGCCGTGAACTATTTGATACCGATAGTTACATGATTGGTTACCGAAGATTCCATGAATCACATCTAAGCTTGTAGTCGTGAATACGCTACACATCAAGGTCACTTTCTTTATTTTGCCGTTTCATTCATGGTTGTTCGGGGTTTGCTAACTAGCTCCGGCGCGTAGTGGCACGGAGCTAGGGTAGATGCCTTCATGCAACTTGACTATTCTATAGCAGCGCAGTGGACCCTGGGATAGCCCCGGCTAGCGGGCTTATGCTGCTGGCGCAGCGCCTAGGCATCGGTTCGTGCCGCAGTAGCTATTCATGACGGCTGCAGACCTCTTGGATTGTTCAGAGCTACAAGTAAGCCATGGACTCATCAACCATGATGCCACTTTAGCGTGATACGGATCTTCTAAGCGCCCAGAAAGTCGGGGGTTTTAGCCTTATTCTGTGAGGGAAGCCTATTTCATGCTGATCTGGGCGTGTGGGCGGTGCTATGATCAGCACTGCCGCCGTGCCAAATGCTGGAAGTAGTGTATACTCGCTCTGCCTTGTTTCAACCGCATGCTGGTAGCTAGTGAACTACTGGCTCTCAGGAACTGAATAAAATGAGCGGCGTAGTAACGAGCTCTGGATCACTCTAGCATATTCCCCCATCTACGCGCCTCGTCTGACAGGTGCTCCAAAGCTGGAAACTACCGTGTTCATGATACCAGTCACTATGCAAAACTCGGTCGTCTTATTGTCTATAAATACCACTTGATATCCCGTCTCCTTTCTCTCAGAATTATCATCTCGCAGATGGAGAAACGCCCTCCATCAGCTCTCCAAAAGCCCAAGCATATTCACCCCAGCCCCTTACTGCGTTTTTCTCGTCCCTATGGTTTCACACCCTCCCCAAGAAGGCTCACTTCACCCGCATCGCCCGGAGAAGATATCTAAGGCAGTGAAAACTGGTGACCCTTGCGAGAAGTCGCAGAAGACTATGAGTTCGCCAGAGCAGTGGCCGGTCTGGAACATGAGATACCGATTCTCGGACGTGCATAAACTCCTCCGAATAGAGTGGCACCACGCACCCCAAGGCCTTATTGCGATGATGAAGACCCTCAGGGTGATCCACCAATATATCAACGGTCCGCGCGATGATATCACGGGAGAAAACGGACTAAGCTTCGGGGACGTGAAGCCAGATTTCTGCATTGTAACGTAAGAGGACCTTCCACCTAGGTATTAAGACCATGCTAACATGCTGCTCCTTATAGTCAAGGAGTGAGAAAGCATTCCATGGACGCCCAACGCGTCAGCGTGCGCTTCGGCACCCAGGCGACTCGCAGTCGCAACGGAAGCTACGCTGTAGATATTCCCATGAACCCTTTGACAGGGCTGTATCATCCATGCGAGCCGGTGAGATGGGCCACTGAAACAACGGATAGTCCGAGGTCAAGGAAGGTCTACGAGAACAGAACCCAGTGGCCCCCCGGGACAACCGCCACCACAGAGCAGGGTGCACCTCCGTTGACGCTTAGTGTCCCGACTCTAGTGGCGAACGTGGGACCTTCCCGTTTGCCGGCCAGTAACTGGACGCCCCCCACGTTACGGCGGCAGAACGCCTTCTCCTGCCGAGGGACGTGTCTCCAGCGGCTACCTCCCCAGGAACCAACTGTGCGAAGGCTACCACCCCAGGAGCCAACTATGCGAAGGCTACCTCCCCAGGAGCCAACCCGGGCATCGACCCTTCATTAGACAGACCTTACTTCACGGGTCTCGATACGCGGGAGACATCCACTTGGGGATAGCAGTGACAGCGTGTTGGACACCCGGCTCCTCTCGGTTCCTCACTCTGTCTTTCTTGGACTTTCTATTTTTTGTCTCCTCTGTCGTTCCTTGTCAATCCTTATTCTTACTCCCTTATGTCGTGTGCCCTTGCCGCTCCTTATTTCCCAGGGCTTCGTTGCTGCTTGTCTCTCCTTAGCCTTAAGGCTTTATTCTTATCCTTCCTTATGCTTGTTCCAGCTTAGTCTTATATTTCTTATGCTTAAGTCTTAGTTTCGTCTTGTCCTTCCTTCCGCGTAAGCTCAGCCTTGTCGTAGGTGTGCGGAGGAACGTCGGCCCGCGCGTCGCCGCTTTAGGCCGGCTGCGGGCGGCGCGGCGTGGGCGACCGGGATGGCCGGGCTTGGCGGCCGCTTGGCTGTCGCTTAATGCGGCTTGGCGGGCTGGGCGCGGGGCCCAGACTTGGCCGGGCCGGGGACCGCTTGGCTGTGCTTGGCCGCCCTTGGCCGCCGTGGCTCCGCCTGGCCTTGGCGCCCGGGCAGCCCGCAAAAGCAACGCCGAAACGGGCGAAACGGGCGAAGCGAGCGAAAAAGGGGGACTGCCCGCCGCTTTAACGGGGTGGCTCCGCCCGCCCAGCCTCTTGGCCCTTTCCCTCGCCTTTCCGCCTCGTCCTCGCTGCTCTTCTTCTTCTCGTCCTCCGCCGCTCCTCTGCTGCACTTCCTCTCCTGCACCGCTGCTCCAGCTCCTCCCTCTGCCTCCGCTGCTCCGTCTGCCCGCCGCCCGACCACGCTGCCACCGCCGCCACCGCCGTCTCCTCCCCCAGCCAGCAGCATCGCCGTCACCGTCGCCGGCCTCCGCTCGCTGCCCAGCGCGACAAGACATTTGGCTTGGCACCATGTCTTCCACCGAAAACCAAGACCACTCCGCCGGCCTCTCCTCGCAGCAGCATCAGCAGCAGCATCAGCATCAACAGCAGCAGCAGCCCCAGGGCGCGCAGGCCGTCGACCCGCAGACGCGCGCGGTCCAGCAGCAGCCCCAACAACCACCTCAACAGCAGCAGCAACCGCAACAGCAGCAGCCACAGCAGCAACAGCAGCAGGCCAGACACTCGCCCCAGATCGTCCAGCAGGCGTCTCTCCAGCACGCGGCCGCCGCGGCTGCCGCCGTCGCCCCGTCCGGCGTCGCGCAGGCAGCGCCCTCCAGCCCCGGCGCCTCCGGCTCGCTCGAGTGCCAGTGGCAGGGCTGCCAGGAGCACTGTGCCACCCCCGAGGCCCTCTACGTAGGTCCTCTCTACCTCTCAAGAGACAAGACAGTCACTGACGACGGCCGTAGGAGCACGTCTGCGAGCGCCATGTCGGCCGCAAGAGCACCGGCAACCTCAACCTGACCTGCGGCTGGTCCAACTGCCGCACCACCACCGTCAAGCGCGACCACATCACCTCGCACATCCGCGTCCACGTCCCGCTCAAGCCTCACAAATGCGACTTCTGCGGCAAGGCCTTCAAGCGGCCCCAGGACCTCAAGAAGCACGTCAAGACGCACGCCGATGACTCCGTCCTGGTGCGCTCGCCCGAGCCCGGGCCCGGCCAGCGCCAGCAGCCGCCCAACGGCATGTTCAACGTCGGACTCGGCCCCGACGGCAAGCGTGGGTTGAACCAATCCTACATAGAAGGACTCTGCTGACTCTGTTGACAGCTGCCCATTTCTTCGAGGGTTCGCTGGGCCCTGTTCCGCAGGCGGCCTACGGCCATCCTCCGCCGCAGTACTACCAGCCCCAGCACCCGCAGCAGCAGCCCAACCCGTCGTACGGCAACGTCTACTACGCCGTCGGCCACGATGCTGCCCACCAGGCCTCCTACGAGTCCAAGAAGCGCGGCTACGACGCCCTGAACGAGTTCTTTGGCGACCTGAAGCGCCGCCAGTTCGACCCAACCTCCTACGCCGCCGTCGGCCAGCGGCTGCTGAACCTGCACGGCCTGCCGCTGCCCTTGACCCATGCCGGCGCCGTGCCAGAGTACCAGCCCATGCCGGCCATGGTCAGCGTCGGCGGCGGCTCTGGGGGCTACCAGTCGGGCCCCGTCCCGACCCAGTCCTACCATCTGCCGCCCATGGGCAACCTGCGCACGAAGGCAGACCTGATGAACATCGACCAGTTCCTGGAGCAGATGCAGTCGACCGTCTACGAGAGCGACGACAACGTAGCCGCTGCGGGCGTTGCTCAGCCGGGAGCCCATTACATCCAGGGGCCCCTGAGCTACCGCACCACCAACTCGCCCCCCACGCAGCATCACCATCAGCAGCAGCAGCAGCAGCAGCAGCAACACCCGCACGCCGTTGCAACGACTGCCGCCAGCTCGGCTCCGCTGATGAGCTCGTCCGCCGCTCGCTCGCCCCATGCATCTACGCCGGCCCTCACGCCGCCCTCCAGCGCCCAGTCGTACACCTCCGGCCGCTCGCCCATCTCCCTCGCCTCGCACCATGGCATGTCCCCTTCCCACCACCCTTCCACGGCCGGCATGTACCCGACCCTGCCCGCCGCCACGAGCGGCCAGGACGCCCTCGCGGCCGGCTACCCTGCCACCGTCTCCAGCGCCGCGCCGCCGTCCACCCTCAGCAGCGTCTTCGACGACGACCGCCGCAGATACACCGGCGGCATGCTCCAGCGGTCCCGCCAGGACGCCGACCTCTCCGCTGCCGTCCAGCCTTCACCGCCCTCCGCCAGGAAACCTGCCGACGACTCCAAGCTGTCCAGCAGCGTGATCGACCCGGCCCTCCGCCGCGGTGCCTCCTCGGACATGCAGGCCGAGATGGAAGACGCTGACAGCCGTCGTAGCTCGTCAGCCACGCCTACGCCTACCACTGCCGCAGCTACCGCTGGTGCTGCTGCCGCCGCCGCCCCTGCCACGGCCAGCGAGCAGCAGTGGGTTGAAAACGTGCGTCTGCTGCAGCGGCTGCGCGATTACGTCCTGGAGCGTCTGAACAGCGGCGACTACGTCGGTGCTGGCGAGGGTGACGACGAGAAAGACGAGGCCGCCGACAATGACGACGAAGACGGGCAGGACTCGCGCAAGGACGACGCCGGTGCCGCTGAGCCTGGCGCGTATCCTAGCATCAAGATGCATGGGATGGAGGCGATAGCCGCTGCGGCCGTGGCCCACGAGCAGGACCAGCCTGCCACGCCGACGGCGGCCGTGGATGCGGCTGAGGAGGCCAGACGGGCCGGCGAGAACCTGTATCCCGTCCTGAAGATGGCCGTGGACCAGGACGACGGCGCCGACCCTGACGGCGACGAGAAGATGGGGCGTTAGCTTCCCCGGTTCCCTCATTTACATCTACGATACGACGCCATGGCCTCTGACTGTTTTCTTTTGTCTTTTTCTATTCCTTCTGTCCGCTTCTTTCTTTGCTTTTGTCTGCTTCTTTCTATTCCTTGTGTCTGCTCCTCTGTATGTCGCTGTATCCTAACATCTCCTCCATGTACCTCTCGGGCGATCTCGGCAAATTGAATGCATCACGGTACCTGACTAAGAAGAGCCACCGAAGAAAAGAACAAGCGGAGAAGAAGCTAGTTCGCGCTGAAGGCGAAGGGACAAAGACGCAGCGGCCGACCCATGGTTCGGGTCTCGGGTTCAGGTCGCCTTCGGGCGGTACTTTCGGCTGTCTCGTCGCCTCAGATCCTCTTCTTACGCTCATTCTCCATCTCGAGAACTTAGTCTCGTGTAGTGTCTAGTATACTGGTAGTGTATAGTAGTTGGATCCCTATCGTAGTCTGGTCGTAGTTGTGGCTTATCGATACTCGACGTCTCGCCCAACGCGCCGCGCGCACACAAACAAAACACCACCCGCACGCCGGTATATATACTCCACAGCCACCGACCACGCTGTCCGCAGCGAGTGACCGGCAGTGACAGGCAGTGCGAGACACAGTGACGGACTCGGGCAGCACGAGCACGCAGGTATTCCCGCCCCGTCTCGCGCATCCGACGTGCGGAGGGCGGCCATAAACAAACAGCCCAGCAGCCGACGGAGAAGACCAGGCGAGACGAGACACGACCAGAGCCTCTGCGATCACATCATCTTCACTGCCCCTGCGGTTGTACTCCCGTACCCACGCCTCCAGCGAAACAGACTCAGCGCCAGCGCCGGAACTCTGGTTGAGCAAAACAGGAAGAAAGAAAAGCGAAAAATCTAATCCCTTGCGCCGAAAGACTGATCCCGAGAGAGCGAAACAACGATTAGACCGGCTGGTGGCAAGCAGAACCAAAGGCACAGAGGAAACACTAGAAGAGTTTGTTTATTCCTTCACCCCCCGGGGCGTCAGAAGGGCGAAAAAAACCCATAAAAAGTGAACCGTTCCCCGGGAAAAACCACCGCGAAGGCCCACTGGAAAACTCGGAATTTTCTTCTATTCTACGGCCTCGACTTCTATTTATTTATTTATTTGTCGACTCTCGAGTCCTACCGACGAAGCAGTGCGATTTGGCGGGAGAAACTCGGATATCTTCGACCAACTGGTGACTGTGCACGGAACCCAACACTCACACACTCGGCGATAACAGACAGCGCTATCGTCTGCTCTCGCTCCCCGCCACTTCGTCGTACGGGACAGATAGGTCAGACAGCGGGAGACAGAGCGGTCCTGCTGTAGTCTGAAGTGCCCCTCGAGGAGCTGCCAGCATGCCTCCGTCTGCTGCAAAGCGCCGCACCCGGCGTCGGGACGTCAACCTGCACGAAGACGCCGTGGACATGGATGCTCTGGACTCGTCGCCTACTCGGCGGTCGGTCAAGAAGCGCAAGGTCAGTCGTCTCGTCTCGTCCTCCAGTGATGATGGCCCATGTATTAACTCGCTCCCTGCAGGTCGAACACACGTCCCAGCCGGACTTCGAGCGGAACCTCGACCCAACCACCGCCGACGAGCATGAGGACGACAACGACGTGTCCGCCAACCAGGATCTCGTCGACTCCGTCATCGCCAACCTCGCCGTGGCCAAGGACCCCGTCTCCGTCATGCTCCATCACTCCAACGCCCGCACGCAGCAGGAAAACAAAGAGAGCGTCGAGGCCTACGCGAAGATCGCCGGCCGCGACTGGACCTACTACGTCAAGACCCTCCATGTCAACATCGGCCGCCCGCCCGACCGCGACCAGAAGCTCGATGCCCAGTCCAGTCCCATCACCGTCGCCGCGCAGGCCCTGCCGGACGTCCATATCGACCTGGGACCCGGCAAGTTTGTCTCCAGGCTGCATGCCGAGATATACTATGACCGCAACGATCCCCCCTGCTGGCGTGTGAGAGTGAACGGCCGCAACGGCATCAGAGTCAACAACGCCTTTTTCAAGCGTGGGACCGCCACAGAGATCTCCTGCGGCGATATCCTCGAAATCGCAAATACCCAGATGATGTTCGTCACCCCGGGCGACCAAGCTGTCATCGATCCGGCCTTCATCGGCCAGGCCCAGAACAGCCTGCAGGTCCCCTACGAAGACGCCGCAGCGTCAACCTGGGACAGCACCTACCATGCGCACCCTGCCGGCAACGCTGGCCCACGTCGCATGTCCTTTGCCCCTAGCAGCAGAGAGCAAGCGGCTGTCACCGCGAACGGCGGGCGGCGAGCAGAGCTTGCGCATGCCGCTGCCGTCACGCCCAAGCGGCAGACTACTCCTTCTCAGCGACCACATTCGAGGGACACCCTTGAGCCTTCGTCGAAGATGTCGCCCATGTATAACCGCGGAATGATGATGGAGAGCACGGAGGAGATCGACTACAGCGAGGACGCAGCTAAGGACATCAAGCCTCCCTTCAGCTACGCAAACATGATCGCTCAGGCAATTTTCTCCACCGAGGAAGAGAAGCTCTCCCTCAGCAATATCTACAAGTTCATCATGCAGAAGTATGCCTTCTACAGACACTCCCAGTCCGGCTGGCAGGTATGTTACATCCAACCCTTCCCCCATGTATAATCCTCTGGACAAACGATACTAACAGTATTTAGAACTCCATTCGACACAATCTGTCCCTGAACAAGGCCTTCCAGAAGGTGCCTCGCCGCACCGACGAACCAGGCAAAGGCATGAAATGGCAGATCGTCCCAGAGCACCGGGAGGAGTACTGGAAGAAACAGGCAAAGAAGAGCGGACAGTCGTCCGCTCCAGCCTCGCCCATCAGCAAGGAGAGAACCAGCTACCAGCCCATCAACAGCCACCTGAGCACTAACGTAGAGAAGAACATCGAAACATCCTCTGTCGCTGGCAAACCCTCCCCCCAGGCCCAGACTACTTCGCCTGGCTATCACTCCTTCTCCGTGGCCCCCATCGAGGCCTACACGCCCGACCGTGGCTCTCGGACTGGCCTAGGCATCAACGGCGGCGGCGCCCATAACGACTTTGAGGAACAATCTCCCTTGCCCAACGGTCCCCGCAACAATGCATCCACACGCACATACGGGCTATCTGACAACGCCGTCGCCTCTCCTCCTGTCCTCTCCTCGTCATACTATGACGACGCCGCTTCGTCTATGATCACACCGGCCCCTCTACGCCAGCAACCCCGGCTCGCGCCCCCCAGCACTGCGCAGATACCCTCAAAGTACATGCAGCTCAGCTCGCCAGCCCAGTTCTGGAAGCTGGCTGATATCGGCAACACGCCTGCTAGAAACATACCGGACATGAGCCCCTTGAAGCCATCTGCCAGCGGCGCAGGAGAGTCCAGCACTAGTCGTTGGAACGGTTTGAATACCATCCCGAGCAGTAGCCCACCACCACCAAACTTGGTGAGCCCTACCAAGCCGCCCACCATCAGACGCGCACGCGAGGCCAGTGTAGGCAGAGAACGAGAGCGCGAGAGCACCACCATCAAGCATCACCAGGATAGCTGGGAGGACGACGATGATGATGACGGCGACGATGCAGGCTTCGATCTCGCAAGGTTTGTTCTCCCTTCCGGTCCCGCTGCATCAAC
Organism: Onygena corvina; assembly: GCA_000812245.1. NCBI lineage: Eukaryota > Fungi > Ascomycota > Eurotiomycetes > Onygenales > Onygenaceae > Onygena > Onygena corvina. The sequence goes on along the minus strand of JWPT01000055.1, from coordinate 158,712 downwards.
ATATATGAATCTAACGCATCAATCTAGGGGTTTCCAACCCATCGGCTCGTTCCATCGACAAATCAACAACGCCGCTCGCGCCAGCTAATTTGTCACTTTGTCACTTTCAATGTTTTGTTGCCCAGTTAGTACCTCAAGCGAAAACGAACGAACGAACGAACGAACGACCCAGATTGTATACCCATCTATGAATTACGCGAAATCGAAAAGAAAGTAGAGAAAAAAGACGCTATACCAACAGCCGGCTTTTCACTTATTATTTTTACATGCTTTTGCTCGCATATCCTCACATTCGGACTTTGGTTATTTTTCCTCTTGAAACCTCTTAGCTCAGGTATATCTGTTTTCCTTTTATATGTTATCACACTACTACTCTGCGCTATTTACGTTTATCTGCTTGATTGTGTTGGATTGACTCGAAACTTTTGTTGTGTTGAATGCTTTTTTATACCACACGATCAACTGCTTATTGTACGTTACGACATGACATGTGGGAGGCCTCTTTGCCAGATGGGACGGGCTTATTGTTTTTTCTTAAATACTAAGATAGGAACGGTTGGTTGGGCCGGTTATATCGGGCGTTTGGTAGGTTATATGGCGCTGTTATCTCTTAAGCTAAAAGAATGAGAAAATGAATTGTTAAGTCACTTCTCATTGAAACTCGTCTCGTGGTATTTTTTGATCAGGTTAAAATACATGAATGGGCATAACATGAAGACCATATCCGCTCATCCTAAAGAACGGGCGATTAAATTAAAATATGAAGTGAGGGTAGAAAATAATTGCACTGTGCCTTGTGGTAAAGCCGACTCAAAGATCAGTGAGTTTAAGACCACGAGGAAGGCCGCCGTCAATATCGTTTCTTGCACTGTTCGGGTCCCCATTCCAACCCATCGCGGCCTCCCACAATGCACGTTCTTCGCGGGCCCTGGTCTCCGCCTCCTTTTGTTTTGCAGCAATACGACGCTTAGCCTCCTGGCGAGACTGTAGATCTGAATCGCTGGACTCCTGTGTTGGCTGGACGGTGACCACTGGGGGTTTGCGATCACCAGCATCCGTCCCATCGGTCTGGAGGGCCTTGATAGCAACGGCAATCATTGCTTCGAGAGTATATCGTGCATCATTCCCGGCATTGTGAAGACTCCATGCCTCGATGCCTAGATCAGCGAGGACTTTAGCTAGAGAGCTTTGCTGGGATTCCTGCTTTAGGACACGGAAGATATTGGTCGTATCGATATTGTCTAGAAAATAAGGGCGGTCGTCCGCATGGCTGCCTAGAGTGGTGCTGGGGTTCTGGGGATCGAAAGTCTTACATCCTAGTCGCTGTAGGTATGCAATGTCAGTCGACAGACTGTGGCCAACAAGGATTACCTTTCGCGGAACTGCCTTGTATGACTTAACGGGTCTGGAAGATCCTTTCTCATGTTGCGAATCTGGAAGTTGGACGCCACCATCAGCGATTTCCCCTTTTCCAGTCGCTTTATTGCTAGCAAAACGATAATCCTGACATGTGTTAGTTAGTATACTGATGGGGCTTTTATCGATATGGAAGTTTATACATACAAATTCTTTGTATGGGATATGTCCAGAATAAGGAGGTTGAAAGCACGTATCAACAGCAGCGGCAGACCTTTTGATGGGAGTGAACTCGCTATAGCCAAATTCAAATCTATCAGGGCAGCCAGCAACGAAAATATGGTTGGTAAAGCCAGCATATTCAGAAATACGGAAATGGCGAGACCTTATTTTCCCCATCCAGCTACGCCCTCCTTCTCCCGGCGGAACGCCAGTCAAGTCAAGGGTATCAAGAGTAGAGACCCCAATCTCCGTAATTTGCTCATGATGTATCTCATTAGACTCGACATCAATGGAAACAAACACGGGCTCATCAGCAAAAGCAAATGGCGCGGGTTCCTCAACATCTAGTGGTTCTAAGGTGGCTCCATTTGCTAGTGCTAGCTTCTTCTCAGCAAGTTGTTGCTCCGCCCAAGAAGAGCCATTATTAGAAGTGGCAACGTCAGTCTGACTTTGATCACCTCGTGGAGCCCGAGGGCGGAGACCTAAATAGCACTGGGTGCGTTTAAGTTCATGGTACCAGCTGCGGATATTTTGGGCCTGAGTTAGGGGCCGTTTGCCTTTGCCTTTCTTGGGTTTGCGACGAGTCGCAGCATATAGTATCTCCATCTTCTCTCTATATGCATCGAACGCGCGTTTCAGTTCTGGAGGAGCATTTTCGCCGGGCTCACCACCACCACTAGGTGGAGATGGTACTGCTTCCATCATCTTATCTTTCATTTCACGGTTCAGGGATGTCCCGATGAACTTCGGTTGAGGGGTTCCATCAGGGGTAAAGTGAATAAGAGCTCCAATCTCGGGGTCTTCTGGGAGCGATAGCTTGCAGTCGAACTCCTTGTTGATGGTGTCAATCAATTCTTGAGCTTGAGTCTTTGGAATGAGAAAGAAGGGCCTGAGGGTCACATAAGCTGGGGGGTAAACATAGTAACTATCGTAGGAGTACTGCATGTCAGCATGTGTCTTCCATACTTGTTCACACCTAAGTGAACAACCGTAGAGGAGGAAAAAGAACTCACATGTCCCATGGACGATCCCAAAACTTCCCTTCATCAAAATACTCTTTCGCAATACGCACAGAATCTTCGCCCTTGACAAATTTATATGGAAACCTGGAAATTGTCACAAGATGACAGAATGACCCTGACTCATTTTTCGAGTCTGAAGTTGGCGGGGTACCCGTGCCTAAAGCTCCAGCATGCACTGCTCGAGCTTTTGATGTACTGAGCTTTTTGGCCTTGGTCGACTTCTGGTTCATCGATGCCTTCTCTTTCATCCTTGAAGCACGAGAAAATGAGGCCAGGTATTCGTCTTTGAATGCACCATCCTCATCTGAGTCGCCTTTTTTTGCACTAGAAGCTGTAGCATCATTTGACCAGCAAGTCCAGGGGGTGCTCGCGGTCCAAATGTCACTTAATTTGACCTCTGGCGTTGAAGCCTTAGTAGGACCCTTGGACGCAGATATAGTGGGAGTCGAAGCCGTAGCTGCGGGACGATCCAGTGTGAGCTGGCATAGTCCAGTATTCAGGGTGAGAAGATCCTCATCTCCCTCAATGAGCAGCTTGAGTCGCTCGGCGGGATTCATGTTGATGTTTGTCTGGCGCGTGTTGAACCGGATGTGAAACGCGCCAGATGAGATGGAGAGAACCGCTTTACAAAAAGGAGACCAGGGGCCTTTTCTTCTCCGTAGACAAGGTCTTTTGTAGAGAGTGAAGCCTGGGAACTTGTAAGGGGGAAGCAGGGTTGGAATGGTCAAGAAAGGGATAGATATTTGGCGAAAGAAGCCGGGTGGTGAGGTCACTGCAACACAAAGAAGACCACTTGAGACACCGATCAAACGGTGTAAATACTTGAGCGAAGAGAAATTCATTCACTTTGAGAGGCTTCGTGCGGTCCTAGTGAATTGTACGTCTGCTGGTATCCTCGTTGAGCTCTTTACAGACTCACGATGACGCGGTCAAAGAGTCACTGATACTTGTAGCCAAAGTAAACAATAAGTTAACTACGCCAGACCCGCTCGCTTAAGAGCGACAACTACGTCGTATCTTAAAACAACCGTGCAATACTGAGGGAGAGTAAAATATTAAATTCATCATCAAAGGCCATTGCCAACAAAGTTGCACCAGTAATAAAATCAAAGCAAACGCTCCATAGAGCTCTGGTAATCAAACATGTACATGAACTTGGTGAAAAAACTTTTGCAACAAAAGGCATATATCTGCCTGCTTTCATCGTAGACATCGTCTCATCATTCATTCATTCGGCTCTCTCGTCATTTTGTTCTTCTTTGGTCTCCTTTCGACCTTTCTGGTATTCTTTTCGATCACTTTATGATCGATCTTCTTTTGTCCATGGTGTCCTCCTCGACTTTCTACCATGTTTTCCATCACCGTCGACGAATGTACAACGATTCCACTTCCGCAGCACCCTATTACCCACCATACGTCCGATTCAAGCCAAGCTCACTCGTGCCTCACCCAGTGGATAGACAATTGGACATAATAAAGGATGACCTGTGCCAATCAGCCACCAACATCTTGCGTCATCAAGCCTCGTAACCTGGGGAGATCCCTAGATAAAGACAGCTCAGACACTTTCCCAACTCCATCTAACCAAACAATGCTTCACCAGCGCCTACCGGCCCCGAAGAACCGGAGGGAGGAAAAGACATTGGATGGAAAGGGAAGAAGGGGGTTGTGTCGTGGAGAACTAAAGCCCTCACTGGTACCTCTGGTCCAAGCACTCGGCAAGACTCGACAAAATGCCAGCAGGAAAGACGATGCGGCCAACTAAACAATATTATATCCTGAGACAGAGGCCCACCAAGCATTGGCCAGAAGACTTAGGTCGGGCAACAGTCTTGCGACTGCACCGTCCCTTCAGCCTCCCGGATGACCTTGTCCTGCAAGGCGAGCATGTCTCTTGTCCATTGGCGTCGACGCTGTTTCTGTCCAGGTCGGTTGCGCTTTTTCTTGGGTTCCCCTTGAGGCGCTGCCAGGTCAAGTTTGGGTTCAGGTATCAGTTCTTGCGAACTGATAGTCCCACTTTCTAGAGCAGCGACGAGGAGTTGGGCTATTTGAATCAGGACGAACGGCGAAATGTTCTCCAAACGTCGAAGCACGAGTGCCTGAGTCTGGGTCCGATTCTGCCGTCCGGTGGTATAAACGGGTTGCGGTTTGAGTAAGTGGAGGTTCGCTGCCTCAGTAGTCTGGTAAACCGGAATAGAACTGATGCGGAAGTGGGGGTTCCACATCAGAGGTAAACCGTTTACGAGCTCCTTTCTCAACTCCAAGCAGAGGCCGGTTACCACACGGGGTGGCAGAGCCGGTGACGCTCTAGCAAGGAGGAGACTCGTCTCGCCATCCTCCATCAAACTTGCGGGATCTACGAGGAGGTAGGCTCCTAAACACCGCCCGAGGGCAAGTGACGCAAGAATGAGCCCCAGGTAGCCGGAAAGTGACAGAAGGTCTTTGTAATTGACGGTCGGGAAACTGTCGGCGGCGGCGGGCTTACTGGTTGGACCTGGGGAAGGAGGGGCGGCACCACGTCGACAATAGTCACCATAATAACGAAAGAATTGCCATGGGAACGGTCGTCCGTTGAGCATCATCGGCAATGGTAATCCACGGCGCTTGTACTCGGTGGTGTTGACGAGAGGAGTGATACTGAGCCATTCGTCGAATGAGCCCGGGAGAAAGGTTGGTTTTTGGTCCTGGATGCTGCGGACAGGGCGGTAGGATTTGATGGTGACTGTCGCTTGGTATGCAGCTTTTCGAGTTACTTCGTAGGTACCAACGGTCATGAGGCTGACTTTTAAGGAACTAGTCAAGCGTCGGCCGATGCTCTCCCGGGGGTTGATGGCGGTAAAGGGCACTGAAGCAAAGGAGCTCCAGAGCGTCAGTACTGACACTAAACCGATAAAGGGGAAGAACAGCATTTTTGCGGGTCTTAAATACTTCGTTAGCAAGATCGAGGACGAAGGATATGAGTTGAAAGGACAGATGAAAAATGAAGTGTGCTGTAAAGCCAATACAAAGGAGCTGGAATAGGGGTACATAAGGGGCACTTCAAGAGCGAGGACAAAGACATGCAAGAAGAGATGACAAATGAACAGATCGAGCATATAAAAGATGGAAAGGGGCTCTTACGTTCTTCAGGTTGAGATTTTGTCTATCTCAGACCTTCCTTCGTTCAAGCTGTCTGTATCATCAATCAGTATCATGTATGAAAATGTTGTTTTGTGGGATGGTATTGGGGATGAGAAAGATACATACGCTTATAGGTAGCAACAGCCTCTCTAGCTCGCGGAAAACTCGTCGCGGCAGAGGAAATGCCAATAGGCAGGAATAGCTCGCTGCGGTGGTGAAGGCCGTTAAACGGCGGCAGCGGCGCGGTATTAAGAGTGGGAGAAAAGTAAGGAGCTGCTGTAGCAGCTTTGGATGGTATTGTAGTAGGAGTAGAGGCAGTGAAGCAGCAGAGACAGCCGTAGCTGGATAGGATAATATGAGTTGCTGCAGGAGTAGAAGTGGCCGAAGCCGCAGCACAAGTAGAGGCTGGTAGAGTAGTCGAAGCAGAGGGTGATATAGTGGTAGAGGTAAGTAGATGAGAGCAGGCAGAGAGCTGTAAGGTAGAGCAGGCAGAGATAACTGGTGCTTGAGTCTGGAGAAAAGCGGCTGCGGTGCGAGGAGAGAAGAGGGAGAAGAAGAAGAGAAAAGGAGAAGAAGAGAAGAAGAGAAGAATTTATATTGTGCGTGGCGGGCGTAGTAACACTTCCCTGATCGAGTAACACTGAAGCCCTAAGGACAACAAAGGACGCAAAAAGTCAACGGGCTCAGACCAACAGGACAGCGAGTCTGCAGCCGGCTGATGCCGTGGCTGGACGGGCTCGACGGGCCCAGCAGGTATATAGGGGCGCCAGACCAGGTGTATAGAGCAGGGGACGCGTGTCTGGCGGGTATCAGATGGCACTTCTCAGCGGGATCAACGCATCTTATATATGCGTCTGGATCAACAGCTCTCCAGATCACCACCAGCACATTGCCACAGTGTTTATGTCTTTGACAGGAAGTAGCAGAGGGAGAACACGCAGGAAAGAAGTAGAGAGCAAAGAAACAGCGAGAAAAAAGGGGGTAACAAGCAGCAGGGAAGGATGATGTACCAGTTTTTCCATATCCGTCATAACGCCATCGCAGAAAGAAGACAAGATACATGCCCCAACGTCTTTCATAATAAGGGAATCAACGCAACGATATCGTGCCGGACAGGCAGCCCGAGAGAGCCCGCAGGCTAGTCCAGATCCATCTCCTCCTGGACTCCGCCATCGACCAGCAGCCTGGCCTTCTTCTTGGCCCGCAGCTGCTCCTCTCCGACCGGCACGCCGACTTTCTTGTTGAGCAGTTCTTCCGGCATCTTCCTGCCCTCCGCCAGATCCTGCAGCTCCTTGCGGATCAAGTGCTCGCCCTCGGCCACCACCCTCCTGTCCTCGGCTCGCTTCCTGTCGCGCGCGATCTTGCCCGCCAGCCTCCTCTTCGTGTACACCCTCTCGCGGCGCTGTCTGATCTCCTCGACTCGCTTCATCGCCTTGATCGTGGCCTCCACCAGGTTGCGGTCGTACTTGACCGGCGCGTTGCGCTTCTTGGCGAACTGCGAGAGCACCAGCGACGAGTCGACTATCATCTCCTTGCCGTGCAGCGCGCGGTGCGTCTTGGTCCATTTCAGCTTACGCGGCTGGCGCTTCATCTTGAAGTTCTTGTGGCATTTTGAGCGGCAGAAGCGGAATTGGCGGGCGTCGTTGCGCACGAACGTTATGCCCTTGGATGGATATACCGGCTGCGAACAGAAGTGGCACGTCTCGACCCTGCGGATCTTGTCAGCCCCTGTCTCTCACGGAATGCTATGCGGACGTACCTCATCTTGACTGGCCGATACGGGTATTATCTTCGATATATCGCGGTGGTCGCTGTCGCTGCGCTGTAGATTTTTCTTTTCCACCGCGAGATTTAGATTTTGCCAAACCTCCGGCGCTAGTCCCAGTCGGGCGACGTCGCTGGATTTTTCGATCTTTCGTCGCGTTTGGCCGGACGACGAGGAGGAACAGATTACATCGCGCGGGTTGTCCTTCTATCCTGTAGTCTATCAACATGACTTCCGTCGTTGCTGTCGGATTCGGCGTCGCAGTGGCCGCTTTCTTGGTAGGGACCGCCCTCCCGGCTTACCGTTGAGCAGAATGCTAACCCGATACCTCTCTTCTAGGGCCGAGCTGGTCTGGTTGCTTTCCGCAGGTACAGAGGAGGCATCGATGGTGCCGGTCGTGCATTTTACAAGGGCGGATTCGAGCCCAAGATGAACAGACGGGAGGCATCTCTCATCCTGTCTCTCTCGTACGTTCCCTTCCCACCACCCCCGGAGGTTGACGATGGGACTAGCTAACCGCTGTGACACTGCCCGACAGTGAAAGAACCTTGACCAAAGACAAGGTCCGCGCAAACCATCGCAAGATGATGCTCCTAAACCACCCGGATCGCGGCGGTAGCCCGTACCTCGCCACTAAGATCAACGAGGCAAAGGAGCTGCTCGAGAAGACCGTCTGAGCACTCATATTCAATCGATTACCTCACTCGACATGTATAAGCCCAGACCATGCAGGGTGGACCGCAAAAGAAAGAGACATAGGCTCTATTTTAAGCGGATGTGCCATGGCCGGTGTGATTCTTTACCCCCTTTTATCACCAATCACCTTTTCATACCCTCTTCATAGGGTGGATGCATAGCGCTGGCGTTTGACGGATATGAAGTCCGATACTACCATTTTCCCTCCCCGTCCGTCACCACACCACGGCTTTACTTGGACAAATCAAGAAAACACTCCTCTCTGTGATATATCTACATGATTTATTGGGGTCAGACTTTGGTATGACAACTTCCTATCCCTCGTGGATATCACTTTGTTTATAATGTACTACAAAGCTATGCATATCTGTACTTTTACTACCTATTATTCAAAATCATATACAAGTCAGACCTACAGTGGCATGTCAGGAAATAAGATCAAGTCTGAACTATCAAAGGATATCCAAATATATAAAAAAGTTCATCACAGTAAGTATAAAAAGAAAGGCTCGAGCGATATATCTGTTTCCCGCAACATTTTTTTCCCGCAACAAGTTTCCTCAAAAATAAAAAGAACTAAATTCTGCATTGCATATCTGCATCTCTTCCATAGCCCCCCCGCTTAAATTTATCTAATCATATCCATACCTCTATGTAACGATGCCTCAAGGTCATGCTCGTTCGTCCCATCAAAGACGGCCTCCTGCGGACGGGGATCCTCGTGCCTCCACTGCGCACCCTTGTCCTCGGGGATCGGCACGTTGGTCTGCTGCGGTTGTAGCTGCTGAGCCAACGCAGCCTGGATGTGGGAGGGTTGGCGCACATGGTCACGGAAACGCTGCACCTCGTTGAGGATCATGCGGCGCATCTCCTGGACGTCATCCACGACCTCGAAGTGGAAGTCGAATGCGGTGGGGCAGTTGGGCTCGTCGCTTGCATCATGCCAGATGTGCAGGTAGCGGTGTTCCAGGGCCTCTTCGACGCTGATGCGGGAGGAGGGGTCGAAGGCGAGCATGCGGTCCAGGAGGTCGAGGGCGTCTGGGTTGGCGTTGGGGAAGAGTCTCGCGAAGGGCTGTTTGTGCATGGGGGGGAGGTTGCGGACGTACTCCTGGGCGCGGGGAGAGCCGATGCGGCAGAGGGTCTCCTCGCTGGGGGTTCCGAGGTAGTGCAGGATTTGATTTAGCTGGTCGACGTAGTCGCGGCCTTTGAAGAAAGGTCGTCCGCCGAGCAGTTCAGCGAGGATACAGCCGACGGACCACACGTCAACTATAAATTGATGCAATTAGCTTGATGGTCTCTGGGAAGGCAGGTTGTATGTGGATGACTTACTTGCTTTGGTATAGCTGGGGAAACTCAGCATGATTTCCGGTGCACGGTACCATCTTGTAGCAACGTATTCGGTCATATACCCGGCATTCTCATCGGGGTCGATGGAGAAGCCACGAGCAAGACCGAAATCACAGATCTTCAGCTCGCAGTCAGCGTTGACTAGGAGGTTACCGGGCTTGAGATCACGATGCAAGACGTTGGCGGAGTGGATGTATTTTAGACCACACAGGATCTGGTAGATGAAGGACTGGAAATGGGCGTCCGTCAAGGGCTGGCCAGATCGAATGATCGCGGCAAGGTCACATTCCATGAGTTCTATCAACTTGTTAGTCTACGTCTGTTCCAGGAAAGGTGGCAGACACTTACCTTCATAAAGATAGACTTCATTGAAGTTATCTGGTCGAGGAATGTCCATATCATAGAGACAGGTGATCTATACAGTGTCAGACATGGTAAGTCCCGTATAAGAACGGTCAGGCCGTGGACATACGTTACGGTGGCCGCGGAAATGCTGTAGTAGCTTGATCTCTCGCAGGGCACGTTTGGCCAGAATCCGTTTGCTGAAGACATTTGTGACTTTCTTGATGGCCACGCCTTCGCCGCTCTGAGCGTTTGAGGCCGCACTGATGGTCCAAGGAACGAAGTGTCAGCGATCGAGTCACAACGCCGGGTGTTCAGGGAGGGGTGGTGGTGCATCGCATCCAGCCCGGTGCGGGGCACAGACAGGACGCGGTGGTGGCAGCGAGAGGGATGAAATCATACCAGACGATACCGTAGGCTCCCTGGCCCAGCTCCTTGGTGACATTATACCGCTCGTCAACGATGAAGTCCTGGTTGAAGACCTTAAACACTTTGCGTCCTTGAAGGTCTGCCATTTTGCACGTAACTTCGCGGGCACATGTATGAGCTGCGATGCAGAACAAAAGCTCGGCGGGGGAGAAAAGGGGCCGGCGAGAGGGTGTGTCTTCCAGCAACGGCTTCTAACGACTTCTCAGCTGGGGCCGCAGTCGAGGAGATGCCACGGAGGAGAGATAGTCAGGGCGGACGAGGACAAGCAGGGCGTTTAATTGAGTTTCCACCTGTTTGGGGTTCAACGACGGGAGTCAAATAAGGGCTGGCGGGTGGGTCCTGGCCGTTCTCTGGATAATCACGGCCGGTCAGTAAGAGGCGAGTGCTTCGGGAGTGTGGTCTGGTCTGATGCTGGCGGTGGTGGTGGGAGGAAGTTCTGTGGTGGTGGTGGTGGTGGTGGTGGTGGTGGTGATGGTGGGGGAAAAGCGACAGGTTGACGTGTGAAAGGGACAAAGTGACAAAGACGACAGCCCCTCGCTCGCCTCAAAAAGAAGGGTGTGCACGGAGAGCCACAGTGGGCAGGATGTCTCTGATGCCGTGGCCAACGAGAGCAGAGCTGGCGCCGGTGGTTCAGTTAGTTACCTGGGGCGATGGACAGCCTGCAGGAACAGGCTCGAGATGTCGACGGAGGTCTCGAGGATGCCGGCGAGGGCGGCGAGGCTGGGTCTTTATGCTGGAAGAGGTTCCTCTCTTGTGCTCTGTCTGCCGTTCTCTCCTTTTCTCCCGCTGGCTGATGGCTGATGGCTGATGTGACTGAGATGGCGTGCGTGGGGCAAGCCAGGCCAGGGGGACGACGAGGACCAGAGGACGGCGGCTACCAGTGGTCGATCCCACGATTCGACTGGCTGGCCTGTTGACGGTGTCTGAGACGGCCTGGCAGGGATCTCGACTCTGGCGTCGTGGTGGCCGTCTCTGCTCTGCGTACGTCTCTACGCTCCTCTGCGCGCCGGCGATCAAAGTAGGTACAGTGTCAGAGACCATCCCTGCTGCGAGGGCTGATATAACTCGGATATTGAGGCTCTCCCTACGCCCTGATACATAGTTCACATCATCCCGCGGAGCAGGGATTCAGAGTGGCTCAACAGGATATTCTGATTAGACATCGAGAATGGCCTGGCCTGGTGGCATTACTTATGCTGGCCATACGAAGACTGATATCGGACCTACAGCTGAACCAACGCATATCCCCAAATCGCACCCAAAATGGCATTTAATATAGTGTCTAGATGGATCCTGCTTCCATGGTCCCGTCGTATCGTCATCGTCATGCCGGGTACGCCGCGCCATCCCCGCGCATATCGCTCCCGGCGCTGTACACAGTCTTACCCTGGTCAACATGACATCTGATGACCTGCCCTCGCCCAAACTTGGACCGATCGTGCGAATTCAGGCTCTTGACCAGGTGGCCCATCTGTTTCAGCTCCTCCGCCACGGTCTCACTGATCCCTTCCTCCAGATACACGATCTGTCCGTACCCCTTCTCCTTGCTGCCGGCCTCGATGCAGAACCTCGGCGCATCCAGCGCTGCCTGCGGGGAGAGGTCAAACGCCAGCGTGTTGAACAGCACCTGCACATGGCCCTGCGGCTGCATGAAACCCCCCATGACGCCGTAGACCGTGTGCAGGGAGTCGTCGGAGGGGTTGGTGACCATCGCAGGGATGATGGTGTGGTATGGGCGCTTTCCGGGCTGCAGGACGTTTGGATGGCCGGTTTGCAGCGAGAAATTGGCGCCGCGATTCTGGAGGGTGAAGCCGCAGCCGGCGGGGACGATGCAGGTCCCGAAGTCCTCGTAGACGCTGTTGATGAAGGAGATGCCGTTGCCGTCTTTGTCGGTGACGGCCAGGTAGACCGTGTCGCTGTGGTTGTGGGCGGGGCTGCCATGGTCAAGGATGTCGGGTGAGGTCTTGCTGGGGTCGAAGAGCTTTGCCCGCTCGGCCAGGTAGGCGGGGGAGATGAGTTCTTGAGCAGGGACTTTCTCCACGTCGGGATCGGTCACCCACCATGCTGCGTCGGCGAAGGCGATGCGCAGGCTCTCGATGAGGGCGTGCAGGTAGGGGGCGGTGTTGTGCTGCTCGGCGGAAAACTGAGGAATCTGGCCAGTCCGAGAGAGTTCTTTGAGGATTCCGAGTGCCATCAGGGCAACTATCCCTTGCCCGTTGGGCGGGTGCTCCCATAACTCGACCTCTCCACGGATTTCCTTCTGCTTGGACTGGACAAAGTCACTGGGGTCAAACTTGAGGGATATGGGATCGACCTCCTGGCTTCCCATCTCTGCATGGTTCTGGAGATCGTCTAGGGTCATGAAGCCACCCAGGTCCTCCACGATCTGGATGATAGCCTTGGCTACCTCACCTTTGTAGAACCCGTCCTTCCCGTCCCTTGCCAGCGCGCGGAAAGTTTGAGCGAGAGTTGAATTCCTGAACACTTCCCCAGCGTCAGGGGCCCGCACGCCACCCTCCGCTCGACCGTCAGCCCTGAGAAGTTCCCTGAAGTTTGGACTGGCCTTGCGGAGTTTGTCCTGCGAGCTTTTCCACTACATCCCACTATCAGTACGGACCGACACGCTGGGCTAGCGGCACACGGATACATACGAACGATGATGACAGCTCGGCCACCGGGAACCCCTCCTCCCCAAGCTCGATTGCCGGAGTGAGAATCTGCTCAAGTGAGACCTTTCCGCTTCCGAACTTCTCCACGGTGTCCACCCACCCTGCGGCAGCCCCGGGCACGGTGACGGCATGGACGCTCAACTTAGGCACCTGGGTAAGGCCCTCGTCCTTCAGGGCCTTCCGCACACGCTCCAATGAGGCGCCGGCAGGCATACGCCCTGAACCGTTCAAGGCATGAACCTTCTTGGTTTTGGCATTGTAGAAAAGACAGAACATGTCACCGCCGATGCCCGTAGAATGGGGTTCGGTCATGTTCAAAGCAGCAGCTAGTTATCGTGGTGTCCAATTAGCTTGTCAATGTATTTATTACTGTATGCAGAGTTGGCTCTCCCTACTCACCAACAGCAACCGCGGCGTCCTGAGATCATTCGACATGGTTAGCATTGATGTAACGTTCCTTCGACATTGACAGTAGCGACTTACAGCGGCATTGCCGCCTTGCCGTAGGACTCTCTGGCCTGCCTCAGCGGCCAGGGGCTGGGTGCACGCCACGATGCCATTCGTGCTGTGCACCACGCTGCGCCGGCTCGGGAACGCAGTGAACGGCCACGGCGCCGAGAGGACGTCACTTGCGGTCAAAGGCATGCTGGGTAGTCGGATTGCCGTGCGGGTGCTGTCGAGTGGGCGGCCGTCAAGCCAGGCGGGCGCCAGCTGCGGTCAAATACTTTCCGGGAGTTCGAGTCGCAAATGCCGAGTCGACTCGCCGAGCAGCGAGAGGAAGTTCCGCCCCGCGCCTCCGCACCGGCGTTGTCCCCGCAGAGAAAGGGCGCGGTTTCCCCGCATCCAAAGGCCGGGTCATGTGACACGGTTTTTCTACGGGGAGGGAGATACAGGGAAGGGAAATAGAGAGTAAGAAGGAAAGGATAGAATGTCATTACTACTGAGAACAAGGTAAGGAGGTATATGGCGGACTTGTGGCTCGGTCGTTCATATATACATTTTTCAAGGACTCGCTGTCCTGCGTCGGATGTGTGCCGTGAAATCAGCATCTGGGTACGTCCATGTGTTCTCAAGAACGTTCATGGGAGGGAATTTCTGCTCTTTCGAGGCAAACTGCACTTCATACTCCGTGAGCAGCTTTGCAAACACAATCTGCGCGATCTTCACGCCAAGGAACCGTCCAGGGCATAACACGGTCCCACAGCCGAACGGCAGGAATGTGTCGGAAGTCGTGGTCGCCCTGGCGGTGCTGGTCTTCGACAGCTTGTTGTAAAAGCGAAGAGGGTTGAAGGCCATCGGATCCGGATAGTTGTCGGGGTCGGTGTGGATGAATTTCGTAGGTATTCCGATGTATGCCCCCTTTTCGAAGGACATGTTCAGGGAGTCAATTTTGAGGGGCATGTTCACTCTGCGAGACACGCTCACTGTTATATACAACCATGGCGAGGTTAGCGGCTTCTTCGAAGACATGTCCTTGAAGGTTAGATCTACTTGCCTAGAATGGGTGCGTATAGTCGTAGGATCTCGCGCGTGAAGCTCTCCAATTTTGGTGTCTGAGCTGGGGTCACGACGTCCCCCTGCCACCCGCCCACGGTAGCCAACGAGTCTGATACTTCTTCCCGGAGATCGCCGATGTATTCGGGGCTGGCCATGACTCGCATCAGCATGGCGTTCACCACCTGTGCGACTGGTCCCCAGATCTCGTAGATGTGGAACATGGTTTTCATGAGGAGACTGTCAAACTGCTGTTCTTCGACTTTGTCGCCTTCTTGCGAGGTAAGGATGCCATCTTTCAGAGCTAGTTTGAGGAATAAGGTGAGCATTGTCAAGTCCTCCTTCGTATCTTCACCAGATCGTAGTAGACGAGCACGTCTCTTCATATCCGGGATCAGCTTTCGCTTCAAGACCGCGGCGTTTGAGCGGAATTTGCGGTTCAAGGGATGAAGCTGCCAGACCAATGGCCACAACATCCGTGGGTATTCGGCGAATCGCATCACTATTTCGTCAATGCCGAAGACGTGTGAAGTTATCTCTTTCATGAGCTCCTCATCCTTGGCAAACTGTGGCCCGAGAACAACGGAAGTGGATATGAGCATCAGGATGGAGGATCCTAGATTCGCGATATGGAAATCGGTCCACTCTGTCGAGTTTCGGGGACATTAGTTCATCGTTCAAAATGCTTTAGCGGATCACAGGATAGAATACCTTTGCCTTTCATTTTGCCAAGTATCTGAGGAAGATGTTCATCCGTGTCATTTACAACAAAGTCGCGGAGATTATCTAGGAGCGGTCTAGGATTAGTATTCTCTTCTGAGCTATCAAATAATGACACTTTTATGATACTGACCAAGATAACGTTTCTGGTTGAACGCGAGAATAGCGCCAAGATGTGTTTGACAATCAACCTGAGTATGATAACCCATGGCCACGGTCTATCGAAAGGCGTAAGCGACCTAAAGACGTACTCTTTGAACGGGAGTATGTACCTTTTCGAGGTATGTAGTGAAATTCAAATGATCGTAGGGTAGGTTGCACCACTCTTTCATCGATTCCACTGGCAGCAAAACCATCCAATTTTCAAGATCTGCCTTGGTTGCAAACGCTTTCCCTTTCTTGGAGAACTATAGACAAAAGATGTCAGTAGTATTCTATCTCATGGACTGACCGATGGGTATATACGCTGTTGTAGGCGTTCCGGAGGGCATCTTCCAAAGTGGTGCCGCCCAACCTCTGCCTGAATCTCGTCTTCCAGAAGGTTTGGCTGGTAACGCGAGGAAGGGTTCTGACATGCCAGGTGCGCAGCAGAATATCCACATGGTCGATGAGAAGGATGGATAAAGCGAGAAATCCGATAACCAGTGCTGCGGTAGTAAAGGGGCCGGTGTAGTTGACGATGTCGGAAACATCCAATTTCCATAAGGTGTCCATGGCGACTACTCGGGAGACCCCTCTACGGTTGGCCTTAGGGTCGGTGGCGCTGGTTATAGAGATAGTCAAATTGGACAAAGCAAACAGCGAATATTAATCTGATGCCAGGCGGCGGTGTCAACGATGGAAGCTTTGTGAAATATCACTGCGGGAACGCAGCGTTTAGATATAAAGGCCACTCGGACGACCCAAAGTCTGGATATCACCCTTGACCTGGATCATTGTAACAGGAAACTAACATCAGCAAGTTCAATGCTCTCTTTCGTTTGTTTTTCCCATTAAGTAAGAATTTTTTTTCTTATTTCTCTATTTCCCTTTGACTGAAATATCAGTGACAGTTTCTCTGTAAATTGCGCCTATTACAGTTCGCCACAGAAAGGTGGGGAGCAACTTCTCATATCAGATCTGCAGAAAACCTTACTGGATTGAACATTGGTCAATCACCTTGCTTTCTGTCTCTGTGCTCCCTCCTCAGGGCTATATTTAATGAACCCGGACCGTCTCTCGCGCAGAAGATGCCTGCAGATACGACGGGCTATGAGTTCATTTCCCGCTCCTTTAGCGAATGTGATACTCAGCTCAGTGGGAGGCAGGTGGCCAGGTTCGCATCAGCTTCAATCATGTCTTTCAAAAACAGACGTGGCTGAGCGCCATAATCTTGAGGACTCTCTGGTAACCATTCAGCAGCTTGTCACCTTCACAAGGCCGACCGCAATAGCTATCTACTCTCACTGATTGCGAATCACCACCGAGAGAGCTTCCGGAAAATTGATATAGAACTCCGTATATTCTCGTCGATAAGGATTTCTGCAGGCCGGAACACCATTTCTACACCAGATCCTTTCAGTCCCGTTTTGAACTGAGACTGTGCCGCCGGAAATTCGAATTTTAGTCCCGAAGGATCAGACGAATTACATCTGTCAAAGACGGCGCCACGCCGCGAGGCCCTCATACAGCCGGTACACAAGCAGAAATGTAGCCTTTCACCTATCCCTAGTGGCAGATTGGGCACGAGCTGAGTTGCTAGTGATGTTGTGTGAGGATGTGCTTTGCCTGAACTGCGCCATTTGCATACTTCCGCGGACCGATTCAAGCGATTGAAACATTGAAAACACACTATAATGCCCTATTCTGTAAGTGTGCAGTGTTGGTCAAGTAGTTGATCGTAAGTTGAACTCTTAAAGCTAAGAGTACTAGGGCCTGTCCCCTTCGACGCAGGTTCGAATTTGGAGCCGGGAGCACAAGCTCTGGGCATGACGTGGTCCCAATTGTATCCACTGTGGCCGTCTGGAGCCCCCGTTGCTCTAAAGTCGAACCTTTGGCTTGATTTTGGAGTAAGGGCTTCGACAATCCGCATCTAGAAAATGGGTCCAACTCATGGCAAATGCATGGTCGGAAGGCTGCGAGAACAGCCTTGCGGTACGGCAAGGCTACTCATCCCATAGCCACTCGACAGTAGCGAGTACCAGAGTACCTATTTGAAACCCTGCAGCAGTGTGAGTGTTCTTCCACCGTGCTACGCTGGAAAGAAAGACCTGCGGTCCAGAAAATTAGACCGGGGCGGATAATAGATCGCCCGCAGAGTGTGATTATCGGCACGTGATCTTATCTCGGCGCGGCGGGAACCGCAGGCAAAATGGGGCTCTTCCCTTATACACTGAAACAGCCGCGGGCAGTTGAGGACACGACGGTTGCAACTCTGGCTCGAGGGTCAGGTTTTGTCGCTCTCGCAAGCAGGATGGTGATTTAGAGAGAGCTTGATTTCGCCCTTCTTGCCGTCTCCTAGCAACTTCTCCTTATCGCCTCTCTACTCACGCCTTTGCACGAACGAATTGCTCCGGTGAGGGGGAGCAGTCGAATGGCACGACCATGGTGGTGTTTATAGACCACTCCCTAGATGATGATCCTCTCCTTCGATCGGTTGGTGATTCGTTTCACTCGATCGACCTACCCTACACCTTGAGGGAGAGTCGGGCCACGCCTGCGGCGTGTTTGCCCCAACCGGGAGCTCGAAAGGCCGCAAAGGAGGTGATCATGGAAGGCGGAAGTAGTGCGAAAGACAGAGATATATCGGCCATGAACCGCACTATATCCATGGCGTTAAGTTGCTACCCGTACGCAATAGACCCATACCTCCCGTCATCTCCGAAATATACCCATGAATGTACTTGTTTCAATTCGTGATAGCAGGCGGCAAGTGTTGTCTAAGATTATTCATTGACCATTATGATTCTCTTTCTCTTTCCTTCTCTTTACAGGATAGTGACTATGCTCGCTCGCTCCGTAGACTTGACCACCCTACATTCGCTGTCGAGGACATGCCGTCAAGTCCATTCCACTCTCCTCACTTCTCGGAACATTCTCGTCAAAGCAACTCTACGATGTAGAAATGAAGTTATTGACGAGCTTATAGATGGCTCGAACACTCAGCTGTCCAGTAATGCGTGGGACACAGTCAGTCCTAGTCGAAATGGCAGTCTGACGTGGGGAAAAGCTGGACGCTGTGCTCGAGATATGGTGGACAAGTGCCAACGATGCAATGAACATGTCTGCAGGGTAAGGCTGTCCTCGCCTAATACTACGAGACTCGTTACTAATACCTTATTACTAGAATTGCACGGCCAAACCTCCGTCGTCGACAAACCTGAAACATCGATTACGGCGCATCTGCCCGACATGCATCGCTGCCCCCTTGCATGCACACGGCACTGGCGATGGCGCAGACCGCTCAACTTCAAATCTACACCTATGCACGTGCAACGTCAGTTCCTGGTACTGTCGGCCATGCGGTCAACATCTCAGGTGTGATGACGTTACCTACCAGCGCGTCTGGTCATGGCGGAATCGATATAACGAATTTCTGGGTGGCGGCGGCCATTGGGTTGGCTTTGGTGATTGTGGTCAAGGTGTCCAGTGTGGGCTAGAGCAGAAGTGCCTTGGCGCCGAATATATCGAGGTAGAGGTGGGCTGTGAGGTCGGAGATTGGGGGTCAGAGTATTCCCACTCTGGCAGCTCAAACGGCAGCATTGCCGATCGTTTCTCGCATGCAAACTCTCACCTGCATTCTCATTCACATCAGGATGCACGAGATGACGAGGAACCGGGCTATCTCCGCCAAGAAATAGAAGGCATCGGTGGTGTGGTAAAGCAGAAGGTTAAGAAGAGGGTTCGTGTAGGCGCAAGTGTCGAAGAACGCGACGATGATCGTGAGATGGCCACATATCTGAATCAAGAGACCTCTGGCGCCGTGAGAAGTCTCTGCGGGTGGTGCTCGGGCATAGTCCCGAGCAATTCCGAACGGGCTAGTTGCTGATCTTTGCGGCGTTTACATGAGCGAGGTTTACACAGCCCTGTCCGCAGGTGACAAAAAGCACGTTCACTCCACTTTACCTCAATTGCATTCACAGTCGAACGCATCTTCATGAGATGCTTTGTAGATTACCTCCTCTAGTGCCCTCAGCCTTGTCTTGGAAAATGTTCTGCAGCGCATATCCGAAGATAACCCTATCTTCCAGAAACTCCCTATGGACAGAGACTTATGTCATTGCTGTTTTCATGATCCGCCTGAAATGAAGTCAGGGATCAAGATAATGAAAGTTTACAACAGGGCATGCTTTCACCATAAACATCCCTCGGACGAGAAATTGATTACATACTCGGTGCCTTGCATTGTGTTCGAGACAATTTGTTCTGAATATACGGGGCCGGCGCAGAGTATCGGGTATGTTTAAATGGAGATTGGAAAAGACAAACTTAGATGCGTCAATGACGAGTGAGCTCATGGCGATGCAGAGTCGCAGCATTCGTCTGGATCGTCCAAGTAGTACGAATCTTGACAATCTCACGTCAACTTTTTCTTATATAGTTAGTTAGCTAAAGAAAAGCATGGCTCTGGCCAAGACAATCCATCACCCACGCGGTGCGCTCTCGGATCATCGCTAAGTTAATTATCGCCAAAGCCATTCGTTGACTTTTATCTAGGTGCTTGGGCTGTGTACATAGATGCACGCTGACAGGGATTGACTAATGCCCGCCAGGCTTGCACGGCTAATCGCCCATTGGCTATTGAGTATGGGGTTGAATAGCCGTTGAATATTTATAAGCGGGATACGACGAAATGTGAGACCTACCGGTACAACGAAGCAGAAACCATAGCCTTTCTACCCCTTGCAGCTCTGTGATATGAAACAAAAGTTTGAGTTTCCGATCGGTGGGCATTTTGTATAGCAAAGTCAGAATTTTGAGGCGGAGAAGGCCCATACTATAGGAAAACAGACGCTCTGTTGCGGATCCCACTGTTACTATCAATTGTTCAGTAACAGCTCCCTCTCTCAAGCCCTTAGCATGACCTCTAGACTTGAGACGCGAGATAGCTTCGTTCGATGCAATGAGTCTGGCGAGTCCCCGGTCCGATTGCTATCTTTTGTATCTTGGTTCATTATCCTGTTTAGGGTAAGAAGAGGTACTCCCTTGAATCACGGAGGAATGACCAACAGACAAGATATCTAGCGACTTCGTTCCAAAAACACTACACCCTGATTCGCCGCGCTTTACGTCAGAAGGTAGGGGGAGAGATGAAAAACATGTAGGAAAGAGAACACAATGTAAAATATCAGAGGGAAGTTAGGGCGAGGGACGATTGGGGGAAAACGAGAAATCCAACATTTAACAGGCACGGTGGTTGGGTGAGGAATGTTATACCGACGGCTGTCAGTGGGCGACCGTTGTAAAGAGGGATGGTCGGCGCAGGGTCGGCCTGACCCTGGCGAGGAATACTTTTCCATCGCTGGGGGAGAGGTTGAAGTTGCAGCGAGGTTGGACCTGCAGATCCACCAAAATTTTGCAAATAGCGCCGAGTAAAAGCAAGTTAATTAGTTTAGTTTTATTAATAGCATAATAAGTTGGCTAATTTGCTTCGCTTGGCGTGAATGGCGGTTTCTGTGGGCTAAATGCTATTTTTATCGCCCGGGCACTTATGTTACTTACCTAAGCAACCTTAACTCTCAAGGTTGCTTCCGGGAGCAGCAGTTTATTATTAGCCCACGCCAGCGCAAAGGTTATCGCGGGCTAATTAACCCACAAATTGACTGGCCAAGTGGCAGTCAGGAAGGGAGGCTGTGTCCTCAGGCCCTTCATCAAACTTTGCCGTGCGCAGCACCTTACTCCGGTTTCCAAGGGTATATACATAACTTGGCCTCGTTCACCTGCCTTGCTCTTCTGACTTGACTTGAGCAGGACTTCATAAATCCTTTACATATATCGAGAACTTGGTGGGATTTTGGCGAGAAGACATGCAGGGAAGCGGAGCAGGTCTTTGGGAGTGAGTACTATGCATGTCTAGACCAGCGGCTTTTCTACCCTGCTCTGTCGCCCTACAAACATGAAACAATCTTCGATCCCAGGTGCATGGTCAAAAGCACATGGCGTAGTAAGCAGCGCGGGTCAATGATTAATTGAACGACGGAAACTTAGCCGAGCGGGGCGGAATAGGCCCTACCAAGGCTCATGGACATGAAGCACGGGCAAACTACGTGCTCGTAGAAGATCCAATCGCTTCAAAATACCACGATGGTCTCCAAGCTATCAGTACACCTTGATGTTATAGATCTCCTTGATGAGTCACCATTTCGACGTCGGATCCTTGGGTAAAACTTTGCACTTCACCGTCAATTATCAGTTAGTAGAAAGTTGGCGGGGGAGAGGATGAAGAGAAATGGATCGTGGCTGCGGCGCTCTACTAACGCAGGGCCTTGCTGAAACAACTGTGAGAAGGAAGATCCGAGCTCCACACACCCTCCTACACATGACAGAGGATGCGATGGCTTGGACCCTGCTTATGGTACGAGCGGATGTACGGAGTATATGTAAGTAAGTGTGCATCGACACGGCTAAAGGTCCGCGGCATGGGAGCCGAGATATAATAGCGTACAATATGGTCCTTGGCATCAACGGTATACGTGCAGCTTCCAGTAAGTTCAATAATACCGTTATCATCATTGGTGGGATTAACGTGCACACGGACGAGAGCACGAAGAAGTGGCTTTGGTAGGGAAAGGCTAGAATTGGTCCGGTTTACCTGGCGCCTTTGTCATCGCGGCAGGGCGAGAAGGCTGGAATCGAGAAAACCAAACACGTGAAGCTAGACGGCTCTTGACGGAAAGAGGTCGAACTGCGGAATTTGACACATCGTGGGCTCTCCAAGGACCCCAAATGAACATCGGTGCCCGGCGGGCGGTTAGTGATGCCGACCATGCTTACCTGAGAATGACACACAGCCGATCTGGCGGCTGGGTGGATTGATAGTCGTATATGCGCGGGTGGGCTTGTTACAGATTGTCGTCGGCGGTAAACTGTGACAACTGGACATGCAAAGAGCCCCGTATTTTGTTCGGGATGCAGCGAGTACTGCACGGTTGCATGTTGTTATTCTTAGTTTCAGAAGCACCTGGGACACGCGCACAGGCCAAGACTTAGGTTTCACAGGGACTCCTATTGATGGGCTAATTAATCTCCCTTCTTTATACTTTGGGTTATTTTTATTCATGCCTAAGGATCTCCGGGCCGAATATCATTGGTGGACGCGAGACGGTTAAGGAGGCCTTGTGAGGAACCGGGCGGCAGCCCGCCCACTCGGATCGCTGGGTTAAATGTTGGTTCGTCAGGGCCCTGAAGGGTCCTCAAGATGAAACGTGCAGGCGGGTAGAGAGCACAGGAGTGGGCTGAGATCTTGTTTAGTCGGGCGTTTAGACGACATGTTCAACGAAAAGACCAGACGCTCTGAATAGAGACGGTCTGTCATTGTACTACTGCTCTCCGCCTTGTGCTTTGTAGTGAGATAAACAAAAGGCGGAAAAAGAGCAAGGTCACATGTTAAGATGACTCAGCGGTGCGTCCGGAAAGGGAAAACCGCAACGTCCTCGCTTCGACGTCGCTCGATCTCTATCTACAAGGCATCATCAATATCTTTACCGTCGGGATAATAGGATCCACTACTACAATAGTATTGTTGTGCGTTTAGCCGCCGGCTCTCCTGCTCATCGCCGGAGGGTCCTGCGATCTGTCTCTCTTGATGGCCTCTAGCTGACGAGGGACCGCAATGGGGCGCTGCCCTGCATAACTCGTCCGCCAGTGAAGAGGCCGGAAAGGCCGTCCCTACCGCCAGCACCTGTGATGAGTGTTTCAGAATTGTGTTAATCCACCGTGTGGGTGTGCGCACGGCCACGGAACTGCAGAAGGAGGAGAAAAACGAAGGAAAGGGACGGCGCCAGGATGCAGCAATCCCTGTCCCCGAGACCTGCATATCCCCCTGGCTGTCACATCGCGGTATCCATCCATCACAGGCTAATTTGCTTCTTAGTGGAACTTAGCTTCTATTTTTGATCCACCTTGGCTCAATTTGCTCACTTTGATTGCTTTTTCTGTCTCTCTTAACCGTCATTTTGCTTTTTCTACACACCAAGGTTTAGGTCCGACTGGGGTATTATTTGCAACTTTACCATGCATCTGAGATTCGACATCAAACGCAGCGCAGACGCGAAACCGTAGCAAGACATACCCGTTCGTGCGCACTCCGACTGCATCTGGATATATAATAGGGGCCCTCTGGTCTCTTTTATTTACTTCACCATGGCTACTTCAGTCCTCAGTGAACATCTCATACTTCAACAGCCATCGCGCCTTGGATCTCGATCGCAGTCGCTGCCGCCGAACACTCCCTCAGGCTTCCTACTCTGTAGATGCTTGACACCACCACCTCGCCGCCCATATTCCGATTCATTTCCTACTTCTGAACGATGGACTCTCACGCCACCACCATGGGCTCCTCCTACTCATGGCCTAGTCCCTACACTGGAGTTGCGCCGTGCTCCATTCCCGCCTTGACGCCACTATCCATGCCGCACACTCCTCTACTCACGTCTACTATGGCCTCTCCGATTGAGGACACCCCTCTCATTGGGTTCTGCTCCCCAAACATCAACGTTTATCGTCCTACTCCTATAAAGCTCTATCGAAGTCACTCTGAAGGGACCGTGGGAATACCCTCGAACTCGACCACTCGTAAAAGCGCCCCCAAATCCCAGCGCCGAGAAACCATCAATGTTAGCCTGCCTGTTACATACACCCCCGCCACGCACCGCATTAGCAAAGCAAAGAAGGGCAAGCGAGTCCATGCCTGCCAATTTCCCGGATGCTCAAAAGTAAGGCGCAAGCAAAAATTTTCCTTCACCCTCCTTTTCCAGATCTTTTCATATTAATCGGTTTTCTTCATTTTCCTTCCAGGTGTTTACAAGGGCCGAACATAGACGGTATTTCTCTCCATTCTTATCCCAATCTTTCTATCACGCTATTCTGTCGCCCTTGCGCGAAACAGTTCAAGCTCGTCATGCTAAGACCCTCCCCTCATAGCCGCCATGAATTAAATCATAATCCTCAGGCAACCTTCGTCTGTACGGTTCGCGGATGCGGAAAAGGATTTCATCGCCCTGACCTTCTGTCGCGTCATATTGAAAAGCAGTAAGCCGCACGCCTCATTCAGAAGCGAAAGAAAACGAATGGGCTAATCACAAGTGTCGTGTACAGTGAGCAAGAGCCCTCAGTGACTAAACCAACCGCCAGCCATAAGAGACGAATCAGCCAGATCTCCGATAGCTCAGACATCGGCCCATTTTCGTCTCCTTCGCTTGCACTCCCAACTTCCATCCCAGCTTCTACTCCCGCCATAACTCCAATCACCCCCGACCTCCACTCGCTCCAATCCGCTCAATCACCATTTGTTAACAACCAGCTCCTGTCTCCACCTTATTGGACAAGCTTCAGAAGAGCATCGGACCCTACTATCGCCTATTCCAACATGCCTTACACCGGGGGCGATGAGTCTAGCATGTTCTCCTCCCCAGAGTGCTCCAGATCGCCCTCTTCAGATGGTAGCCATGGGAGTCACTTCACCTTTAATACTCCCCAAATCATGGGAATCGGTATTTCCTATGAACCCATAATCGACCCTTCCCTTATGAGAAGTACGTTGTCCTATGACCCCAATTTTGGCGCCTTTCAGGCTTTGGATCCCGCAACCACTATGCAATCTCCTTCTTTGATCACTACCCACCCTCCAGAAAGTGACAGCATCATACGGACAGTAGGTGAATCTATATTCTCTTTTTACGAGTGCTCTCATCCAAGTGGTGCTTTAACTAACCATCGATAGTGCCATTTCCCTTTCAACTGGACGGCGACGAATGGCTTCCCCTGCGACGTGAGCTTGCTTCCTCCATCGGAACCATACCCGCCGGCAACGGAATGGGCATAATCGAGCCATCCCGGTGGCATGTCTGCCTTGAGCTCTACTGGCGACATTTCCACCCCCAATTTCCCATTGTTCATCGCCCGACGTTCATCGCGGGCCGGCCTAATCCACTTTTAATTGGGACATTGGTAGCTATTGGATTACAGTACGATACGCGTCCAGATTCTTCGGTTTATTCTTTGGTTTTACTTGAAGCTTGTCAGAATCTGCTGGCAAAGGGGAAAGTTACAAGTCGCTCGCTCGTTTCAGAAATTCAGTCAACCTTTCTCCTCGAACTACTCTCTAAATATCGGTCTAAAAGAGCGGATGTCGGTATATCGCACCGGCTGAGGAGTTTATACGGTAGTGTGAGTCTGAACAAAGCAATACATCATTATATTATCCGCAAACTAACAACGGATTTACAGTTCAATCAAGATGGTCACTGGATAACCCAAAGCCCACTAAGCCTGGCTATCAATCTTACCAAGGATAGTCCGCGCGAAGCAATTGAAAGGGCTCAAAAGTTTTGGGTTGAACATGAGGCTAGGCGCCGAGTGTTACAGTCGATGATCATTCTTGATGTTCACCATTCTACTCTCTTTCAGCAACCGCGATCATTCTTTAGACCGATTCCTGGGAATTTGCCTATGCCATGCGACTCTGAGTTATGGGAGTGCATGGAACTCACTGCCTGGTTAGATTGTGCAACCAAAAACGGAACTTCGAAAACTGTTGCAGCCGCAGCCTTATCTCCTGCATTAGACATCGATCCGTTTCAGTCAAGCCTTACCATGTCATACGAGATCCTCTCTCTAGGTAAAGGATCCTTGGGAGACATTCAAATACGCCACCCAAGCCTCCAACTGCTACACCACGGACTCCTCGCAGCTCAGCATTGTCCTATCCTGTCTTTGATAACGGTTAGCAACGAATCGTGGCTTTTCAACCGCAAGGTGACAGACGAAGCGCAATTTACAACTGCGAAAAAGTCTCTAAGAGCTTGGGTTGCGGATACTGATTCCGTCAAATTGGCAATGTGGCATGCTGTACGAGCTCTTCAGTGCGCAATAGACGCTCGGGAAGCAATATACGGACAAATACCTACAGCCCTCCCGCAATTCACGATACAGCAGGATGGAAATCCGGGGCCATTTGAAACCGTCTCTTTCCCTGGTGGCAGCGTCGCTCATTTTGGGCTCTTCCATGCATTTCCCGAGCCGCCACTCAGAACGATAACGGGACCATTTACAATGCTCCAAACCAACTGGGCAGTCTACATCTCCGCTCTGATATGCTGGGCATATGGCTTCGGCGCTCCAAACATTCCAGGAAATAATCAAACGACACCCTACCAATACCCTATTTCCGCAAAACTTTACCTTTCAACACTTCTATCGCTGGCACCGTCTTGGTCAGATTTTACAAACGACAATATCCCGGCACACATCCGACGGGACACTAATGGACTTCTTCAGCAAATTCGTCAGATCATCATTCAGGAAGGGCCCGCCGGAGGACTGATGAATGAGGCCGAAGAAGTTCTTGCTCGCCTAATGGAGCCTTCTTTACCCCATCGCCAGAAGATTTGGGACTTTTGATTTTTTTTTATTTATCCTTCAGTTATTTTCACTGTTCTGTTTTGATGTACTCTTTTTCTGCTTCAACTTCTATCTAGGGCCGGTTTTCCATTTTCTTCTTTTATCTTCTTTTTTGGATTTTAAATTCCTCTTTCGAGTCTTTGACGCCTTTTTTACGACTTCACTTCATGAACATATATTTATTTTTATTGGATACCACAAGTTCTTCTTGGCTTTTCTCACACTTTAGCTGTTGTCTTCAGCTTTGTATGTTTTACTCTTTTCCAGTCTTCTTAACTCCTCTCCAATATTCTATACTCTTCGTCGCTCTTACTTAAATCTATTCTTTTGCATACATAGGTGGATTACTTTATTCTGTTTTATCATGCATATCTCTATTACTGTATATTTTCTTCATCGCTTTTCAAAAAGAACAACTGGTTTATTCTTTAAGAAAGAGGTCAACACTACGGAGTATGAATACACTAAACGGGGTAGTACTTTCACAACCGATTTCAATGGGATACGAGCCGATCGTGCACACAGTTTTTGTTACCCTCCTTAGTAATGTCAGCTAAAAATAAAGTGATGCTAATTATATTCTTAACCCACAATTAGCAACATTGGCAAACTAAACCCTTTCTGCAGCCTGCATCCTACGGGATCGATCGCAAGGCTCCAGGAAAATTACAACCTTGACAACCGTCTCAATCCCGAAGCAAGTACTTTACATATGTTTGTACGTACAGAGTACTCACTTATTTGCATCGAGCAGACTACGCCCACAAGCACGCCCCACGCTTATGCAAAATTCGAGGCTTTGTTCCCACTTGACAGAACTTGCTGCGTGAAGCGTAAATATGGAGATACCAGCTTATCAGCCTTCGTCTGCGCAGTCCTTCTACCAGCATACATCGTTCCCGAGGGCAATGCATATCATAAACCGGCCACTCGACAGGACCCTGCATGGTAAATATGGCAATACACTTACTATCCAAAAGCGGATGAAGTTGACGAGGATATTATGTTGCCCCAAGCTATCTTCAATGTGCGTCATTGACAAGGCGAATGATTAGTTACGACACTTGGTTTTCTGTCGTGGTTCGACCATGATGGGCCATTTGAAAACGGAAACTTATCATAATTAAACAAAACTTTAGCGACTGCACTTCGGGCTCGTGGAATTCCCACAGATATTCAAGCTGACGAATGAAGCGTGTTGGACCGCAT
This sequence comes from Onygena corvina, assembly GCA_000812245.1. Classification (NCBI taxonomy): domain Eukaryota; kingdom Fungi; phylum Ascomycota; class Eurotiomycetes; order Onygenales; family Onygenaceae; genus Onygena; species Onygena corvina. Next base: position 130,723 of record JWPT01000055.1, on the reverse strand, counting down.
GGAAGCTCATAGGTCTTCATTGATCGCCTTACCCGGTCCCGAGGCCATGGTCAAACGTTTAATGCGTGCGTTCAAGATAAACATGTGTGGAATGCCCTCCCCTGAATAAGGAAAAAGGAAGGGAGAGAGTCCCGTTTCAATTTACGTTAAACTACCCTTATACCCTGTTCTACAATCCCGCTAGTGTTGGTTCCTCCAGACCTTGCCATGCACACCCTAAAGCACGTTTTACTGGGGTGCACTTGCTTTACCTCAAAGTCTTATCTGGAGAAAATTCAAGAACAAGGTACAGGGGAACGTGTTGTACACTTTAAGTCCCCGGTTTCTTTTAATCACTAATGCGAGTACCGCAGTGGAAAGTCAGTTACTACCTCGACAATACTGTGATAATCGAGTGAACCACCCACGTCTATCTTGAATAGCACTAATGCTACTCTCACGCAAGGGAGCTTTAGTCTCAGTCGAACGTGATTGAGAGTTACATCATAGGCTTCCATCTTCTGGAATAGAGCCATGACCCCCTTGCCTTACCTGTTTGAAGTCTATTACTTATTGACGAAGGCTTCGAACTTGCAAGGATCAAATCGCAATTCTACCGCTAAACTGTTCTCCCCACTCGAAAAAAGGCAGTGCATCTCGAATTCTAGCTAAGAACATTTGGGACCGTCGTTATCAGGGACGGACGGGAACGACGGGGGCTTTGAAGCTGAGCATTCGTATTTCGCGAAGTTCCCCAGACATTTTTACGTGTATGTTTACCACTTGAACATGTTCATTCGATAAAGTTCCGCAACTAGGTTTTTTCCATCTCCTGTGCCGTCTAACTTTAGTGGCACCGGAAGCACAATACCCTACCGGTATAGATAGGTATTGTCAAGTGTATAATTTAATGCAAGAAGGTAAAGTTGGCATTTAGAATGATTAGATAGATTATCCAACAATAAACAGATTGTATTTACAATAGAAACTTCAAGGTAAAATCAAACACCGCTAGAGCTAGGTCTATTTGAACTGATCCTCGGTAACACCCTTGCCCATTGCACTCGTGCTGCTAATACCCCCAGTAACCATCTTCAGCAGTTCATCAACGTAATTCGCTCCACTCCATTTCTGATGGGTGACAACATCGACCTTGTTATCCATTTCTGGCTCCTGGACCATTTCCCCGTAAGCACGCATTCCCTGCTTGGAATAGGCTTTCGCAAACTGGTCTGATATCAGAGCGGTGGTGTGGAGACCAGCCAAGGTGATGAACTGCCAGCTGTAGCCAAGCTCTCCGAGACGGCGAATGTAGGTCTCCTGTTCGTCGCGAGGCATAGCGGTCTTCCAGTTGAAGGAGGGCGAGAGATTGTATGCCAATTTCTGTTCAGGCCAGACGGCATGCACGCCCTCGGCAAACTCCTTGGCCTGCGCATAGTCGGGCAATTTGCTCTCCATCCAGATCAAGTCAGCAAATGGACCATAAGCAATAGCACGGTTGACGGCGCATTCGCATCCACCCTGGTATCTGTAGAATCCTTCCCTAGTACGTGGTGCATCCCAGTTCCAGTAGATGTCACGGCCGGTCAATTTCTTAGCGATATCTCGCGCTTCGGTGTTGCTTCTTCCCTTGATGTCGGCGAGATATTTGCTGATAGCGGCCTTCTTGTCCGAGATCGAAGAGGTGGCGTTGATTTGGTCAACAACCGCATCTTGGAAACGCTTAAGGCCAGCCTGGTTGGTCCAATCGTCTTCAATCTTCTGGAGCTCTGAGCCATTCTTTCCAGCCTGTTCGGCGGCGACCATAAGGTCATTAAGAGGCTTGAGTTTTGGGTTAGTAGATCCGACAATGAAGGCATGATCTCTTGGGTCGATGGTGCTGGTGATCAACGTTGCAGCCTCAGAGTCAGTTCGTGCAATGGCCAGAAGGTCAGTTCCTGCATCACCGAGAGGTTAGCAAGGATTATCCCGAAGCTTTCGCTAATTGATTTGTCCGCAAGTGACTTACCCATGATATCAGCCTGAGCTCGGATAGCAACAAGGCGGTTGATGTGTTCACTGATTGGGACGAGGACCTTTCCAGCCATATGTCCACACTTCTTGGTGCCGGGGGCTTGGTCCTCAATATGAATACCGGCAGCTCCACGCTCGATGAACAATTTGGTAAGCTTCATAACGGCAGTAAGACCACCATGACCGGTATCGGCATCGGCAATAATGGGTCGAAGATAATCTATGTTTGGGAGATTGGCTCGTTGTTCTTTAGGGGCGCGGAGTCGCTCTTCCCTTTGTTTTCGGTCATGGAATAATTGAGCAAGGAAAAGCTGGTTGACTTTGTTTGGCACGGTGTTCTGAAGACGCAGAATGTAAGTTTATGTCTTTCCGTCTGTAACTCGACAAATATTTGAGTATATTGCGCTTACCATTGGATAATCAGCCAAGTCAGGGGACGGCTCGTCGGTGGACGAAGCCGTTGAGGAACTCTGCCATCCAGAAACATAGACAGTGTCCAGATATTTTACCATCTGGGTGAGCATGGTTGGCTCAAGGCAGCCATAAGTGAAACTAGCACCTTTGTTCTGCATGCAAGAAAAGCAAGTCAGTAAAATTGCCCAGGATGCTTCAGCCTCTCCGAGTTCCTTACCGCAAATCTGTCTTCCAAAATGTTCCATAACTTCTTGCTCAGAGCATTTGAGGGATAATCGATAGTCAAGGTACCGCGTTTGGCGACAATCTGCTCAGCAGTGAAAGGGCGCTTGGTATAACGCCATCGCGAATCCTGCCACCATTTCTTGACCTGCTGGACGTCTTGCCAGTATTTCTGGTCTTCTTGCTCAACGGAAGCCATTTTAGCAATATCAGGGGTCTGTGATGTGCCAATGGATTAAGGGTCGGGTCTGACACTCGAGTCAAATAGTCAACAGGTTTTGATTGATTGATAGTATTAGGTACAGTAACCTCAGGGAAGAGAGCTGGGGAATGATTTCAGGTCAGAGAAGTGAAAGAGGAATTAAACCAGAGCCAGTCGCAGATGGGTTCTGTCTTTTTATTAATACAGTCTTCTTGCTTGTGAGTCAACCAAGAACGGGTTTGCGGACCATCTGGCTGCGAGTTTCCACCGAGGCATACGCCGTGGGAGCTTCGACGCCAGCCCACCCAACGGTCATGGTCCGAAAAAGGGCACTGGTAGCTTGGAGCTAGGCATCTCATACCAGAAAGAGATCCGCTAGGCCAGCGGTAAGTCCAGACTCATCATAGAACACCGCTCTTGTGCTATGGCTTGGTCCTCAGGAGGTTTCTCGCCTATGCTCATGGTTCACCATTAGAACTCGATTCGGTGACAATTCCACCTGTATGCGCTGCTTTGCTCATCTCTGCTGCTCTTCCAGGCTATCTCACGCCCAACGGCTTTGTGCTGGTCGCGGGACCCTCTCCATATGGAGCCTAGACGCCGGCTTCTGGGTGGCATCAGGACGGCCGGCGGATGACGTTCAGGGTTTCTGGTTCGCATGTGAGTTCGGCCAGCATCCGAAACACCAATGAGCGCGCGCGGCTCACATGGAAAGGGGTCACCTGACCTTTAATTTTCATCGGGGATTTTCAGGGCGGACGCTGGCCGAGAGTCTGGATGTCGAAGGCGAAGGGCGAGCGATCTGATAAAGGCGCAGGGTGAAGCAATGCCTCGGCTGGACGTCCTCGCGTGGAGCTGGCGTAGACGCTCTGTGGTTTATGCGGGTGCGTTCCGAAAGTCGTAAAGTGTGTATCGTGATGGACGGACACAAGTTAGCCAACACTGAAGTTGAGTGATGTCCTCCACGACACACTCGATGACATCGACGTTGATATTCATTGAAGTTGATGCTTTACTTGAAGGTCACTTTCGCTGCTATATAACCCCCTTACGCAGCAGGTCTAGTACATACGACCACAGGAAGTGGAAAACAGAGCTTCCCGTCCGCTCAGCTGTACTTAAGCCACTTGCCGGTCGGTTAGTAGTTGGGTGGGTGACCACCAGCGAATCCCGACTGTCGTATGTTTTTGTTTTTTTGCTCTTCTATATTGATTGAGACATACGGAGTATATGTGAAGGATACACAATTTTATGTCCGGAATATCATTGATGCACTGGTTATTTTTATGAACATATATATGTATGCTAGTGGAAAGCGAACGGCAAACTGAACGTCGAAGGTGATAGAAGTCCTCTCCAGAACCTCCTATGTTCGCTAGAAGCCATTTGCAGTGGTGGCTTCTTTGAAAGTGTCATAGGGTGTACATGCACCTAGGGCTCGCCTCATATGCGCGTTCAGGAACTGCAGTCCATACACATAGCTTGCGTTCACCCATCCGAATCTATGATTTGAGAAACACGTTAGCTCATGGGCAAGATGACGAGGGCCGAACAGGACTACCGCTTACCCTTCGCGAGATACCCCCTTGAAGTCAATGCCCTGATTTCCATACTCGGCATCGACTCGATGGGGATCAATTGGGCGCGTAACGTCGTATTTTTCGACTACCGTCCCGTTGAAGTCGACAAAGGCCTTGGTGACCATATATAGCCATTTATATGCCAACGCTTCTGCCTCCTCTTGATATCCGTATCGCATCAACCCGGTCCATGCGAGGATTTGCTGTGGTGCCCAACCGTATGGATAGTCCCATTGACGGTTTGGTCGATCCAGTGTGATCTTGCCTCTCGATTCTTCTGTGCCTGAGACAAGGCCTCCGTAAGCTTGGAACTTTGGTAGTGCTTTGCTGACGAGGAGAGCCGCTTGTCGTGGACTGGCGACCCCTGCCCACATAGACCAGAACGTGGTTGCACTCTCATAGCTAGTCATTTCCTCCTTCACGGTATCGTAATCAAAGTACATGCCCTTCTCCTCACTCCACAGATACTTATCGATGGCTGCCTTTCTTCTTTTTGCGCGGCGATCCCATAGCGAGGAGCTTTCAAACTCTCTGTTTTCTGTCTCGGTAGTTCGAAATTCCTTGGGGATGAACAGTTTGTCCTTGAAGTGATCACGCAGGATTCGCGCAATATCTACTTCGTATTTGTAAAGCAGGCAGTTTAGATCAATCGTGGCAAGATTCGCGCACACCTTCTCAAGACGGTAAGATGTGTCATGTCCAGACTCCCGAACTGCGCGATCGTGCAAAAAGTATTCGTCGAGGTCTGGACATTTGATCTCACCACTGTTATATTGACTGACAAACTCCTCGAATGTCACTCCATGTTTCTGAGCATACGGCAACAGAATGTGGTAAAAGTGGGTAGGCTCTGTCTCCGGCGGCACACCAGTACCAGACGGGCGATATCTAGATAATCCAGTTTTTGGGTCAAGTCGTGGTTCCGACACCCAAACGCTATGGTATTCCTTAATGGCTGAAAGTGTAGCCTCTTTTAGAAAGTCTATTGCGTCGGGCTGAGTTTTGATTCGATCGTATACCCTGAGGGCCATGTCGGTTAGAAAGGGAGGCTGAGAGCGGCATAAGTAGTAGGACCTATTAGCATTAAGAATTTTTCCGTAATGCTTGATGCAAAAGCAAAAATTCACGACCATATCCCTCGCTAGTTCGACATGTTCGGTAACAAGTAGTCCAAGGGACTCCATGTAGCTATCCCAGCCGTAGAGCTCATTGAAACGACCGCCGGGAACAACGTATGGGACACCTCGAAGGTCCTTCTTTTTAGTGAAGGGGTCCACGTATTCCTCCATAGCCAGCGCAAGTAGCCCTGGTTTGTCGTTTAGACTTTTCACATAATCCGGCGTGATTTCTCCCGCCGGGAGATACTGAACATCTAGTCGCAATTCGGGTCGAGACTCCGCAATGGCTTGGTAGTATCTGTACTGTTCCGGGGCCCCGGAAGGTACGTAGATTCGTGGCCTAGGGTCGTCGGTCCAATCCTTGGGGTCCCTCCCTACAATCTCGATGTTGGAGCCATCAATACGCCGGGTCAAGGCTTTCCAAAAGGAATTTTGTATTAGACGAGATAGCCGGTTGACAGGGTTCTCGTTCAGACGTTGTTCGTCAAGCACAATTTGTTTTCGGCCATAGTCCTTCGCAATAGTGAGCTCCTGGAGCAGGTTCGACAGCATGTACGTCCCTCGCAAGTCCGACATTCTGAACCCCGAGGATGCCGCAGTGCCAACGTGAATCACCTTTGGACCGGCATCCTCTATTGTGATCTGCATGTTGTTATCGGTATCTTCCCTCTCGAGAAGGCCTTGCAGCGTAGGTTCCACATCGATGAGGAATTTTCGGGATTGTGAATGTTCATCTAAAGCATCTCTCGTCAGCTCTGAGTCACCTAGGTACATATAGTTGAGAGTTTACCATGGCTGCCTCTACGAGCAACTAGATGGCCAATGTCTGCAGCGTTGAATCTCTTTAAGGACTGCCAGTAATATTCAAGTTAATAGCTGCTCCATTGCAGTCGGAAGTCGACGGTGTAAGTATGACAACTGACCGCTGACAGGGCTCTTCTGTGGTGAATCTGCTTCTTCGCTCCTCGCTCATCGCCATAGTAGATATCAGGGTGAGAGAAAGGGTCTACACCATCCGAAGAATGTCGCTTTTGCCGTTCGTTTGACGTGTTCATTATCTAGCTGTCGGTTGCAACAGAATCGTGCGTTAAGGCAAGGAGTGAACGAGTAAACAACGATGAAAAGTATTCCGCACTGCGCCAAGACAGCCGCTTAGTGATGTATGACGTATGACGCCCTCGACGCAACGTCTGTGCTGCCTGAACAATCACCACCGAGTCTTCAGCACGAAACGAGTTTGGTTATTTCGGGTTAAGAAGAAAAGATTGGACTCTACATCGAAAACTCATCGCGTACCCTTCCTATCCGCCTGTGGATCAGTCGCTCTCCCTTGTAGCTATGACGCTAGTGGCAAAAAATCATGCTTATGCGAATAGTGCTCCCGCTGCGAAAGGTTCATAGATAGGCAACGAGGAGCGATGAACAAGGTCACTGCGAAGGTTGAAAGGCGGGGCGGTCATACCCACCGACGAGCATCAAATTGTTACTTATGGAATGACTATCACACACTCCGACTTAAAGCTTCGACCCAACGACACTTCCACCATCAACGGTGATCGTGGAACCGTTGATGTAGGCCCCAGCGCGGCTACTCAGGAACAGACAAGCACCCGCAACATCTTGAGGGGTTCCGATGCGGCCGAGAGGGATGCCAGCTTCTATAGTCTCTTGGAATTTCTCCAGTGTCGCCTTCATCATCTTACTCTGGAACGGCCCACAGGCAAGAGTATTTGATCTATATTGTGTAAGACACGGTTAGCTATCTAAAAGGTGACCTGAATGTAGGGAAGGAAGACATACGTGATATTTCTCTTCCCGAGGTGGTTAGCTAAGACTCTGCTTAGGTGGTGAAGGCCAGCTTTACTAGCACTGTATGCAAACGTCTCGAGAGCCGGAACTCGTAGACCATCAACACTCCCAATGTTGATTATACGGGCTGGATCCAATTCACCGGCGCCCTTTTCGAGGTAAGGGGTGAGCAGTCGTGTGAGATCGAAGACACGATGTAGGTTTAGTGTGAGTACTCGAGTCCATGCAGCAGACGGGTATTCATCGTACGGAGCACCCCAATTAGAGCCTGCATTGTTGACGAGTACGTTGAGCTCTAGCAGGAAAACCGAAGCGGTCAGCATCTTCGAGAATGATTGGAGTGGTTTCAACATAGGTTGCCGTACTAGTTTCACGCTTTCCAAACTCTTCGGCAAGCCTTTTGCAATCTTCTTCTTTGTATAAGTCCGCCTTGATCGCGTACGCTTTACCCTTACCGAGGGAGTTCAGCTCTTCGCAAACTGCATCGCAAGTCTTTATGTCTCGAGCCGTTATATACACGGTAGCGCCGTTAGCTACATAGCCTTCAGAGATCATGCGACCAATGCCTTTAGCACCGCCAGTCACCAGCACGACCTTGCCCTAGAAGCCGATGTTTATTGTTAGCGACCGCTGAGCCAAGGGTAGATATTGTAGGGCTCTCCACCGCTAACCTTGACATCAAAAAGTGATGCGACATCCATCTTCTAACGTTGACTATCGGTTTGAAGTATCTTGAGCTACAGAAGAGGTTGTAAGGTCTTTGGGATTCTCTTATCCTGGCAATCGACCCGAATGCCGATGGTTCCTCTCTGAAATGCCGAGGCATAGTCTCAGGTTTGCACTGTTTGCACCTAGAATGTTATATAATCAGAAATGCTTAGTAATATTGCTTGGCATGGACAAACATCCAAGAGTGATAGTGGCTCTCTTCTTTAAACCAAGCAGCGATTGACGAGAAATTGTACCAGGAATTGTTTACTCCATACTAATTGTCCCCCTCTTTTCACTTAGTGCTCGCGTTTACCCCTCTCTTTTGGGATGGAGGAGCTGCAAGCTCGCCATAGGAAGGAGCAGAAAGAGCTCCAAGCGCGTATTACGCAGAAGAAGAAGTCTGCAACTAAAAAAACGCGCAAAGGAGTCAATGATGAGTGCGAAAGCCTACAAAGGCAGCTTTTGGAGAAACAGCAGGCGGAAATCTCTCGACTCAATGGCGAGATAGATGCAAACGATGTGGAGGCGGTTAACGAGGTTAACAATCTAAGCATTGAGGACGACGACCAGGAGGAAGAAAAGGGAGAGATATATGCTGATGGGAAGACTGTTTGCCCCCCCTCAGATTCTAAAATCTCGAACGATTCCGAGCCCAATTCGGAAGGACAGGCATTCGGCCCAAAGCGTGGCAATCGCCAGAAAGCTCGTTTGGCTCGACGAGCGGCAGAGCGTGAGGCAGAGATCAATAACGCTGCAGAAGAGGCAGCCAATCAGACCGATCACCGTGCCAATGAACGTGAAGTTATGGACAAAACCTTTGCACGGCTCAAGTTAAAGGAGCGGGAAATCGCGCCAGATGGGCACTGTTTGTATTCCGCAGCGGCGTGGCAGTTAGCGGAGAACGGCTTTGATTTGAGCTCAGGGCAGGGCAAGGATGCATCAGCCGTTTCCTTAAAAAATAATGGATATAAGAGTGTTCGAGCCACGACGGCTGATTTCATACTTGCCAATGCGGATGATTTTGCGCCATTCCTTGAGGAGCCCACGCCAGAGTACGCTCGGAAAATAAGATCGACAGCAGAATGGGGTGGTCAGCTGGAGCTACAAGCCATTGCCCGGGCCTACAAAGTGCGAATCAATGTCATTCAGGGCGATGGACGAATTGAAAAATTCCAACCGGACAGCGAAGGCGACCAGACTCAATACAAAGATATCTGGCTTGCCTACTACCGACACACCTATGGACTTGGGGAGCACTACAACGCATTATCTCAGTCTTCTTGAATCTACACATAAGTCATACTCTTAAGTATGCAACGGCGTACATCTCGAGTGGCAAGAGTATAGAAAACAGTATGTGTGGCGAGCCGCAATACACCGAGCCCTATCTTCTATTGATGTTGCCAAACGGAGACATAGTCCATAACGTTGCCCTCTGCGTCCTTGCCGGCCTCGTGAGTCCGTTCAGGATGCCAATGCGCCACCCTTATAAGACCTTCCTCGCTCGCTGCTCCAAGTGCATTCGCCAGAACATTGCCCTTGTCGTCGTATGGAACACTCTCACCGGGATGACTAAGGTGCTCGAGATACGCCTCAGGCACAGAGGCAAAGGGTGGGCCACCCAGCGCAGGGTCCTTCATGGTCGGAAATTCCAGACATATGAGATGACCTCGGGGAGACGGTGCCAGTAGCTGGGAATGCCGCAGAGCCCATCGCGGGCGTAAGGAAGGCGATAGAGCACAGAAAAACTATAACCTCATGCAGGGATGGAGGATCATCACTCTGCGTCAGTCTAGTTTCCGACGGTAACAGTGGAAAAAGCTTACAGTGTAGTCATAGATCAGATCGAAGCATCCTTCCTGCAATCCAGCGTCTTTCAGCCAGTTATCTCCGAAGAAATCACCTTGCAGGAAGACTACTGTACCACTACCAACCGTAGGATCTCGTGGCTTCACCGAATCGCCATGCTTTGCTGCTTCCTTTTGACATATTTCCAGGGCGGTAACGCTATACTCCAGGCCGTAAACGTTATAGCCAAAGGATGCGAGCAAAAAACAGTCCACACCTCTGCCGCATCCGGGCACAAGCGCTTTCTTACGTTTGCCTTGGGCCTGCAGATTCCAACGGCTTCTCCCCAAAATGTCTGCTTTGTGCTCTATGGTATCTTCCAAGGCTGGGTTATGAGTCCCTCTATCCCAAGGAGTCGTCCCCTTTTTCCACAGGACATCCCATACATCGATAGTGCGTTCATCTTCGAGACCGACAAAGTGCTCTCCCAATCCTGGCCTCGAATTCGACATGTTGAAGTATATAATGGCGTTAGGTTCTCTGTACTCCCTTTGAGTCCAAAGTATTGGTGGGAGTGGCACGGTAATTCTTCCAAACGTTCCCCGCTTTAGTCGCTCTGGCTTAGTCACCGCAGCCAATGGAACGATACCATTGGCTAAGAAAGACCCGGGATCTCGGCAATAACGGCACAGATATTGCCGAGAGGTTTCTTTTTTTCCCCGATTACCACGGCAATCAGATAACTTCCCTAGTTATCTGCGAGAAATCAGTTAGCCAAACGGCCAGCCGCGCCGGGTTATCCGTTATTGAGGGGCAAGCTAGTTATACTTAAGTATAGACCCAAACATGGCCCGAGGTCCGGCTATGCCAAACCGCCCTTCAAGGGCTTTCAGAGGAATAGCCAGGCAGGATAAGTGGATATGTCCCACTTGCTGCTTATATTTCTCTCTAACCAGGGTCCGAGTCTAGCTCAGATTGGGGCCTTTCCTCTTATATGCATGGCTATCGCCACTTTTCAGTCTCTGAGATGCTGTCGGAAGTCCATCAAAGCATATTACTTGAATTGCAGGCCACGCTTGGGCCCCAATTACCTAGAGCTTCTCTCGGCGTCTTGATATAGCTCTGAGTAATCTTGAAGCCCGCTTTATACTCTTATGCTATCAAAATCCATACCCGTGGACACTTTCATGGGTCGAATAGGAGCTTTTTCTATACTTGCGATATACGCAAGGATTCGGCTGCATGGTGACGTCGCTGGATATTGTGTTTATCAGTCAGGTCTTCAATGAGATTCGATCAATTAAATGACTGCTGAAGGTCAAGATCGAGTAGCCAGCTCATCCCTCACGGGTGTTTCTGTTGCTACAGATGGATCTGAAAAATCTGTCATCGCCGCTTGTTTCAAGCCCGAATTCGCACCCGTGATTACAGATAAAGGAAGCCCAGCAACTATCGAAAAGAGCGAGCCACCAGAACCAATAGACCTCGAGACGGCCATTCATCTGATAAAAACAAACTCGTACCCTCCGCCCGTTGTCGTACAGAGAGACAAACGGCGAGGTCTGTTTGGGTCGTTGACCCTATTGGCTGAGGTTGAAAACCCAAAGCATTACAGTCGAGGCGCAAAATGGTTTATCACTTTCGTTGTTGCCATAGCCGCCGCGGCCGCTCCAATGGGCAGTGCTATCTTTCTTCGTAAGTCACAGCTTATTTATGATTTCAGATAGCGACTTTCTTTTCCATCTGGTTGCTAATATTATCTCGATAGCTGGCCTTAGCCGGGTAGCAGATACGTTTAAGACGTCAGCAACAATTACAAATCTTTCGGTCGCGCTTTATATGTTAAGCATATCCATATTTCCCTTGTGGTGGTCGTCGTTTAGCGAAAGGCTGGGCCGTCGCTCTATATACCTTGCTTCATTCGCCCTATTCACGCTCTGGAGTATCCTATCAGCTGTTTCGGTATCTATCACGATGTTAATAATCATGCGTGTGCTCGCTGGCGGGGCCGCCGCATCGGTTCAAGCGGTGGGTGCGGGGACGATTGCAGACATCTGGGATCCAGCCGACCGGGGCCGTGCGATGGGTATATTCTATCTCGGACCTCTCTGTGGTCCATTAATAGCACCCATCCTAGGCGGCATCTTCACAGAAGTCTGGGGCTGGAGAAGCACACAATGGTTTCTTGCTATCTATGGTGGACTTGTTTTGGTATTCATATTATTTGCTCTACCAGAAACACTAGCAAATCGGAAAGCTCTTCCCCCAGTTGACCCGGATGTTACCGACTCGGGACTCGAACGCACTTTAAGCCGAATATCCTCTCGTCAAGTGGTCCAGCAAACGACCAGGGCTTTGAATATATTCAAGATAGTCATCATTGATCCTCTGAAAATTATTCTTTATATCCGCTTTCCCGCAGTGGCTCTAACCGTGTACTACGCCAGTATCGCTTTTGGTTGTCTATATGTTTTGAACATCAGTGTCGAAATCACCTTTAGCAGGGATCCATATAACTTCTCCACTCTGGTAATAGGGTTACTATATATTCCTAATGCTATAGGTTATATTTTTGCTAGCATTAGCGGAGGCCCTTGGATGGACGCAATCATGAAGCGGGAGGCAAGACGAGCTAACCGGATCGATACTAATGGAAAATATATCTTCATACCAGAGGATCGGATGCGTGAGAATGCATGGCTGGGAGCCCTTCTTTTCCCAGCAGCATTGATCTGGTATGGATGGGCCTCCGAACGTGGAGTACATTGGTTTGCGACTGTAAGTCTCACGTACAGCTCTATCTTAAACCTAGTAATCCTGCGATAGTGATGACCATAAACTAACCTTTATGACAATATAGATACTTGCAAATTTCTTCTTCGGATTGGGATCGATGCTAATCTTTAGTATGTCGACGACCATGCTCACCGAATTCATGCCCAAACGCTCCTCAGCTGGGGTAGCTCTGAATAATTTTATGAGAAACATAGCTGCCTGCGTTGGAGGCGTCGTCGCCGCTCCTGTGATCGATGCTATCGGAAACGGATGGCTTTTCACCATCCTTGGCCTTGTTAGTCTGGCTAGCTGTGTCGTTATTTGGGCGATGAAACGATTTGGGCCTCAATGGAGAGTCACGATGGACGAGCAGCTGAAAATGGAGGAATGACAAGACGCTGGAGATTCACAGCTGTTTTTTGATTAAGCTGTATACAGTTCAAATATTAGGGACCACTTCAGTCTACAATCTTGATTCGCATACAACTATCGATATATGATGTTGGGCAGAGTCAACCCTTAGCTACTCTTTAAAACTCATCTAGAATATTCTATAAATACTAAAATCATTAAGGTCATGGTATCTTATTTGTAGGCTTGATAGGATCAACAATGTGATTTCCCACATCTACGTGGCTTTTGAGTTAACTCATGAAGCACGCGACATTGGGCCGAGACACTTGAAACATGATTCTTCTCGCCACCATGAGTTGGCATAGGGCTGGCTGCCAGGTGGTGGAATTGACGCATAATAGCTCTACCGTGCTGTAGATATGGCCATATGTACAGTGGTGTATGTGGCCAAGTGGCACAAGTGCTATTCTAGAGATCCTTCAACCATCTAAATGCTATCAACCAGGAGACCCTTGAAGCGTATTGTAAATTCACAGAAATGATGTACTTCTAGACACACCAGAAGGTCATTTTTAAAAAAGTTTTACTTGGATGGCTGTCACTTTAGTAAAGCATCCGGGAAAAGCCGCCTGTCACTTCTACAATGGGTTATCCTAATCTTTGTTCTTTGATGTTCGACTGTAGTCGCGAGAGGAGGGCCGGCCATGACCTGACCCCGCCCACGAAGAGTGCATCCACATCCCAACCGCACACACAATGATACTGGTAGGTTCAGAAACAGACTAACCGCGGGAAGCGATTTAAGAATAAGATGCGCCTGATAATGGAGGGATGTATCGAGGAGTAGAAGCGGGGTCACATCGTGACCACGCTTCTGAGGAGAAGGCTGTCGAAATTGAAAGCTCCGTGCGAAGGCTCGGGTGTGCACCAAAAGAGTCCGCAGCCTCCCATTGATCAGGCAAGTTCTCCGAGATAAGCAGCAACCCTCCTTCTACTCGCACTGCCTTAATAAAGCCCGCGATCTATTAATGCACCTTTGAACTCACGGCAAGATGCAGGAAGCAGTTCTGCGGCCCTACGCGTCCGAAAGACCGTGAAACTAGGCAGACACAAAGCCCACTTGCGTGGTAGGTAGGTTTGAAGTTGGGCTGCCCTGGCAGCGTCTCACCAGTCTCGTCACGCCGACTACGCTGTCAACCCACGACGCTTCGTATATGGACGTAGGTACCGCCCGAGGACGTTTTGTATCAAGACAGCAAAGTTACCCACGGCGACGTTTAAAGTTGTTACCAATTGGGTGGAAACCCCTGACGGAGCAGGGCAGCCAATCAGCGACGGGCGTCAAAATGAGCGTCCAATGAAACACGGACAAACGCTGAGTCAGCTGGACATTAGTCGGGCCGATCCGCAGCTAAGCCCAAACGGGACAGCCGGCGTGTTTATTTCATCCTCGCATCGTTAATTTTCTCTCGGTCCGCCCTTTGGCTTTTGCAGGGCTTGCAGTGTGCAGGGCTTGACCCTCGATCCTCGCCCGGTCAGCGCGGGATATCAACACCAGAAATCCCGGACAGCCAGCCTTTGGGCCTCCACATCCGACTGGCGTTCAATCTTCGGGTCAAGGGAGAGAGAGGGCGAGAGAGAGACAATCCTCTCTGCCAGTCGCTCGCCTCTCTCTCTGCAGCAAATAGATTAAACGGCTGGTCCTGGCTTTTCAGTAAGGTCGTGATGATCCGAGACCATCTGGTCCTTGGCCAACCGTTGGCTTTCACCTCTGCCCCACACTGCTGCAAGTACCTGTCGGCCAGGCGGCCAATTGCGGGATATTGGGCACAAAATGATGCTATCTTCGGAATTGCTCCCGGTGGAAGACTACCTGCCTTCCACACCTCTTTTTTGCTTCAACGGGACCTTCGTTTATTGTTGCAATTGGCCTGGCCTCTTTACGTTTCTGTACGGAGTGAGTACACCCCCGTGTCTTCTTACTCGCCTAACGATTCCCTTCGACTGAGGATCTGAGGATTCAATTTACACTTCCTTCATTCTCCGGGATTCGCGCACAACGCTTCCCCTGGCATTGCTAGCCATACTTTAGTTATTTTGCCGTGCCGTTTTCAAAGAAATGTCATCGTGCATCATGTCACCCTAGTGTTTTTGCCAACCCTACCGCATACGGTGGCCGTTTTCCGCAAATCTGGACGGTGCTGTAATTTCAACAAAACCATGGGGCTGTGAGACGTGGCCCAATGGCATCAAACTTGCACAGCTAGTTGGTAAACTTCAAACCCGAAAGAAAACTATCGCTCCTATCCTCAATAACGGCTGCTGCATACCTGGCCCCGTCGACCGACTATCGTTTGATACGCCCAAACAACACATGAGGTTATCGGGCACATGCTTTGCTGTACGGGAACATCGTGGAAGCGAGTATTACTTGTTATAATTTGTCTCGTCCGACGTGCTTCTGTTTTTGCTCTACCACGCTCCCCGTTCCATCCCCTCTCCTCCAATCTTACCCCAAAGTTCCCCAACCTCACTTTACATTACATCCCAGCCTGCCAATCGCCCTCCTGACGCACCGCGATCCACCTCCGAACTGCCGAGGCCTGCCACACCAACGCAAACCAAGTACTTCGTAGACCTCTCATATCACTGCTCTTGTGCCTCTATATCTCCTCAACCTTTTTCTACTCTTCACACCCCCGCCTACCTCCCTTCGACGCTCTACCATGGCAAAGAAGAAGCAGAAGAAGAAAGGAAGTAAAGACAAACAACCCACCACCAACTCGGGTGACGCCTGGGGCAGCAATAACCAGGAAGGTGACGCTTCGTCGTCACCTACTGCTCCCATCGACGATGTCGGGCTACCAGTATGCTTCACTTCCTGCACTTAAATATCAAACCTTTGATTGGAATACCCGTCAATTTTTCGATCGTCCTATATCTACTTTATATTCTGCCCCTCCATCGGATGACGGCAATGGTGAACCTACGGCTGACCCAGAGCAAAAGAAGGATACCGCACCTGATCCACCCTCAGATGAGGCGCCAGTAGTGGCTCCTGATCCTGAAAAGGATGCACCGCAATCATCGCCAGGTATGTTAGCTGCATCGACGTTCAAGGCTTCGTCTCGACCCTACGTTTCCTGCATGCTAACAAGATAGTAGATGCACCTCCAGAAGATGTGCCTCAGGCACCTGAGGCTTCACCAGAGGTATCTTCCAATGAAGATACCAAACCAGTGGTGGTTGAGTCTGAAGACATAAAGCCTCCTGAAGAAGAAAAGCCTGCTGAAACAGAGAAGCCTGCTGAAGAAGAAACACCTGCGGAAGAAGAAAAACCCGCTGAAGAAGACAAACCTGTTGAAGCAGAGAAGCCTGTCGAAGCAGAGAAGCCTGTCGAAGCAGAGAAGCCTGTCGAAGAGGAGAAGCCAGCTGAAGAAGTGAAACCTGCTGAAGAGAAGAAACCTGCTGAGGAGGAGAAGCCTGTCGAAGACGTGAAAGCGACGGAAGAGGAGAAACCAATTGAAGAGGTGAAACCGGTGGAAGAGAAACCTGCCGAAGAGGAGAAGCCTGCTGAGGAGGAGAAGCCTGTCGAAGACGTGAAACCGGCGGAAGAGGAGAAACCAATTGAAGAGGAGAAACCGGTTGAAGAGGAGAAACCGGATGAAGAGAAACCTGCCGAAGAGGAGAAACTCGCTGAAGAGAAATCCGCCGAAGCAGCTGAAGTTGACAAGTCTGCGGCCGACGACGCGCCGGTAGAGGCGGGAGTATCTGCGGCTGTAGCAACGCCTGAAGAGCAGCAGCCTGTCGAGACAGAAGTAACACCGGCAGGGGAAAATCCATCTGAAGAAGTCAAGACAAACGACGAGCAAACCATTACTGAAGAAAATTCCACAGAGAAGCCCGTCGTGGAAGAAGATGGAACAGCCGAAGGACAACCGATAGAAGTAGAGGCCGCCGTTGAGGAGGAAACGGCTAAAGAAGACCAATCGCCAGATCCTTCCCCAGAAACAGATACTCAAGCTGATGATAAGCCTACTGGAGAAGAAGTACCCGCAGAGCAAGCAGTCGAGGAGGCTCCAGCTGTGGAAGAGCCAACTCCAGCTGTGGAAGAGCCAACTCCAGCTGTGGAAGAGCCAGCTCCAGCTGTGGAAGAGCCAACTCTAGTGGAAGAAAGTGTGAAGGAAAATGCGCCCGAAGAACCCATTGCAGAAGAAGCTCTTTCAAACGAACCCCCTACTAAGGAAGAAGAGCCCGCCGAAGGAAAACCTGCTGCCGAAGGAGAGACGCCCGAAGAACAAAAGACAGAAGCGGAAGCACAACCAGTCGTAGAGGCGCCAATCGAATCTACAGAGGTTCCGGCAGACCATGCACCTGCTGAAGAAAAATCAACTGAAAGCGGAGATGCACAAGAGGAAGCCACTGCTACTGAGACACTCCCTGTAGTGGAAGAGTCGCTAGCTCCCGAGGACAGCATGACTGTCGAAGGTGAAGTCAAAATCTCCCTATTTTATACCAACGACCTGGCTAACACAGAGTACTTCTCCACTTTAGGTGTAAATCCGGCTGCTGAAGTTGAAAAAGTAGAGGCTGAAACAGAGATTCCAGAGACACCAGGTAAGGAAGAATCAACAATACCCAGTGAAGAATCCCCACAAGGTGATAAGGCTACTGGGGAAACGGGGGCGGAGGCACTGGCGGAGATCGAAAATACTTCCACTACAGAGGTGGAACCAACGCCGGATGCACCAGCAGAAACTGAAGAAGCGCCAGCAATCGAGGCAGCCCCCGAGGCAGTTCTTGATGAATTACACATAACGACGAAGGAAGCTGAAGCGGATGTGCCTGCTGATAAGGTAGCCGCCGAGATCGTCGCAGAGCAGGTATCAGCTGCGGAGGGACCCGCTACTGAGGAGCCTGTAGTTGATACTCCTTCTGTGGAACAGCCTATCACTGAGGAACCTATTATAGAAATTGCTGCTGAGAATTCCTCCATTACTGTTGAAGGGCCTATTGAGCCCCTCGTTAAAGAGCCCATCGCTGAAGAGCCCATCGCTGAAGAGCCCATCGCTGAAGAGCTCGCCGCTGAAGAGCCTACCGTTGAGGAGCCTACTACTGAGGAACCTGCTGCTGAAAAATCTCCTGCCGAGGAGCCCGCTACTAAGGAACCTGCTGCTGAAATATCTCCTGTCAAGGAGCCCGCTGCTGAAGCGCCTCCTGCTGAGGAACCTGCTGCCGAAGAGCTCGTCTCTAAAGAGACCATCGCTGAGGAGCCCATTATTGGAGAGCCTCCTGCTGAAGAGCCTCCTGCTGAAGAGCCTCCTGCTGAAGAGCCTCCTGCTGAAGAGCCTGCTGCTGAAGAGCCTCCTGCTGAAGAGCCTCCTGCTAAAGAGCCCATTGTTGAAGGAGCTGCAGTCGCAGAGCCTACTGTGGAAGCTCCGGTCGAAGTGCCTGCGGTGGAAAGACCTGTCGAAGAACCTGCGATGGAAGCGCTTGTTGAAAAGGATGCTCAATCTCCTATGGAAAAAACTTCGGTGGAAGCGTCTGTTGAGGCAGCTGAAGAGCCTGCTGCCGAAGAGCCAGCTGAGGAGCTTACTGAGGAGCTTGTGGCAGAAGCTCCTATCGAAGAACCTGCGGTGGAATCGCCTATTGAGGGGCCTGTAACAGAAGCTCCAATGGAATGTGTAGTGGAAGCGCCTGTTGAGGAGCCTGCTATCCCAGAGCCTGCTGTAGAAGCTCCTGTTGAAGAGCCTATGAAAGAGCCTGCCGTGGAAGCTCCCATCGAAGAGCCTATGGGAGATCCTGCTATCGAAGAGCCTACTGCTATCGAAACACCTGTCGAGTCTAATGTGGAGGAGCCAATGGAAGTGCCTGCTATTGAAGCTTCTGTCGATGAGCCTATTGTGGAGGAAGCAATCGTAGAGCCTGCTATTGAAGCTCCTATCGAGTCTATAGTGGAAGAGCTAATCGAAGAGGCTACTATTGAAGATTCTGCCGGAGAGCCCACTGTCGAGGAACTGATCGAAGAGCCTGCTGTGAAAGCTCCTATCGAAGAACCTACTGTGGAGGAGGCAATCGAAGAGGCTACTATTGAAGATTCTGCCGGAAATCCCACTGTCGAGGGACCTATTGAAGATCCTGCTGTGGAAGCTCATATCGAAGAACCTACTGTGGAGGAGGCAATCGAAGAGCCTACGGTCGAGGCGTCTATTGAGGCTGCTGGGGAAGCTCCCATTGAAGAGTCTATTACTGAAGAGGCTGCTGCGGAAGCTCCCGTAGAAGAGCCTGTTGCTGAAGAGGCTGCTGTCGAAAAGGCTGCTGTGGAAACTCCAATTGAGGAACCTACTATAGAGGAACCTACTGAGGAGCTTGCTGCAGAGGAGCCTATCATTGAAGAATCTGCTATTGAGAAAGTTTCTACTGAGCAACCCACTGTTGAAGTGACTACTGGAGATTCCACTGAAGAACCCGCCGAAGATTCCAATACTCTAGAGCCCGCCAGTCAAGCGCTTGCTGAAAGCCCAGCTGAGGAGCCTGCTGTTCAGGAAGAACAGATAGAAGATACGGCCGCCATCATAGCCATCGAAGAATCAATCACCTCGGAGATTAACGTTGAGGAACCAGCCGCCGAATCCGCCCCCTTAGACATCGTTCCCGATGAGCCAATTACTGACGAGCCTTGCGTGGTTGAAGAACCGATCATTGAAGAGCCCATAGCTGACCCTGTACCAGAGCAGACACCCGCTGAAACCGCCACGGAGGTGCCGTCGACCCCGAAGCCTATAATTGAGGCTGCACCTGTGGAGGAAGCTCCTGCCACGCCTGAGCCACCGGCCGAAGAGACAAAGGCCGTTGAAGAGCCTGCACTCGTTGCCGAAAAGGAAATCTCTAGGGAAATAGTGGAGGAACCAGTGCCGGTAGCCGCAGAGGTCACTCCGATAATAGACGACCCAGTGCCCGAACTCGTTGAGATAGAAGAAAAGGCCAGCAGAGACATCGTGGAGGCCGCTCCCGCTGACCCCATCCTTGCTGAAGCCCCCGTTCCCATTCCCGCTCCCGAGGCAGAAGCAAAGTCAAAATCACGATCTAGGGAGCGGTCAGGGGAGAAAAAACACCGAAGACGCAGGAAGTCGACAGCTGGAGAAGAACCACGCCCTTCTAAGAGCTCGAGTGAGAAAAAGCCGAGTTCTCGTCGCTCCAGACCCGAACCGGAGCGGCGTGCTTCTGTGACGGGTGGTCCAACCACTGAAGAAATCAAACACAGAAGCAGTCGATCACGGCCTAACGAGAACGAGAAAGACAAGGATAGAAGAAGGAGAAGAGATCGAAGGGAAGCCGAACTCGCGAAGGAATCCGGCAGCGCTAAGAACGTGCCCCCAAAGGACGAACGCCCCCGCGAGGCCCCAAAACGCCCTCTCGTTAGGCGGTTGTCTCTATCAGGCCGTGACCGCCCCAATGTCACTTCAAAACCCACTGGTCCAAGCCAAAACCCAATATCTGCACTTGCTGCAAAACCTCTCGCGCTATTCAGGCTGATTACTTCAGGCTCTTCAACTGCAAACCAGCCAGTTGTGCGAGTCGACCGTGCGCTTGCCAGCTCCCCGGTTCCCCTGGTCAAGCGCCCTTCGCCTCCAAACACTTCTGGCTCGTCCACCCATTCTCAATCAAACTCTGGTTCTCGCGCCCATTCTGATAGACGCCGAGAAAGGCGATCAGGCGACTCTCCGGAGGTCAGGGAAAGGGCAAGAAGGTCTACTGCCAGAGGCGTGGGGGCCAAACCGCGCGAGAAAAAGTCACCTAAGATCGATGAAGGCGAGGAGTTTGCAAAGTCTCCGCAAACCGAAGAAGCCAGGCCTCGCGAGCGAAGGCCGAGCACGAGCATGGGTGAAGAGGGCAAAGAGCGAGAAAGAAGATCCAGCAAGCGTGAAGGGTCCAGAGGGCCCAAGGACTCTAAAGAGAAAGGCACCGAGAGTCGTGACCAAAGACGCGAGCGCCGACGCTCGATGAAGCCCGAACCTGCTGCTGATAAGACGGCTGCTTCCAAGGAAGATCCTCCTCCGGCAGAGCGCCTCCGCCGACGTCGTTCAAGCTTTGGTAGGAGCCGTGACGATGCCCCGGGCATGACATTCAGGGAAAAGCTTGGAAAGCTGCTCATCTCGGCATGATATGCCCTCTTCTTATCCCTTGCCCACACCCTGACCTGACCATCCTTCAACACTGATTGCTCCCCTCTCCTCAATTGATGAAATATACCTTTATGTCCCTAATGTTGGTCTATTCTTGTCTTTGTTTTTGTTCATGCATTCTGCGAGCGTTATGATGAATATTTTTCTGCTCTTCTGTCTCCCATTATTGCATACTTCGAACATGACTGTTGGAGTAAGGGAATGGTGCATTGTTCTGGGTGGGTTGTCTCTCTGTTCTGCCTTATACTTCCATCTTGACTTCTTAATACAGCCTGACTTTCTACTTCTGATGTACGATCATAGTTAATCTGCCAAATTGATATCTTTTCTTTCTCCACATCTACCGTATAGACCGGCATCCCAGCATAGTTGGTTTGCTAGTACAGTAGTCTAGTGCTCATCCCGGGCAAGTAATGAAGTCTGAGGTTGCCCCGAAGCCCGGTGGGCCTCGGCATCTCAGGCTCGCGCGTGCAACTTGAGAATTCGCCCCAAAAAGCGAACCGGGAGAAGGACCACTTCTCCGCAGTGTGACATGGCAGAGAAGAACCAAAACAACGTCGGGCCCTGGATATCTTGATGCGCACAGGAAGACGGCCCAATTGACCCTCCGCTAGCTTCTTGGATACTTCATTTTTAAGCACCGCGCATACCTCGTCGCCATTATCTTGCAATCTGCGCATCGCAAAACTCCCTTCAAGATGGCAGCCCCAGACCTCCCAACCCTCCAGTTCACACCGGTAGATGGCATTCCGGCCCGTGTCAAGCATGTTCGAACCACCTTCTTCGAGCACAAGACTCGGCCTATCGAGTTTCGTCTCCAGCAGCTGCGGAAGCTGTACTGGGCGTAAGTACCTATCTGATCACTGGGATAGAAGTTCTACACAAACAGAAAATGGAGTGCTAACATTCTGTCATTTTAATCAGAGTCAAGGATCGAGAGGAAATGATGACAGCTGCTCTTAAGCGTGACTTGAACAGACCGGCATATGAAGCCTTCTTGGGAGAGATTATTTTGATATTGAACGATATCATCTTTGTGACGAAGAACCTGCCCAAGTGGGCCAAGGACGAAAAAGCTATCGATATTGAGCTGACATACTCTCTGATGAAGCCAACTATCAGGAAGGATCCGTTGGGGTGTGTTTTGGTCATCGGGTCAGTGCAATTTCTGCTGTTGTTCTACTATTATACTATATAAAATATCGAAGTATGCGCTTTGCTAACTTTCATCATAGCGCCTTCAACTTCCCATTCCTACTTACGTTTGGCCCGGTAATTGGCGCTATCGCTGCTGGAAACACCGTTGTGATCAAGCCAAGTGAGGTCTCGCCGCATTGCGCCGCTGTTACCCAACAGATCGTCGAGGCCGCTTTGGATCCCTCCTGCTATACCGTCATCCAAGGAAGCATCCCAGAGACCAAAGCATTGCTTGCTGAAAGATGGGATAAGATCTGTTTTACTGGTAGCTCCAGAGTTGGTCGCATCATCGCTCAAGCTGCTGCCCCAAACCTGACTCCGGTATTGCTCGAACTCGGTGGACGTAACCCGGCCTTTGTTACCAAGCGTGCAGACTTGCGACTTGCTGCTCGCCGTTTACTATGGGGAAAGATCTTCAATGCCGGTCAGATATGCCTTTCGCAGAACTACATACTAGTGGACAAGGAGCTCGTTGATCAACTTGTTGTCGAGTTTGAAAAGGCTCTCAAGGAGTACTTTCCAAATGGAGCAAAGGCATCGCCTGACTTTAGCCGAATCATCAACGTCGACGCATTCAAGCGTATCAAAGAGATGATTGACAACACCAAGGGAAAGATCCTGCTAGGAGGATCCATGGACGAAAAGGAGAAGTACATTGAGCCCACGGTGGTCCTCGTGGATTCCATCGACGATTCACTGATAGCAGAAGAGAGCTTTGGACCTATCGTTACTCTCTTACCCGTTACCGATCTGGATGAGGCTATCAGAATTGCGAATGAAGTCGATGGAACGCCCTTGGGTCTCTATCCTTTTGGATCTAAGGATGAGGTCGAGAAAGGTATACTTCTATCTTCCTCTTTCTTTACATACCTGCCATGCTTTATACTAATATATTTCTACAGTTCTCGCGTCAGTTCGCTCTGGCGGTGCCTCCGTCAACGATTCCTATATGCACGCTACCGTCCCAACTCTTCCATTCGGTGGTGTCGGTGAGAGTGGATCCGGCGCATACCATGGCCGTAGCAGCTTCGATGCTTTCACACACCGTCGTTCTATAACTTCAACTCCCGGATGGATCGAGCGTGTACTCGCTGTCCGTTACCCCCCTTATATTGGCAAGCTTAGCAAAGTCAAAGCCACGACTCTGCAAACTCCAAACTTCAACCGTGCCGGACAAAGAACATATGGATTGTTTGAGTGGATTACCTGGATCGTCACTTTGGGTGGTGGCGCAAACAAGACCGGCGCCGCAAGGGCCGCCGCAACTGTCATGGGTAAGTGAATACAATTTTCATGCGCCTTCTCTAGAATCCTCATTTTCTTTCAGTTTAAATCAGTTTAAAGTCATGCTTCTGTGTCTGACATGATATCAATTGCGTTTTATCATCTACTGCAGACAAAAAGGAATCATCGTCCTGACGAACTCGAGCTTGATCCTCGACGCTTATACCCCTTCTCTATCTTTCGCGATATGTTTTAATTTTGTTTCGTTGACTTTTCGGGTGTCTGAATACGCTTTTACCCCTGTAATGCCCGATTAATTTATACCCCCCTAAATCTCGACCCAATGTCTACAGTCTCACCAGTTTTTTTGAATTTTATATTAATCAGTGCTAATATATGATCAATAGTGGCAATTGCCATACAACAACTTATCAAGCGGGGATCTAAGCTTTAGATCTCAAAGCTGGCTTCCTTAATTGAAACGCAGTCCAAATTGATTAAGGCATATATTAATTTTGGATTCTTTTATTCTCATATGTATATGTCTACTAGTAGCTTTTGTTTAGTTGTTTACTCTGCATTGTAAGTATACTTTTGGAAAATGTTATTTATGATTCCATCAAAGGTTTTAATGTAGGATTCCTTTTCTCCATGGCACTCCCAAGCCAATTGAGTAGATTTGCACCAGCTTAGATTAACGATAAATACCAAACTCGGTAAGCTAACACCTAGATTCAATTCCCTGTCTGCTTACACAGATGTACTTGACACCCTTGTATGGCTTTACCCCTTCACCTAACCCTCGGCTTCTTCGAGGATCTACTAACAAAGCATCAACCCGTATACCACTAGGAAGCCAGCCGCGTACGGAAAACGACACTAAAGCAGACGAGGGCATTAATAAAGCATTCGTCTGTTTTCTTCGCATCTGTTTGGCTGCATGTGACAGATTATCGTTCCCACTTGATTTAAATGTATCATCAGTCGCTACCCCTGGATTTTGATAACTTGCAGCTGTTGTGAGTGTTTCGTCATAATACCCACGTAGGGGATTTGATGCAAATTTGCGGCTTGGTTGGCTGTCTCCATGGCCTTCCTCGCTCATGATGTCGTCTTCATCGTCTAAATCAGAGAGCGGTCCTTGAACAGTCGCTTTTAGGGTTGCTGTGCCAGATATAGATCCGTCTCTTTCTTTAGTGGGTATGCGCCATTCTAGTGATTCGTTTCCAGGCATAAAAGTCGCTTCACCGCGGCTTGTCTGAATATCCGTGATGTTTCGAACAGAAGATGGAATGGGGATGGTGACCAACACATCATCCAAGCTTGGAGAGGAGCCACCACCAATGTTGCCGACATTTAAGAAAGATGGAGTTGATGATCCCGATCCACGGCCCGTCGAGCTACCTAGCCCTCCGTTACCACCAATTCCCCCGCCGCCTCCGCTTCTCGATGGAGCCCCAGGGAAGCTATTGTTTAATGTTAATCGGACTTCAAAATTTGACCCTGTGGGACCAAGACCCTTCTGTATATCCACCGTTGCGGGAAGGAATAGTTTCTCCATATGGGATGGCGGGGAATCATCCTCAGGATTGATAGGAAGTAGGTTGACCTCATACCCCCCTAATATAAATTTACCATCAGGCGGAACAAAGCTCAGTTCGCCAGGTTTCTCCCTCCATCGAGCAAGACGGACGCATGGATGGAAGACAGGTAACTCTAGCTTATGTGATAGACTCTTTTGGCCGCCCGGAGCACTTAAAGTGAGAAGTAATTCCGGAACGCCGGATATCTTAGCAGTGAATACGATCGTGCCATGGACCAAGGCAGAGATGGGCCTTCCAGATGGTGCAAATATGACAGACAAGGATTCAACTATATCAACGTATAGTTCGTTTGAGGTATGTCGAACCCCTGGACGCCGCCAGGGTATGGCCGGTGCGTTTGCGCCAGATACCACAGGCAGGGCAGCTAGCGGTTGATTTGAGGGTTTTGATGACCCTGGAGCTTGTGCTGCACTAATAATGTACGGGAATCACTTGTTAGTAAAGAGGTTAATGGCAAAAGAAAGGACATAGCTGTAATATTCAGTATTCACCCTGGTAATCCCACCCCGCTCAAGAGCTTACCCATCCATCCAGGAACCTCGACGACCTCGTGCAGGGCGTTCGGTTCCGTATTACAAACGATGCCAGCATCGCACATTTCGTTGAGTATCTGGCCGACCACATCGTAGCTGCTTTGTATCTTACTCCCGAGCGATGGTGCCCCAATGAACTCTTCCAAGACATCTATTACCCGGTGGATATATTCAAGAATGAGTAATGGTTCCGCCTCAGTGCTGCATGGCACGAGGAAGAGAAGATTTGAATGGGAAACAGAGTAGACTGAGACAGGCGGAGAGGCTTCAGGGAGGTATATTAGTGATGGCCGAGGAGCGGCATGCGTGAGGAACAGCGAGATGATAACCGTGGCGGAGGGAGGCCGTGAGCGGTAGACGTGTTCGAGAATCGGAGTACTAGCGTTCGCGGTTAGCTATTATTTGGAGGCCATAGATGGGGAGGAAATTACTTACTTATTATCATCATAGATATAAAGAGCTTCTATAATAGCGCTCATCGTTGCGAGCGCATTTGTCGGCGGGTGTAGCCCTCTCTCTCATCGTGGGGTGACGCCTTAAATTAACTAAAGAGAGGTTGCGGCTAAATATTTTTGATTGCGTGACCTCATCGGAGCTTGAGAAAATCAACAACCGTCTGAAGCTTCAATCTCTATAGGTGTGTCTTAATCTATATCCTACTTAGCATGTTTGCTGAATATTAAATTAGATGGACCTTCTCATACGGCTCTAAGGGCGCATATTCTAGAACCACTTCCACTCGATCGAGATCATGGTACGACACACCGAAGCACCATGGGAGATAAACCCCAAGGACATTGAAAAAACCATTGCGCAAGATAAATATGACGACTGCTTTGCATGCAGAGCCACCGGTGCGGCACTCAATCAGCCTAATAGAGGGTTTTACTAATGTTTTGAGCAGGTAGTTTGGCGCTCGCAGGGCTAGGGGGTTGGAGCTATTACAGCGGAATGAAAAATCTACGCGAGCAAGAGCAGAAGATCTTGAAAAGCGGATCGAAATATAGAATGGGATCGAGACGGCTGGGAGTTGTCATGATCTCAGCTTCGCTGGTGGGATTGGGGGTATGGCGAGCCTTCAATTAACAGCGGATAGGGAACCTCCTGCATTACTATGTATGTTCAAGCGTTTACTGTACATTACATTCTCCTATACAGATATACGGTCTGAGAAGGACTGGATGTCGGAGTAGGCTGCGAGAAATTATGGGTATCTCGATTCCGTTGATGCTAGCTATCTACATGCACATGACGAGGATATAAGAAAATGCCGGAGAGTAAGGAAAGGAAAAGATCCCAAACGCCTCATGGATATGCGTTGCAATGTCCGTCACTTCATCCGATGGTCGTCTATCCCCTTGTCAAGTCGACGTGAACGGGGATTTTATAATTAATGCTTGGTTGCCGTCAATTGCTGCCCCTTCACAATTATAGAAAACGACCACGTTTAGGCCCCCCAAATGGATCTCTACCGTTTCCTAGATTCGATATATCGAAGAAGTCGCCAAAGTGAAATTTCCGTTTTGAACCGGCGCCTGGTGTAGGGTCACGATTCATGGAGCGAGAGTTGTGCCGAATTCCATTTCCATGGCGGTGCGGTGTTCGGGGTGGACGGGAGTGTAATTCGAGTCTGACTGGGTGAGATGAAAGTGAGTTTGACATCTGCGAGTCGGAAGAGTTGTCCATGCCAGTCTTCATATCGATGTCTTCTTGGCTCGGAAGGCCTGGACCAGCGGTAAAGGTGAATGCAGCAGCTCGAGGAGGTACGATGGGGATATGTTCAACGGAGATGGCTGGTGGGTGCGGTGTTGGAGGCTCGGATGGTTGTCTGGACGGAACTTCAGAGTGTTGTGACGGTTGTGACTTTGGGGCGGTAGTGGTCTGGGAGGTGGTGGTCTTTGGGTTCACGGTCGGCGAGACGGATCTGTTCGCTTTTTCTGTGTCCGCTTTATCATCATCACTGTCGTTCGACGACGATCCGGTCAAGTCCAACTTGTCCATGACCCAATTTCGCACTCTCAAGCCTTCGCCATCGCTGAGACCTATTTTTTCTTTATCCAGAAACGCCCGGAGATCCTCGAGGGCGTCCTGATATCCAAGACTCCGTGACTGGGCTTGGTCTGACACTGCATTTTTATAGAGGTTGGTGACGGAGAGTGCGGCAGTCTTGAACGCTTGTAGCAGGAGTTCCGGGGGCTGTGCGGTAGAGGTAGACGGAAGTGATTTATTGAGTGACCGCATCGAGTCCATGTCTGCGGGATTTAGAAAGCGCTTTCACACGCAATAATTGATGCACTGGACTTACTCTCCTGATAGCTGACGGCCTGACCAACAGTCCAAGCTGCGGGCAATGGCTGAGGACCGGATAAACAACAATCAAATTTGCTATAAAGTGGGGTGCAACGTTTGACAACCACCAGAAGCGAGATTCTTGTGGAATCGACAGCGCAGTCTCTCCCGTTCTCTAGGTCCGGGGATCAGGGCCGGACAGAGCAGGTCGATCGACGACGGAGGGCGTCCAAAATGAGGAAAAGGGGGTGATGTGAGGTGAGAGTGGAAGCCCGAGGATCAAAGAAGGCGGCCTACTTTGAGGCAAAGTTGATGCCGACGGAGACAAGGATTTTCCTTCTCCGGCTGCGTTTTGAAACCTGGCCGAGATTGCGACCTCGCCGGCGTCTCGCTTTCGGTGGGAAGAGGCGACAGAGCTGCGGACGAGCTGGGGAGGGAAGTAAATACGATGGGAGAGTCATTAATGGCGTGGTGATATCTAGAGAATGCTGGCGTGACTTCAAGGATCATGCGAGCCGCAGGACGTCACTCGTCCACGTAGAAGACAACCCGTCAGGAGTAGCCACGCCGTCAATTCCACCGTCATCCACCGTCATCACCGTCATCACCGTCAACGTCGTCTACACAGTAGTTGCATGCATCAACTGCGTCTTTCTCACTGCTTGTCCTCGACGACATCTTGATTTCCCCTTTGGGCCCGGAAGAGCGTTGATCCGTACAGCCTTAGTCACCTGCTTAGTCACCCCCGCCGACCAATCAGCGCGTCTCCCTCGGACCTACGCAGAAAAAGTCTCGCGATCTTGCCCGATCGGGTCGGCCTTCGTCTCCCTTCGCCATCCGCAGCCCGTCAACCTCCCCCCAACACACCCGCGCAGGACCATGCGACGTCGCGCACCAGACACCACCGCCTCGTCCCGCATCACGTCCGTCCCGCTCCTCTGCTCCGCTGACGCTCTCTTCCACGCTGTCTAGTAGCTGCTTTGGACCGCGTTCTCCGGAAAGCGATCTATATATCGGTCTCCCAGGCCGCTACACCACACGGGGACAGAACATGGCTCCCTCGCGAGACTTCTCCCCTCCTGGCGACGAGGACACCACAATGACCGATGTCGGTGTCTACCTGCCGTCCAATGACACCGAAATGCACGACGAACCAGATATCAAGGTACGCGTTCTTTGCTGCTGTGTGGGTGTGGGGCGCAATTGATTCCTGCTAACCGCCTCTTCCCTCTGTCTTTTCTGTCGCTCAGGAGTACCAAGACACGCCAGACTACACGGTATGGCAGCCCTTCTAACTACTACCTCCAGCTTGTACTGACCGACAATTGCAGGATTCCGATACCAACCCAAATACCACTGCGAGCAGCATCGCTGGCGATGCCCAAGCAGATGGCCGGAAGCGGAGGACGGAAGCCTTCCAGCTGCGGAAAAGCGTGCTCGGTAAAAAACATGGACGCCTTGACGAGTCGATGGTAGCGTTATCCCTCTCCACGCACGTGTCATGGCTTCTCTTTCTAACAGTATTCACCGTACAGGAAGATGACTCGATCCGGCGGTTTCGCTACCTTCTCGGGTTGACTGACCTGTTCCGCCATTTCATCGACACCAACCCCAACCCACGGATCAAGGAAATCATGGCTGAGATCGATCGTCAGAATGAGGCCGCGGCGAACTCGAGGAAAGGAGCGACGAGGAAAGGTGGCGCCGCCGGAGAGCGCCGCCGCAGAACGGAACAGGAGGAGGACGCAGAGCTTCTGAAGGACGAGAAGCGAGGAGGCAAAACCGAGACTGTCTTCCAGCAGTCGCCTTCCTACATTCACGGCGAGATGCGTGATTATCAGATCGCTGGTCTGAACTGGCTCGTGTCGCTACACGAAAACGGTATATCGGGCATCCTGGCCGATGAGATGGGTCTCGGCAAGACTCTCCAGACAATTTCCTTCTTGGGCTACCTCAGACATTTCTGCGGAATCACTGGGCCTCACCTGATCGCCGTCCCAAAATCGACCTTGGATAACTGGAAGAGGGAATTTGGTAGATGGACCCCTGATGTCAACGTCCTCGTTCTCCAAGGAGCGAAGGACGAGAGAAATATTTTGATAAACGAGCGCTTGGTCGACGAGAAGTTCGATGTCTGCATCACCAGTTACGAGATGATTCTCAGGGAAAAATCGCACCTGAAAAAGTTTGCATGGGAATACATCATCATCGATGAGGCCCACCGAATCAAAAACGAAGAGTCGTCCCTCTCACAGATAATCCGTGTCTTCAAATCGAGAAACCGACTGTTGATCACAGGAACTCCCCTTCAAAACAATCTTCACGAGCTTTGGGCGCTGCTGAACTTCCTGCTGCCCGATGTGTTCGGTGACTCGGAGGCCTTCGATCAATGGTTTTCCAACCAGGATGCTGACCAAGATACGGTGGTTCAGCAGCTACACAAAGTCCTTCGGCCGTTCTTGCTCCGCCGAGTAAAGAGTGATGTCGAGAAGAGCTTACTTCCGAAGAAAGAACTGAACCTCTACATCGGAATGTCCGAGATGCAGGTCAAATGGTATCAAAAAATTCTCGAAAAGGATATCGATGCCGTCAATGGCGCACAGGGTACCCGAGAATCCAAGACCAGACTCCTCAACATTGTCATGCAGCTGCGCAAATGCTGCAATCACCCATACCTTTTCGAGGGAGCGGAGCCAGGCCCTCCCTATACTACTGACGAACATCTTATCGACAATGCAGGAAAGATGGTCATTTTGGATAAACTGCTGAAGCGTCTATTCAAACAAGGTAGTCGAGTATTGATTTTCTCGCAAATGAGTCGTGTGCTTGACATATTGGAGGATTATTGCGTGTTTAGGGGCCACGAATACTGCCGCATCGATGGTTCAACAGCCCACGAGGATCGTATCCAGGCAATTGACGAGTACAATCGACCAGGCTCTGAGAAATTCGTCTTTCTGCTCACCACCCGCGCTGGTGGACTGGGCATTAACCTTACAACTGCCGACATCGTCATCTTGTTCGACAGTGATTGGAATCCCCAGGCTGATTTACAGGCCATGGATCGAGCTCATCGAATCGGTCAGACCAAACAAGTCGTTGTTTTCAGATTCATCACTGAAAATGCAATCGAAGAAAAGGTGTTGGAACGAGCCGCCCAAAAGCTTCGTTTGGATCAACTTGTCATCCAGCAAGGCCGTGCCCAGCAGCAGGCTAAGAACGCCGCCTCCAAAGACGAGCTGCTTAGCATGATTCAGCACGGTGCCTCTGATGTATTCAGTACCACTGGAGGCACTGTTGGCAGCGGCATGGATATATCTGAAGACTATATTGAGCAGATTCTGAAAAAGGGTGAAGAGCGTACGGCAGAACTCAAGAATAAGTATGAAAAGCTCGGAATCGACGATCTTCAGAAGTTCAGCTCCGACAACGCGTACGAGTGGAATGGAAAAGATTTCACGAACCGTAAAAAGGACATTGGCCTAAACTGGATCAATCCTGCGAAGCGAGAACGAAGAGATCAGTCCTACACCATTGGCAGCTTCTACAAGCAAGCTTTCACAAAACCTTCTGAACCAAAGACCAAGGTGCCCCGAGCTCCAAAGCAGATCATCGTTCACGACTGGCAATTCTTCCCACCCAAACTCCAGGAGCTTCAAGAGAAAGAGACTGCTTACTTTCACAAAGAGATCGGATATAAAGCAGCCCTCGCCGAAGGCCCGGAGGAAGGACTAAGTGATCGGGAAGCAGAACGTGAGCTCGAGCAGCAGGAGATTGACAACGCAGTGCCTCTTACTGCAGAGGAACAGGAAGAAAAGACCAGACTTTCTACTCAAGGGTTCTCCTCCTGGAATAGACGAGATTTCCAGCAGTTTATCAACGGCTCCGCTAAGTTCGGACGAACTAGTTACGAAGAAATGGCTTCCGAAGTCGATAGCAAAACCCCAGAGGAGATAAAGGAATATGCCAAAGCATTTTGGAAACGATACACTGAGATTCTCGACTACCCGAAATACATCCGCGTCATTGAACAGGGTGAAGAGAAGATGAGACGAATGAACCAGCAGCGGAAGCTTCTTCATAAGAAGATGGAACAATATCGCGTACCACTTCAACAATTGAAAGTCAACTATACTGTCTCGACTACCAACAAGAAAGTTTACACTGAAGAGGAGGACAGATTCTTGCTCGTTATGCTTGATCGACACGGTGTAGACGGCGAAGGTTTATACGAAAAGATTCGTGATGAGATCCGGGACAGCCCTCTTTTCAGGTTCGACTGGTTCTTCCTCTCCCGAACTCCTGTTGAGATTGGTCGACGATGTACAACCTTGCTCAATACTGTTGCAAAGGAGTTTGAGGGTGATGTAAAGGCTTTAAACGACGATATCAAGCCTAGGGGTCGAGACCGTGATGATGAGATCGAAAATGGCGATGCCGGTGGTCCAGCAAAGAAGAAGTCTAAGAATGCTGCGGTGGTAAGTCACACTCGCCCCTTCTGATCATCACTTAAGCTCGTCTTTCTAACATTGATACACTACAGAACAAAAAGCTCAAGGCGGTTCAAGGCTCCAGCAAGGCAACTTCCGCCAGTACCTCCAGAGCAGCAAGTGTCTCCTCATCTGCGCCAGCCTCCAAAAGCAAGACAAAGAAGCGGTGAAGGTACAGATGCTTTTTTATTTGAATCTCAGCTACTTGTAATATCATTCTGGCGTCAGGTTTGGGAGAGAACATATTAAATGGCGCTTTGGAGGCTGGCTTTGGCATCAATGGTTTATTCCGCACAGCCCTAGAGATACGCTCCAGCTATTAAACACTTTTTAGGTCATTTTAAAAACCATTATGTGTCTTCCTCTTCTTTGTCGCTCTAGTGTTAATAAACAAACTATGTAACCAGCGGTTGCCAATCAAATTTTGACTATTACATTATTTCTCAATGTCAATCCAAAGCTCCGATGACTCCAGGCTACTTTCTCTAATATACATACACACGATGCTCCAAT
Organism: Onygena corvina; assembly: GCA_000812245.1. Lineage (NCBI taxonomy): Eukaryota > Fungi > Ascomycota > Eurotiomycetes > Onygenales > Onygenaceae > Onygena > Onygena corvina. The sequence continues at coordinate 97,722 of JWPT01000055.1, read as the reverse complement.
AACACCAAATAATTATGATGGTTGATAGTACAGATCTCCTTCAAGCTGCTGAAAGCGCTGAATCCAGGGTATAAGAGTTAAAATAATAATAATTAGAGCATAGGATGGATGAGGTGAATTTGCTAAAAGACGCGGTTTGAGTCGACATTTGTCTCATCCTCACCTGGAGCTTCCGTAAAGCCAGCGGAAGGCTGACGAGCGAGAAAGGCTTCACATAAGATAGCGGACGCCACGCTTACATTCAAACTTGAGACGCCAGCAATATCATCTTGAATATTGCTGGAATAGGCCCCAGGAATGGTAACAAAAGCATCAGCCCGATTCTTTATCTTCTGCTGCAGGCCTGATCCCTCGCCTCCAAGCATCAGCACACAAGGCGCTTTCTGTAACTCAGCCGACAGGACCTCCAAATTACCCATAACGGGTATTTTCCGTGTGTAGTCGTTCACATGTGCGGCATTAGGGGCATCAGCCGCGAAGAACTTCCACCCGTTTGCATGAGATGCAGTAAGAAACGCGCTCACATCGCGAATTGCAAGCATGGGAATAGTTTCAGTTGCACCTGAAGAAGCTTTCATAACAATCGGCGAAATGGGCGCCGAGCTCAGAGGAGAGAAGGCGACTGCGTCGACCCCGAACCAGTGTGCGCTTCGGAAAATAGCACCGAGGTTTCCGGGATCAAGAATGCCATCTAACAGGAGAACGAAAGGATAGCGGGAAGCTTCGGCGCCTTTCCTCCGAGCTTCAAATGGAATATGACCATTTGTGCCATTGACGATAGCCTGTTCTTCAGGTTGAGGGGCTAAATTCGCTAGAAAGTGCGTGTTTGATTTAGAAAGAACATTTTGGAGGTTCAGGACTGGAGGCTTGGGGAGCGGGGATGCTTCCAAGACCAGGCCGTTATGAGGCCGCTTTCCGGTCATTTTATCCAGAGTGGCTTTCCAGGGGCCAGTGACATGCTTAACTTTTGCACCGGCGAGACTTGCGTATTTGGCAATCGACCTAATCTGAGAATTTTCCCATTTAGGTTCCTTGGAGGGCATTTCTGACGCTTCTTCATATAGATAGAGGGTGTAGAGCTTTCGACGCCCGCATCGGACCGCAGCAGTAACTGCAGATGTTCCGTAGATAAACTCGGCTACTGGGGAAGTATACGGTATATGATGAGGTGGCACAAGGTAGACTTTTCTCGACAGAGTAGGGCCCACGCCTGGCTGGTCGTCCTCGTGTCTAAAGTTGATATTATTCTGCCGTTGATATGTGCCTGTCTCATCACGATCTCCGTGTTTGTTCGTTCTCGGCATAGCTTCATATCGATTCTTTCTCAGAGATACTTCATCTTCTCTATTGTCGGCATGTTGGCGGGTGCTTCTGTATTTGTTCGAGGTCTCGGTACGTCTTCCTCCAAAGCTGCGGTCCGCACGGCCGGATGCCATCCTTCCAGATCGATGAGAATCAGGCCCATCATTTCGGTTCCACCGCGATGGAGCACGGTGCTCAACCGGTGCGTCACCGCTATCCCTTCTCCTAGTCGGGAATCTATCTCTTACTTCATCCGAGTCTTGAAATCGAGGCCGTGCAGGCCCTGACGACGTCCTCCCTCGTTGCTGCCACGGGCTTCGTTTGGTCGTAAAGGCGTCATTGAACCCTGATTCCCGGTCATTTGATCTTGGTGACCTCTTCCTCTCCCCGAAGTCACGGCCTTTCCTGATCCCGGAGGTAATGGCGGAGTTTACTGATAGATATCGAACGACATTTGCGCCCGTAGACCCCAGTGAAGTTCGTAAAGGCACATGAAAAAGTCCGGAGCCCGCAAGTTGGGCTGAAAGCAGCATAACTTCGAATTATGAATTACCAGGTTGTCTCCTTCACGGAGAACTTCTGGCTGCTATATTTATTTTAAATAAATTTACTCCAAAGATAAAAACCTCATGAGCTTATCAAATTACGTAATAATTAGATAACTATCCGGAGTAATAATGATCCGTCTATAATTAACAGTAACATTTTTCCGCGCTGACCTTCACTTTGCGATCGTGTAGAATAGTTCATTTCTTTGCATTAGCTGCTATCAGAGAGACCTGGCAATGCTTTTTGACTATTATCCACGTCGCTTTTTTTCCTTGTTGTGACTGCAAGCAAGGCGAAAGAAATGACTAAGCAGTAGCACTAATTAGCCTAATTTAGCGTATTTCTCTTATCTTGACTGAAGTGAGGTCCAACACCTTTAGGGCAACACGTCAATCTGAGACGAGCTGGATAGGAGATAGAGGAGATTGATCGCGCATGGAACCTCTACTACAATACGCTGGTTTTTCGCGGCTAGACAGGCTGCCTCTGGTGGGTACTTGGGTGTTAGTGCCGTCTCGGTCTAGATCGTGACGCGCTTTTTGCCAATATACCGAAATTCACTAAACCGCGTTTTGAAGCCGATTTGATGCTAACAGAGGACTTCAGGCTGATCTTCCCGATCTAAAATGCGCCCGTTTCACGCTCTCTCCCTGTCCTCCTCTGCGGGGACAGATTCCGACGGAGACGCCGCAGACCTCATCCTAACCCAGTTCACAGCTATAAATCCCACCGCGTTTCCAAAAAAACCTCTACAAACACCACCTCAGGTTCTCATCCCGAAAATTGATATCGATGAGGACGATTATCCGTTTCTACCTGGTCACTCGATCGTCAAGCATATAATATCTAAGGAGAACGAACACTCTTTGTCGGACGCATACAAAGTCAGGCTCAAAAGTGGTGAGGTCGACATAGTGAGTTGATCCAGAAGATCATATTCATATGTCACTTCAAGTCTCATATTAATCGAAAATTAGTTACCATTTAGCAGGATCCAATCCCTGGAGGGCGGAGTTGAAGCCCTTTCTAACTTCAACTCTAATGATGCATATTCCAATTCACGGTCTCCCTCCCCCAGCAGCTCCGAAGATGAAATTACTACACCTCACCCCACAAAACGACGCACCAGAAGAGAGCAAGCAACTGATTCCGACGACGAGCCTCGACGACCGAAAAGCCTTCGTCAAAGGAAGCTAGCCAATGTTAATTATTCGATGCGGCATGAGAGCGTCGACTCTGAAGATTCTCGCCCAAAGAGGAGGTCACGTAGGGCAAAAGCTAGTCACAATCAACTGAGCGACGATCTTATTGAAATAGACAGTGACGATTCAAGAAGAAATACCAGAAGAACGTCGCGTCGGAAAAAGCAAAATGGTGGGAAGCCTGAGCGGGAGCATCGAAGCGGAGTACGTACTTCGCAACGGCAACGCAAAAATGTCGGTAGTATGGTTGAAAGACTTGAAGATGATATCTCTGAGGTTGAAGTCGCGCAAAAAGCAAAACAATACGCGGGTGCGCGAGAATACTTTCCAGATCTCCCTAGCGATAACCCGTTCAGGCTCCGTCACCAGTTGGCATGTAGAGTCTGCTTCACTCCCGGAAACAGCTCGTCAAAAGGGATTCTTGTCTACTGTCAAGGCTGCACAGATTCATACCACCAGGATTGTCTTGGCTCCCGAGGCCAGCGGGCTCACTTGGTCAGCAAAATCGCTACGAAGTACTTTATTCTCCAGTGTCGTCATTGTCTTGGGCATGTACGCGAAAAGGATACTTTCGCTCCTCACAACGGTAACTGCACCAAATGCAAATCAGGCGGTATGATGGCCAGACCCTTGCGTCAGCGCTTGACGACAAGGCAGGAGCATTTACAACGTGAAGAGAATGGCGGAGAGGATCCCTGTCTTGACATAGACGAATCTCAAATCGACCTACCAGAGAATGTGATGTTTCGTTGTGATTCATGCAAACGCGGCTGGCATATGCACCACTTACCCCAGAAGTCCGGAACGTCATATTCCATAGACGATGGGTCAGAAGACTCTGAGCTAGCAGACATCCGATTCAAGGAGTATAGCCGACGTTGGACTTGCAACGAATGTGTCGAGTCGCCTGGTGAGATTGAATCTCTCGTCGCTTGGCGACCATCAAATATAAACAGCTATACCCCCGGCTACACCTGTGAGGAGGTTCAGGAGGAAGAAAAAGAATATTTGATCAAATGGCGGAAACTTTCCTACTTCCAGACCTCGTGGATGCCAGGGCCGTGGGTTTGGGGGATCGTGGCCCCAGCCATGCGCAAAGCGTTCAATAAGTCTGATAATGGGCAAAAGCCTCAAATGAGAACTGAGGATGCCATCCCTGAGGATTATCTCCTTGTAGACATCGTTTTCGACGTCAAGTATTCCAACGTTGTTTCTGAGCGAACTCTCGAAATCGACCTTGCTAGAGCAGAGGAAGTTGAAAGTGCGTACGTGAAATACCGAGGTCTTCCCTACGAATCCTCTGTTTGGGAAAAGCCACCCAGTCGAGATGATACCGAAAGATGGCAGAGTTATCAAGGAGCATACGAAGATTGGGTCGTTGGTAATCACATCCACGTTCCCAAAACAGGTGTATTGAAGAGACATCTTGCACATGTGCGCACTAAGGATTTTGCAAAGCACTGGGTACGGAAGAAGCAGCCGGAATTACTCACTGGAGGAGAGTTGATGGATTATCAACTTGAAGGTCTCAATTGGATCTATTTTATGTGGTATAAACAACAGAGCTCGGTGCTAGCAGATGAGATGGGTCTAGGAAAGACTATTCAGGTCATCTCATTTTTCGCTACCCTGATTCAAGATCACAACTGTTGGCCTTTTTTGGTTGTTGTTCCCAACTCAACTTGCGCAAACTGGAGACAGGAAATTAAAACCTGGGCTCCAAGCCTTCGCGTTGTCACTTGCTACGGGTCATCTGCTGCCCGAAAAATTGCTCAAGACTACGAAATGTTTCCTCGTGATTCAAAGGAGCTTCGATGCCACATTGTTGTGACCTCATACGAGAGCATGGTTGAAGAAAAAAGTAGAAGAATATTCTCAAGCATTCCTTGGGCGGCTCTTGTCGTAGACGAAGGCCATCGACTAAAGAACGATAAAAACATACTCTACGGAACTCTTTCAAAGCTGAATGTACCTTTCAAATTACTTATGACTGGAACGCCGCTGCAGAATAACATCCGAGAATTGTTCAACATTTTACAATTCTGTGACCGCTCTCATAATGCCGCGGCTCTCGAGGAGGAATACAGAGAGGTCACGAACGAAAATGTGTCACAACTACACAACATGATTAGGCCATTCTTTCTCCGCCGAACAAAAGCACAGGTCTTATCATTTCTCCCACCAGTGGCGCAGATCATATTGCCTGTTTCGATGACGATCGTGCAGAAGAAGCTATATAAGTCAATTCTTGCAAAAAACCCCCAGCTTATTAAATCGGTGTTCAAAAATGCTGAAACTGGCTCAACTGTCAAGCAGACTGAACGTCATAACCTAAACAACATCCTAATGCAGCTTCGGAAATGTCTTTGCCATCCTTTTGTTTACTCTAAAGCCATTGAAGAAAGAGGCGTCAACTCTTCTCTGCTACATCGTAACATGGTGGAGGCCTCGTCTAAACTACAGCTCTTAGAGCTTCTTCTACCTAAACTCCAGGAACGTGGACACCGAGTACTAATATTCAGCCAGTTCCTTGACTTCTTGGATATCGTTGAGGACTTTCTAGATGGGCTCGGACTTCAGCACCTTCGCCTCGACGGCAGCATGAACTCCTTAAGGAAACAGAAGAGTATCAATGCATTTAACGCACCGGAATCCGCATACTTCGCATTTTTACTGTCTACCAGAGCAGGTGGTGTTGGTATCAATCTTGCAACAGCGGACACAGTTATTATTTTGGATCCTGACTTTAATCCACACCAAGACATACAAGCACTTTCAAGGGCTCATCGTATTGGTCAGAAGAAAAAAGTGATGGTCTTCCAGCTTATGACGCGTGGATCCGCGGAGGAGAAAATCATGCAGATAGGAAAGAAAAAGATGGCCTTGGATCATGCACTTATCGAACGTATCGATGCACAAGACGATGACGAAGTGGACATAGAGACCATCCTCCGTCACGGTGCGGAAGCCTTGTTCGAGGATGATAGCTCTAAGGATATCACCTATGATTCGCAATCTGTCAGCAAACTTATTGAGCAAAGTGAAGTGGAAAATACCAAAACGGGGGCCGATGCTTCCGCAGAATCACAGTTCAGTTTTGCGAGAGTGTGGGTTAATGAATCCATGGAGGACATCCCTGACGACACCGAAAGCCCACCACCAAGTAACACTGTATGGGAAAAGATTCTCAAAGAAAGAGAGAACGCCGCAGAGCTAGAGGCGAGGGCGAAAGCCCAAGCGTTTGGCAGGGGCAAACGCAAACGCCAGGTATGTCCTCAACAGTATTGTCACTCAAAAGGGCCGATTTGCTAACCTCATTTTAGACCATCAACTATAAGATCTCGGATAAGAATAACGCTATGGAAGATGACAGTGATGTGGAGTTTGGGACAAATATAGACAATTCAGGCTCCGATACTGATCGTACCAGACAGTCCGACCAAACAGTGGATACAGAAACCCGTTCAGGTAGCTTCTCCCCTATTGAATGGCCATGGCCTTTTTTGAGAAACTAGACCCTTAACACAGTCAACCAGCTCGCCCCTTTAAACGTGCCAAGATCGAGAACAATCTTCTGAATGATGGTGCACAGCCTGGCTCAACAGCGCAGCAATACCCTTGTCCGGCGTGCGATACCTTACACCCCATCGGATACTGCCGGCTAAGACTGGCTGGAGTCGAACACTGTGGACTGTGCGGGATTGCCCATCTTGGTCATGCACGAACATGTTCACATCTAAATTCTGAGCTCCAGGTGGCATCAATGCTTGGCTCACTCCGGCAGAGCACAGAACCAGGTCCTCTTGTCGATGCGGCTACGAAGTACCTTCGGGGTATTCGTGGACACCTTGTGGCACGTCGAAAACACGATCAAAAATCAGCACAAGAACAGGTGCTACAGAATCATATGCAAAGGACGCAATTGCAATATCAGAAGGCGCAACGACCTCCATCCGAAAACGCGTATCCGCCCCAACACCGATACCAACCGAGTAATACCCCCTACCCAACTTCCATCGACCCCGAGAACCGTTTTAAACCTCGTTTGTACTCTGAGCCACCAAGTCAGAACGCCCATAGCAGTCCCAGTTCTCGTGCGGCTCCTCCCCGGCCAGGTATGCCATATGGCCAAAACCCACCTCCACAACTTCAGCAGACTGGGTATCATTCGCCCTACGCTCGGAGCTCACAACCAGGCCAAACAGCTTCTACAAGCCCATCTTTCCGGCATTGGTCTCATCAATGACATTTCGAAACCCCAAACTTCGAGCGAAACAGCTTCGCCCATATTTTGACACTGAAAAATACTTTATTCCACTGACTACGTCACCGAACTATACCCAATGTAAACTATGGCCTATAGACAAAGCAATGTAACATTTAGAATAAATGAAAACCCCTAGAGCTGTATTTTACCCTGCCTCATCGTCAATGCTTCAAATGCTCTCCCGTCCCGTCCAAATATCGCTGAGTAAGCAAGGGGTCTGTAGTTAAACATCACGTGATAGACTAAAAAACGGACTGCGTGAAGCCGAGAGATGAAGGAGCAGCGGTCTACGGAGTACTTAATCCTATATCCGCAAGAATGGTGATTGATGGCTTGTGCTTCGGGAGATTTAGGCATCTCAGGCCATTACGATTTAGGGATGAAATATATACAAGTTAAACTTGGGATGGGAATCTCAAGTTGTTTGCCATCTCCCGTCTATGCGTTTAGCTACGCAGTACATTTTAGACCGCGAACCTTTGAAGCACGATGATATGGCTAGCGTAACGAGATAGGCTTCTCATCAAAGGCCATGCGTCGCTTTTTGCATCTTGAGCGGAAATACCCCGTTGTTTTCCCATCAAGAAAGGCATTCTCCGTGCTCTTCTTTGATGCAGGCTTGCATGTTTGACCAGCCTAACCTGGAGGACCTCAAGATGAAAGTCTGCTACTAGGCCTATGCTTCCTGGACCTCACACCCATCTGATACTCTTCTTCCGTGTCTCAAGGCCTCCTCGGTCTCACGGTATACTAGACTAGAAGCCATACACGCCGGGCGGCCCTCCACTACCTGCATTTCATATGCGCATTCCCGTCAAAAGTATGGTTAGGCCACCAGCACGGATGCACCTTGCTCCATCTGCCTGTGCAAACTGTCAGACTTGTCTGAGGGAAGCAACAAAGGCTTCCTGGCAAACACCGATCGCTTATCTAGATCAGATCTAGCCTCACGCGCATCCGCACAGATATTCTTTTCCTCCACGCTTGATATCCCTCCTGTCTCACTCTTTCAGTGTACATGGTCTTTTACACCTCTAGAAACCTATCTTTGCTCTCTATATACTTGTGATCCAGGATACCTGGTAAGTGCTAGCTTGATAGGTGCTGTTAGTTTCTGTAGCCCTGGCAGCAACACAAGCGAAAGCCGCGCCTTACCGGATTGGGAAGTATATCAAACAATCATCTTCACTCTCTCACTTTTTCTTAATAATATCACAGCGCGTTCCCAGCCCTTCACCAGTTTCCTTCACCACGCGCTGCCTTGCTTTCTCTTCTACTCTATCCCTTTGCTACACACAATCAAGATCTCCTCTCCTTTAATCCTCTACTCTCTATTGTCATCTGCTTCTCTCCTGACTTTCAAAATCTCTTTTCTTCACTTCCATTGTCTGGGGCTCTTTTATCCCTTTTTTTCCTCTCTATAATCGACCAGGCTAGTGGGCATATAGTGCCTATTTTATACAGATCGACCCCTGAGGACGCTGCCCCTCTAGGGTATTCCATCATTCACCACAGGGCCTCATTCAGAACCCAGAAAACTTTCACAAACATCCAAAATGGCAATGCCCCTTCGTCCTCTGCACTTTTTGTCTCGAGAGGATGGTACACTTACGGCTCTTATCGCGGTCGATGAGCTTCCCCACTATGTTTCCATTCGTGGTGTTCCACGGACTCTCAACCACAGTGATACTCAGGGGATGACCAGCTTGGGAACAGTCAAATCTCGGGGTCAGTTTTACCTTCTTGACAATGCCATCCAGCAAGCTTCCAAAGTCGTTGGAGAGAAGCCAAACATCTCCGGTCAATCTCTGATGCAAGGAGGCGGCCCTGACGGGTTTGGTCACCTTGCCGTTGCTCTTCAGGGCGTGTCCCTTGACAGTCCAGTGACCGAGAATCCGGAATGGACACTCAATAACCTGAACAACCAGCTCGTTGTTAAGAGTGTAAGTCGATAATTTCCGTCTTGTCCCTCTATGTCACCAGGGCTTACAGGTGCGCCAACTGTCTTAGAATTCTGGTGCCCGTCATGGAAAAAGCAGTCAGAATGGGAATCAAGCCAAAAAAGAATACTGCTCTTTCTGGCTTCGCCATGGCGAATGTGACTATCAGCAACAAGGTATGCTGTCTGCGAGGAAGGCCATACCTGTTAGCCTTACTAATATGCTATCAGGTTGTATCTTCAAACACGAGATGCCTACTGATAAGCCGACACTTGATAAACTCGGACTTAGAGATATTCCTCGCTGGTATCGCGAGAAGCACGGAATGAAAGCTTCCGGTAATGGTAACGTACGAGCTCGTCACGAAGGAAATGGGCGCACATGGCGCCCTGAAAATCATCACCATCCAATTTCCAACTATGGAGACAGGCGTGAAGGGCATAGCCACCGTATGGTGAATACAGACCAATCGGATGAAAGATCCAACACTCCTACTGCCTTACAGCACGGTCCTGGCCTTGGGTTGGCCTCAAACCACAACCACCATGCGATCTATGATGGTCCTCCAGCCACTTCACGTTACCTTCCTCCAAATCTGTCAACGAATGTGACAGTGAAGAACATGGCCTTGGACCCTTCAAAGCTCTCCGGTAGGTGCGACCTTATCTCTATCGACGAACTTCGGAAAAGCCCTACACCGGATCACACTCGTGCCAATTGTGGATTTGGAAATTTCGCCCACCCCCAAAATGAGCCAGACTTGATGGATTATCCTGCTAACGGGCCCGGGCCGTCAGTTGCTCGAATCAGCGGTCCCGCTGAGCCCAGATCTTCAGACACCGTCTCTCATAATGGTGCAATACTCCCCCGCAGTTACGGCATCAACTCTATGCCTACGCCAGGTTCAAATTACCTTTGGACTATGGGCCAGAACGAAGGAACTAACTGGAACTCCATGTCCTTAAATCCTTTCCAGTCTACTGTCGGAGCCCCTGTCGGCAATAGCAAGCAAAACGGGCAAGACTCTCAGCTCAGAAAGAAAGCTCAGAGGTCTCGTCGACTCTACCAACGAAGCCAGCATACCAATGGGCCAGATATCACTAATGATGACAACTTGAGACCTATGAGTGTGTCTCCAATTAACACCACCATTCAGGCAACCCATTCAAAGGGGGCGCCGGAAGCGACTTCTCCTAGCTTCTCTTCACACCCTCACTCTGCCAGCTATGATTCCTCGCCATGCTCTCCTCGTTCGGGGCCCACCGCAAGCCGCCTTTCTGACAATCTTGATTTTCGTGGCAACAGCAACCACAGCTATGGGAGCCGGGGCTCACCCGTTTCGACTGAATCCACCAACACCAACACCAATGGTGGAACCAACTGTGACCTTTTTGACCTTAATCTGAATGGTGCGATTTCTGGAAATGCCAGGCAGGCTTAATCTCATGCTAGACTATTCCAATGTTCGGAAATACCGGACTTCTAGCACTAACGGATAGAGCTCGGCTCCTTCAGTATGCTCTCGGCATCAGCCTTATGATTCCCTGCGCCATTTCCAGAATCCACTGCAATTTTTCTTTTCTTGATTCGTTTCTTTGCTTTCATACTACTTCGACGTGGGAATTTGAGCCAGATGACTCTTTCTCGCGGTATAATTCGTGTGTTGGACAATATATGTTCATACATTGGATTATATACGATCCCCCTTCCAACGGCGACTTGACTCTAGACGACCAGCCTAAGATGACCTAGCACCTAATTGTCATTGAGGTATGACTTTTGGTATCTTGAAGCCCAGAAATTCTTTGCATGAAAAAAACTTCATTTGGTGATTGAAATAGTTTGCTCTTGAAAGGGACGTTGTTTGCTTTTCCACCTTTTAATTTACCCCCTCTGACACTCCGCAACGGATAATATATGGGCACGGAGCGTCCAAAACTTCTTTCCCCGCCTTTATAGGCACTTTTTTTCTTGAAATTTGGTCCTTGTTCTTTACATGTCTTCTGCTCTGCTTTCCCCAAATAATCATGTTTTCATATGTATTGTCGAGTGTGTAATGGAAGCAACATCACTGTGCATTAATAATCGCGAAATCAATGTTCCAACCAACCAAAAAAAAGGCTTTAAATATGGGAACATTTGTCTAATCAAAACAGAACTCCATGTGGTACACACATCTTGATATAAATACAATATACAGAAGGAAGTGTATGATGCAGACTCCGTGGCACTTGCAAAGGGGCAGTGTTAACATTACTGGGTAAGCTAGATGGCAAGTTCAGTACTTTGAACGAGGCCCACGCGACTTTTGTTTTTTGTTCACCGGCACCGAGACCGTTTGCGCAGCACCCAGTAAAGCTGCTTGGGCTTGGGCGGCGGCTAGATTCGCGGCCTGCTCAATCACTGCATTTCCGTCCACAATCCCCTTATCCGCTATTAATTTATCAAATTGTTGCCGGGAAGACTCTATTTGTTTCAGGCTATCCGAGTTCACTTTCCAGTCTTCTGGGAACTGGATTCTCTTTTTCGGCCTATGATGCCGGAAAGTCAAGGGGATGTCGGCATAGGAGTCACCTTCCTTTGCCTCTTTGATGAGTTTGTTAACCAGATCACCGAGATATCGTTTGTTCTGGGCTCGGGTAGGAAATTTCTCGCAAGACATGCGAACTATATCGGTATCGGGATTATAACGTGAGCCAACGAGCTTTAGAAAGGTAATTCGCTGTTCTTCTGTAAGGTATGTAGGCGCGAGATCTCGGGAAGCAAGTTCAACGACCACCTTTGTTTCCGCAGGATGGGATTCGCCCATATAGGTGGTTTGTCGGAAGCGGAGAACGTGGGTTTGTGGTGGGAGGACGAAAGGTTTAGCAAGAGCTGAGGTTTGAGAGCATAAATTAGTCATGGAGAGGGTCGGCGTGAAAACAGAGAAAGCTCGACTTACCACTCAGGGATGGCATATCCCATGCTATGATGCGCGCATATTCTCTGTGTTCCCGATGTTCTTCGAGCTCGGTATGTCCAATGGAGGGTAGTTCATCATTGCGGCATTCCTCTTCAACATCTCCCGCTTCCAGCAGCATATCATCCTCATCGTCTTCCGTCCAAAAGCCATGGCTGTTCACCTTTCCAGGGTCTCTGCTGTACCTTGCTCGACGGTTCGTTTCACGAGCTAGGGCCTCGATCTCATGCTGGATCTCCTTCTGCGTCCTCGTGTCAAGCCCAAAGCCATCGAGACCCTCGAATCCAGGCGCAGCCAGTCGTGTAGCATCAGCGGAGAACGGTTGTCGTCGCTGTCGGTAAAAAGTCGAGCATGCTGGGAGAATATTCACGGAGACCGTGCGCGTCGAGCAGGCTTGCCTCGAGCACGACCAGGCCGCCCGGCCAAAAGATCTCACGGCTGGAGCCATCCCCAGCAGCAATTGAAGGCCCTTCGAGGGATATAGAGGGCGTGGCAGGGATGCGGTGGTGTCGTTTCTTCGCTGAATGCAACTTTTCGGACCGCAAGACGTTCGCTGTCGGGACAACGTTTCTCCGCGGTCCTCCGTCGACTTTCTTGAGGCTCGGATGAAGTCGACTTGTTTCAACCGACGTCGACCGTCTGTTCGTTCTCGTGCTTTTCCATGGACTGAGAGAGCCAGCGCATGGTCTGGGTTCACTGACAGGCTGACTCACTTGCTTCCCGCGGGCCCGCCGGTTGAGATGAAAGATGCCCTCTCTGCCTATTCTTACTGCCTGCTGAACTTCCCCCGGGCTTCCTGCGACATTTCATCTAGTCTAGTCCACCAAAGATGGCACAAAATAGAGAAGGGAACAAGCCGGGGAGTCGCCCCGAGAAGACGTGTTTTGTTACCGTCGGCGCTACTGCGTCTTTCAACCCGATGATTCAAGAAATCTTACATGAGGATTTTCTTACTGCTCTGAAGGCGAACAGCTATACCAATCTAGTCATCCAGTATGGCCAGCACGGAGGCCGTCTGTTCCAGGCTACTGTCGATGGCAACCAGCATGCGCTGTACAATGCGTATGGCTTGACGCTGAGGGGATTTGACTTCAGTATGGACGGCCTGAAGGTCGAGATGTGTGCTGCCAAAGCAAACCCAGCGACAAATACAGTCGAGGGCCTCATAATCAGCCATGCCGGTAAGATATGTCCTTGGGAACCAGCACGCGGCAATTAACGGCTGACCGCTGCATCCATTACTGGAGGATCAGGAACCATTCTTGAGACTCTACGGCTTGGGTTACCGATTGTAGTGGTGCCAAACCCTGCATTGATGGACAATCACCAGGATGAGCTCGCAAAGCAGTTGGCATCAGTCGGCTATGCAGTCCACGGTCGGCTAGGGTACGTACTTCATCTAATTTCTCTCAAGGCGGCAGGTTTCTAATTAATGCACAGCAACTTGATCAGCGCTCTCGATGAAGCGGAGCAGCTGCGCACAAGGCTTCATTCGTGGCCCCCGAAGCATTCAGACGCCGAGCCCAGGGGCCTTGCTTGGGTGATGGAGGATGAACTAGGATTCCTTGACTGAGTATGGATATGATGCTACCACCTGCGGCAATGTACGACTCGACTAGTAAGTATCTGATCTCCGACGGTATTTCCGGGACGTCTTGGATGCGACACAGTTATTTTTCAATGAGCATACTACAAGATACTATCGTGTGAACTATACTCCTCTGCGTAGCTGCTATCGGCCTGTTGACGGGGCGGTGGCCAGGCCAAGCGGCCCTAAGAGAGCTCCCCTTGTAAATAACTCCAGAACACGAAATGTTTACTTCTCCGACCTCCAGTAATTTAACTTGACCGCACCACCACGAACAACGGAGATACAGTCCTTCGCTTTTGATTTCTAACGATATACACGCTCATTTCCTCTGTTTAAGTGCACCATCGGGGGGCGGCTTACTTCCTGACTCCGTCGCCTGTCGCTGAATCCGATTTAGTACCCCTGACGCGGACTCCAGCCAGCGACCCGGGCCTCTTTAGCAGAGTCGCAAACGGCTTCGACCGACCAGTCCCTGCTCCACGATGGCGGATACCGCTCTACACAATGCCCCGATAGTTCTAGATAATGGCAGTGGCACGATACGCGCCGGTTTCGCGGGTGAAGACTCTCCCAAATGCTTTTTCCCATCATACGTCGGCCGGCCAAAACACCCTCGAGTACTCGCCGGAGCGCTGGAAGGAGACGTGTTTATTGGACAGCGAGCACAAGAGCTACGCGGGCTGCTGAAGATCAGATACCCTCTCGAACACGGGATTGTCACGGACTGGGACGATATGGAGAAAATATGGCAGTGGGTGTACGAGGGGGAATTGAAAACACTCAGCGAAGAGCATCCCGTGCTGTTGACAGAGCCCCCGTTAAACCCGCGAACGAACAGAGATACCGCTGCGCAGATTCTCTTCGAGCAATTCAACATTCCCGCGTTGTACACGTCGATTCAAGCCGTACTGTCACTGTATGCCTCGGGAAGGACAACAGGGATTGTGCTGGACTCCGGGGACGGTGTGTCTCATGCTGTCCCCGTTTACGAAGGCTTCGCGATGCCCAGCAGTATACGGAGGATAGATGTTGCCGGGCGTGATGTGACCGAGTATCTACAGTTGCTTTTGCGAAAGAGCGGATACGTCTTCCACACCAGTGCCGAGAAGGAGGTGGTGCGCATGATTAAGGAGAAGCTAGGATATGTGGCCCTTGACCCACGGAAAGAAGAGAAGGAGTGGTCAACGAATGGCGGGAAGGCGGACTCGAAGATGGCTGAATATGTGCTGCCGGACGGGCAGAAGCTGAAGGTACGCTTCCCCCAGGCATCCCATGCGACAAGAGGATCTTACTGACTCGCATGGAAGATTGGCGTTGAACGGTTCCGAGCCCCCGAGATACTCTTCGATCCCGAGTTGATTGGCCTCGAATACCCCGGGGTACACCAAATCGTAGTCGACGCGATCAACAGGACAGATATGGACCTTCGGAAGTCGTTGTTCGCCAACATAGTCTTGTCCGGCGGTTCTACGCTATGTAGAGGGTTTGGAGACCGACTACTCCACGAAGTGCAGCGGCTAGCTGTCAAGGACATGCGGATTAAGATCTTCGCTCCCCCCGAGCGAAAGTACAGCACCTGGATTGGCGGCAGCATTTTAGCCGGATTAAGCACATTCAGAAAGGTATGGCGATTCTCCTCCTGCCTCCTCGCAGGTCATAAGATCCAAAGAATGCAAATTACTGACGGTTATTCACTCATTCGATAGATGTGGGTCAGCATCGATGACTGGCATGAGAACCCAGATATAATCCATACAAAATTCACTTGATCTGCCGATCTCTTTTTTTGTTTTCGTGAAACGACTAGGAATACCTTTGGAGCAGTTTATTTTTTGAAAAAAAATCATGATATCCCTGCGTCAATCCTCTCTTCCGGCCAGCCATCGGGTTCCTAATATCCGGTGCATTCCAGCATGCTGTTCTTTCATTGCCTTGCTCTTCCAAAGATACCTACACCCTTGCCGACTGTACCCCTAAACATAGATGGTTAGAGATGAATTCTGCTTGCCTTTTCCACTAAAGCGCCGTAGCCTAGTATTACTTCAGGTACTTAGCTGCATGCGTAGCCCCGCATGCTTAGAAAGTTGGGTTTTGAGAGCAAGGCAGCCAAATCACGCATATTTCCCGGCATAGACGTCATTGGCAGCCAGCAGATATACGGTTGACAAGGGTCAATATGCCGGCTCTTGTTGTTACGACTACAAGACAGATTATAGGCGTGAGGATGGAAAGAGATTCAGATTTAATTGGTCTTCTCTTGATCTTCCCCCCGAGAGAGAGCGGGAAGTAAATACGTAAGTATGTTCTAATGTAATAACAGATGCTTTTTGTATCTTTCCCAAAGCGCTCATTAGAAATATGCATGGCCGAGTAAAAGTAAAAGGTTTTCCTCTTGTCGATAAAGAGCGGCGTATGCTGCAGAGCAGGTTTATGTATGGGTGAGTTTATGCGTTGGTGCACCGAGAAGTGTGGAAATGATTGGTGCATATTAAAAGGTGTGATGTGATGGCAGACAGATGGATCATCGCGCGACAGAGCGACAGAGAGCGACAGATTAAAGCGGTTTTGGGCGTCGGCACAAAACGGTCAAAGGAACGAGCCGGCTTCCCTGGAAGATGATGCACAAGGGGCGCTGCGATACTTAGATTTTCGGGAGATCGGTAATTTTGGAAAGGCGGATAAAGTGTTTTTGTGGTTATGTGGACAAGGTAAATTGTCGATCATGCATCTCGTGTCGGTCGTCAGGAACAGGGAGGGAAAATTTTTGAATGGTCAGATGGCGCTATGATGTACAGTGATGGCGAGTCGGCCAGAAAGGAATGCAGTCGAACGGAAGATAGATTATCGAGAAGGAGAAGTTTGGCGTCAGGAAAGCCGATTCGGTGACGGCGGCAGCGGCGTTGATATGTATGGGGTTGGACGGAATAGATTTACGGTCAGGAAGCCTTCACCCGCCAGGCATCTAGATTCCGTCGCGGCCAATCCTTGACCTTCCCGCCGCTAGAGGAGCTGCCGCTGGACGAGCTTCCGATGCTACTAGTCCCAGACCGCTTCTTCGGCAGGTTTGCGAGAGGGGCATCAGGAACGGCGGTCATGTTGCCTGCTCCTCCGCGGCCGATGTGGAAGACAGGAGCGACGTCCTTCTCTCGTTTCAATTGCTGCTCGAGTTCCTCGTCGAAACTGAAGATCGCATGTTCCGAGCTGCTGTGGAAGTTGCCGAGACCCCCGCGGCCGCCTGTGAGCAGCTGTCGAGGGTTTAGAGCAAGACGAGGGGAGGGTGTGCGGGTGGTTGTTATCGAATTGGAGGGGGGGATTGTGCTGCTGCTCTTCAGGGAGTAGAAGTTGCCTGCGCCTCCACGACCGGAGTACATGATGTTTTCTTGGGTTGCTATCGAATTCGAGGGGTTGAGATCAAGTCTGCGGAATGCCGGCATAGTGTAGAAGGCCTTGGGAGATCTCTTGAACAGGGACAAGAAGTAATTGAGCCGACAGGGAGGACGTAGGAGAGGGAGAGAGTTATATGTGACAAGAGGAGTACTGCGCAAGGTAGGTGAGTCGAGAATTGTGCAATTGCCCGCCACGAAGGTGTGCAGAGACTGTGTGGGTTATAAAGAAGTCATTTGGGTTTTGAAGGCAAGGATGTGATGCTAAACTCGGATTGCAAGACAAGAGTGACGGCTCAAGAGGAGTAAACTTTGGCTCTGTTGCGTCAGGGTGACAAACAAGGCTTTGAGGGAGTCGGATTTTTTTGGTTGGGACGAAGGGCAAAACGATGAGCTTCCTGGAGGAGGGGACAGACAGTAAGGAACATGGAGCGGCTCCAGCAAGTTATATACGTGAATGCAAGCTATGTTCCTGGAAATTCCTAGTTAGGTCGCTCCCCTCCTCCCGGGCGGCAGCGTGGATGAAGCCCTGGCTGTCACGAATTTTTCATTTCTTATTTTATTTTTTTTATTTTTTGTTATTTTTGCTGCACCTGGTCAGGGAGGAGAGGGCCTGGAACGTCTGGGGCTCCTGCGGCTAGCTAGCGAGTACGTTGGAGAACGGAGATCTCTTGATGCCATTGCTCGGTTGCGATATTCCTTTTTTACCTTTACGTCTCCCCCTTTCGCCCACGCAGGTGAGAAGGGGTGCCCCCCGGTCAAACGCAGAATTGACTGGTCGCCAGGCGGCCACAGACGAGCGCGACGTCGCAGTGATATAAGACTGGCAATGCGTGGTGTCTCCTGGGCGGTCATGTTCCTTTCGTCATAGGCGTTCCCGGGCAGTCGTGAGTGGATCAGCCCACGGTCAACCTGACACTAGTTCGGCCACTCGCGGCGCGGCGAGGGACAATTCGCAAGGGTCACCTGCGGGGGCGACTGTCCAGCGTAAAAGCAGCAGGGCATCGTGGGCTGCCACTTTTTTTTTCTTCCTTTCTTTTGTGGGCAACGCTGCCTTGCCCCATTTTGACACGGGAGTTGGCTGAGCGTGCAGCCGGCGACGTCGCCGGCCAGTTCAAACACGTCGTCCACGGCAGATGAGATGGTCGGCGCTGATGGAGAGTGAGAAACGGGGTTGGAACAACTGGTTCAGGCTAGAGCTCTGGCCCCTCTTGGGCGTTGTATATTTTTATCCATCACCTGATGGCTGCGATGCTGAATGACGCCTCCTTGTGACTCCACCGACCCAAGCGACTTCGAATGAAAACTCCACGCTGCCTTGGCCACCAGAAACTTCCATCGCGCGAAGTTGGAAGAGCCCTCTGCCCCTGACCGGTCGGGCATAATACTGTTGGAGTTCCCTTAACCTGCCCATCGTTGCGCTCTGAGAGCATCTCAATGGAGGAGAACGACAGCAGAAATAAATGCCCCATGTCCCGAAGGACCAGCCAAAATGCTCCGACCCGATAGAATCCTGAACTCCCTTGTCGTCTAGTTCTACACTAACCTTGGAAGTCGTCCATCTGCAGCTGACCAGTACTTCATGTATGTATGTATGTATGTACCAAGAATCCTCCGGTGATGCAGAGTTTCCGTCGCATCCATGCTACGTGCACGTAGGACTGAGGTGTTCAATTTCTCTATATTGACGCCCACGATGTACAGTTTTGGTTAAGGGAGGCTTGAGCACCTTGCTGGGTGCTGTTCTCGGACTGCCCCATTGATCGTCAGCTTTTTATGTCACAGCCGAGATTTGCCTCACCATGTAACTTATGATCACTATCCCGCGATGGCGCTTTGCTACGAGGAGTCAAAGACATGAGCTCCCTGGCTCCCGATACGCATTCACTCCAGCCGCGGGGAATGCATGGCCGGGAGAGAAAAGAAAGAAACTGCTCACAAGACGCTGCCACGGCTTACGATAGACTCTGGCTGAGGACCGCGGGGGAGAAGCTTGGGATCGGCCTGAAACCGAGTCTCACCCAAGGTTTGTCGTCAACAAATTGCCAAAGCCGCTCAGATCCGTCGCCTGTCTGATTCGGTACCATAGCAGCAACATTTGTGTTCTCTCGCTCCAGTGAATTTGTAGCCTGCTGAGTTTTCAACGATCGAATATCCGCCTGAGTCATAGTTTCACTGTTCCGTAAGACTATCAAGAGCAGTCTTGACTCTGCGCGACGTTCATGTTTCACTGCTTTTGCCCTTGCAGTTCTGTTTACTTCAGCAGAGCCTCGACGTGACCCGCGGTCTCATCCTTTGCGTGAGACGGGCAGCCAAAGTATGAAGGGAACACGTCACTACAGTGATTTGTCGTAGGACCAGCCCAGTATAGATCGTCTCCCGAGGCCTCCGCTCGTCCTGCCATTGCAATTGTGGCCTTCTTCGTTGATTGACGTCGAACGAGGTCGAACAGCGTACACACGCTTACTAAGAGATGGCTGGATAAACAATAGCCCGGTTAAGTCATGAGTAAGCAGCGCTAAGCCGGGTTGGGACAGCTTACTCAGCTCACCTTACATAAGCCAACCTCCGCGCATTTTTCGATATCAAAAAAGGCCCAAGTTTGACCGCGACGAGAGACTCAAGTCGCCGGATAGCTCACCCACTCCTCTACATCCTTGCGGAAAGTCATTACTGGCTGGAACAAGTTAAATTTACCAGAAACAAGCACACAACAAGCACAAACAAAGCGCAAGCTATCCCGTTACCGCAACCGCGAGCATACCACCACAATGCCGAAATATAAGTCCCCTCCCTTCCTCCCCAACATACCCGCCATTGAACCCAGCTAACCCCCTCTGCACTCTTCTGTAGGTCCCGTCCATACCGCACAAACCAGCTCCAGCTAACACAAGACCGATCAATCGACCAGGCGACTACTGCGATGTATACCTCACGCACGACTCGATGAGCGTCCGCAAGGCGCATAACTCGGGCAAAAACCACCTCAAGAACGTCGTGCAGTATTACCAGGGTACCTACCCCCTCATACAGCTACAGATACGGTTGATTGCCAGTTTGGTCGCGTGAGCTAACACAGTAGCAGAGATCGGACACGAGAAGGCCCAGTCGGTGATTGACTCCATCACCTCCTCGTATGCAGCGGAGGGCCAGGCCAGCGCGAACCCGATGCTACACGCCACGGCGCCGGGATATCCTCCCCCCTTTGCCTTCCCAGGTCATTACCCCCCATTCTTCGCGTCTGTATGGGATGGGACTGAGCTAATGAATGTGAACACTGTGCAGGCCCACCTGGCTCTCTCCCCCCTCCACCCTTCGGCATGCCCATGCCACTGCCCGGTGCTCCAGGCGCGCCTATGATACCACGTACGCCATCCTCCTCCCTCTATATGCTATGCTATGCTATTGGTAGCGTGACTGACCAGTATTCCTATAATGCAGCGCCCGGTGGTCGAGGGATGCCGTTCCCCCCCTTCCCCCCGCCCGGAGGCCCAGATATGCCCATGATGCCCAACATGGCTCTGCCCCCTCCGCCGGGCGGTATGCCTTTCCCGCCTCCGCCGGGCGGCTTCCCGGGCGGCTTCCAGTTTCCGCCGGGAATGCCGTTTGTGCCGCCGCCGGGGGGGTTTGCGCCGCCGCAGCAGGGGCAGACGCCGCAGCCGCAGGGGCAGCAGGGGTTTGGAGGGCCGCCGGGGATGGGTGAGGGAAGGTAGTTTGGCAAATGTTTACTTACTTGCTTTACTTTTTCTTGCGGTGCTTTGGTTGGGGCGTTTTAGCGGAGGTATTTGATTTTGTCCTGTTTGTGGTGTCTTTTATGTACACGGATTGAGTGGACATTATATGTATGTATGTATGTGTATGCTATGGGCATTGACGTGATAGATGTACAGAGAATGAATTAGGCGGGGACTACATCTGCATCATACACACTTAAGTAGGGAATGTATAAATCAGAAACAAACTCGATGATGATGGAGGAACCGGTCTACCGCAGACAAAAGATGGGAAGAAGACAAGACGACAAATGAACGCCATTGAGATATGGTACGTATGTGGTTTGGCCGTGGCAGAAAGCAGTGATCGGGGCAGAAAAGAAACAAAAGAAGAAAAACGACAGACAAACTCCATGAATCCAGTCCATGTGCATACAGCGCACTATTCAGCCCCGGGACCAACACAAGACGAGATAAAAAAGATATGATATATTACAAGATGGGAATCACTCGTAGCCCGCCCCCCTCTGCCACGGGCTAGCGTTGTTCTGCTGCCGGTTGATGTGTGAGTTTGGATTGGCGGAGGCGGAGCGCGGGAAGGGCGAGGCGGCGCCCGAGCGCGAGTAGGGCGTCGACTGGGTCGAGTCGTGGTAGGCCTGGTACTGGCCTGGAGCAGGGGAGGGGGCGGTGGCGGGCCGCAGCGAGTGGCCGGAGTGCGAGGAGGCGCTGGACGGGAAGAGCGGGACGGAGGGGTCGACGGGGGAGTGGGGGGGTCTGTTGGTGCCGTGGTAAGGGGTGGTGGTGTTGATGTGGTGCGGGTTGGTGTTGTGGTGGGAGGTGCCGGAGAGGGAGTTCGAGTCGTCTTCGAATTCGGTGAATTTGCCGTCGCCGCGGGCGGTGGCGCCGAGGGCGTCGAGTTCGGTGGTGAGTTGGGTCTGGGACTTGATGAAGGAGCCGCGGTCGTCGCGCATGGGTTGGTAGCGGGTGTCTGGGTTTTTGGACATCATGGCGTAGCCGGAGGCGATGAGCACGAGGATGAGGAGGATGAGGGCGAAGACGGCGTTGATGACGAAGAAGGCCACGCCCATCACGCCGACCACGAGGCCCTGTACTCTGTTAGTGGTGATATGAAAATGGAAAAAGGGGAGGCTTACCGGGAGCTTGAAGATCTCAGAGAAGAAGAGGAGGAGGATGACGTTGAAGAAGTTGACGGCGGCGATGGAGATGTTGAAGATGTTGGTCTTCTTGTCCATCCAGGGCCGCAGGATGGAGACGCCGACGAGCACGGCGAGCTCGATGATGAGTAGGGCGATGGCCTGGACGTACGGCGCCTTCTGCGCGAGGCCGATGAACATGGACTTGATGAGGATGTAGGCGAGCAAGGGCACGACGCAGTAATAGGCGGTAGCACGGTACTGGACGTAGAGGAACCCCCACTTGTTCAGGGCGGCGGGATCGGAGTAGAGGATGTAGGCCGGGTTCTTGTGCATCTGGACGGACTTCTTGGCCAGGGTGATGACCTTGAAGGCGGCCCAGGCCAGGGAGCCCAACACGGCGAGGAACATGAAGACGGCCAGGACGACGATGGCGGGCGAGTCGATCTGGGTGAACTCCCACAGACACAGGATGGTCATCTGGGGGAAGCCGATGAGGGTCAGACGGAAGAGGATGCCGCGCATGACGATCTTCCAGCCGTTGCGGAAGTCCTGGAACTTGTCGGACTTCATCCAGCGGTTGCGGGCGGCGAGCTCGCAGAAGACCTTGAAGGCGGCGACGAGGAGGACGACGAAGGAGACGAAGATGACGAAGAAGAGCAGGCCGGTCATGAAGATGTTGGTGCGCTCCATGTGGGCGCGGAAGCCGACGCGGTCGATGCCGCGGATGATGAGGTTGTTGGAGGCCTCGCCGACGCTGGGGTTGTTGTTGACGCGCTTGAAGAGGAGGCTGTCGAGGGAGCGCTTGACCTGGACGGAGGTGGTGCGCAGGGAGGCCAGGACGTTGGTCGGGGTGCCGCCGGTTGCGCGCTGGTACCAGGTGCAGATGTCCTGCATGAAGGAGACGCGGATGATGCCCATGCTCCACTGGAAGTTCTGGGTCCAGGCCTGGACGACGGGGGGCAGGGTGACGCTGGTGAGGCCGATCATGGCCTGGGCCTGCAGGAAGGAGAAGAGGGAGAGGGCATTGGCGGCGACGTGGGCGGCGGTGTTGGAGTGGCCGAGGCCGGAGGTGATGGCGGAAGCGACGAGGCCGAGGCCAGCAATGACGGCGACGACCCAGCCGACGGTGCGGTGGTAGACGGTCTTCGCGTTGGAGAGCTGGCCCTCGAAGCAGGCGATGGTGTCGGTGGTGTTGGCGCGGTAGACGTAGGCGCGGAACTTGGCGTCGAGGTCGGGGACGGCGTACGCGATGCCTATAATTAGTATGTAAGTATGTACTTATAGAGAAGTACTTATGAAGGAGGATTGAAGAATACCTGGTATCTTGGCGAGGACGTCCGGGGAGAGCTGGTTGTAGCTGATGTCCTGGTCGATGGGCCCGGAGGTCATGGGGCAGAGGCCCTTGAGGTTGACGGAGGGGTCGCAGGGGTCGAAGCTGATGTCGACGGCCTTGTAGCCGTAGGCGAAGACCTCGAGGCGGGCGTTGACGTAGCCCTTGATGGAGGAGACGCCGATGAACTTGATGGCGACGGAGGTGTTGTCCGGGGTGAGGGCGACGTTGAAGAGGGTGGAGGTGAAGTTGGCGTTGTTGGAGGTGGCGGTGTTGAAGCAGGGGACGAGCGAGGTGCTCTCGAGCAGGTTGAGGGCGGCGACGCAGTGGCCGAGGGCCAGGAGGAGGAGTGCGAGGCGCATCTCGATGTCGTTATGGTTGTTCTGGTGGTTGGTGGTATTCAGTCCGGGCTGACAGCGAACATCCCTTTCTCCCTGTCTGGACTGTCTGTCTCCTGTCTCTTCGCGGTCTGTTTATCTTCGTCCTGTCCTGGTCTTCTCTGGAGACTTCTGTCTTTTCTCTTATCCTCTCTTAGCCTTGGTATGTCTGGTCTGGCTCAGCTGGCTGAGACTGTCTCTCTGTCTTCTCCGCAGGCTCTGTCTGTCTCTGTCTGTCTCAGACCTGTCCGTTGTCTGCGTCTCTGTCCGTCGTCCGTCTCACTGCCTCTGTCGTTTAAGCGAGTGACTCGACTGTCCGTGTAGATGTACAGAGTAGATAGGTGAGAGAAGCGATAGAGGTTGAAGAGAAGTTGAAGACGAGGCCCAGGCTTGGCGGTGTCTCAGGCGGGGGTAACGCTGTAATGAGGGCGTACGGGCCACCAGGACAAGCGCAGGCTTGGCGTATCGCCGGTAATATGACTTAGGTAAGCAGGTATGGGGCTGCACAGCCAGCGCCGCGCGTCGAGGGAGGAAAAGAGGGAGGAGAGTGAGGACTAGGGGAGAGTAAGTAGGGGAGAAGAGAAGAGGAAGAGAAGAGGAAGAGAAGAGGGAGTAGTAGGGGCAGGACGAGTAAGGAGTAAGGGGTAGTAGGGGAGAAGAGAAGTAAGAGTGTAAGAGAGTAAGAGAGTAAGAGGTAAGAGAGTAAGAAGTTGCTATAGCAAGGAAGAGTATGGAGTGGCAGTGGAGTGGCAGTAAGGGAGTGCTAGGAGAAGGGTGGCAGTAACTAGTAGCAGTAGTCAGGAGCTGCCTGCTGCCACGGCCCAGCCACTGCCGCCACCCCGGCCACCGAGCCCGCTGATTGGCCCGCCCGCAGCCTACTGCCACCCCCATTGAGGCTCTTACTCCCACGACCTCACTGTCTGCCTCTGCTCTGCCACTACTGCCACTGCCGCCACGATGCCGAGGCCTCTTTGTTTACTCTTTTACTACAACGACTCCTTACTACGACTACTACGACGACGACTCCTATACTGCTCCTATACAACTGCTCCTATACTACTGCTATACTGCTGCTATACTACTGCTGCTATACTACCACTGCTAAGACGGACTGTGGATAAACAGAAGCACATTAATAGAAGCACTGGAGAGACCCTTGCTGCCCTACCCTGCGCCAGCGATGTGTTGGCAGCTGCTCCGCCAATCAGCCTAGACTGCGTTGACCGGGCGACTACAAGAGCGAGAGAGAGAGAGAGAGACACGCACAGTGAGCGAGGGAGAGACTGTCAAAGAAGTGAAGAGACCACAAGGGAGTCACTGTGGCCAGCAGAGCAGAGACTGTCAACGGTCAACGGCTGGTGTGACGACGGGGCTGGGAATTCGAGTGGCTGGTCCACACGCCTGCGCCTTTTCCCGCGCTAGCTCTTCTCTTCTCTTCTCTTCTCTCCTCTCTTCTTCTTTGACCTCCTCTGCCTTCACTCGAGGGAGGATATCGACAGAGGAGGACACCGGTGACAGCCAGGAGACAGAACCCCCAAGGACAACCAGACAGACAGACAGACCCCTAGGACAGGAGACGCAGACACAGACCACCTCAGAGACGCAGACATACCCATGAGAAGACAGATACCCAGGACATAATAGCCACCATGGGCGTCGACCGCAGGCCCCTTCTCCCCGCCCCGACCGAGTCCGTCCTCGACACCACCGCGACGCCCACCGACCTGGCCACCGACCTCTCCCGTCGCACCGACAGGACCTCCTACTCCATCCCCGAGGACGGCAGCCCCGTCACCATCTCCACCTCCTCCCGCCGCCGCCGCCCCTCCGCCGCCCACAGAGACTCCGCCGACCGCATCTCCCGCCATCACCACCACCACCACTCCCAGACCTCCCTGCTCATCGAGTACTTCGAGGGCAGCAAGAAGGCCTCCTCCTCCGCCTCCGGCGCCGCCGTCAGCGCCCGCCCCAGCGTCCGCGTGCGCGTCACCCCCTCCGCCAGCCGCAGGAAGGACCGCGACACCATCCACATCAGCGACGGCGGCCGCAAGCCCTCCTACACCCGCCGCATCTCCCTCAGCACCCCTCGCTCGTCCGCCGAGCGAGAGAGAGACAGGGCCGGCGCCGACGACAGGAGCCTCAGCTCCGATGGAGACCCCGTCGAGATCGAGATCAGTCGTGGCGGCAGCGAGCTGTCCCGCTATCTGCCTACCTCCGACATCTCCAGCATGCCCGCCGACAGCACGCTCGACAGGCCGCTGGTCACCTCCGAGACCAGCCGCCGCAGGAGCCAGAGCGTCGACAGCGAGGAAGACGAGCTCGAGCACGAGCACGAGCACGAGCAGGACGACACCCTGCTCAAGACGCCCGCTCGCCAGCGCAGCAGGAGCCTGAGCCGCGAGCGAATCGCCCAGAAGGCCGCGGAGAAAGTGGCTGCTGCGCCGCGAGACGCCAAGAGCGGCAGTCGAGTGCGCTCCGGCAAGCAGAGAGAGCGAGAGCGAGACAGAGACAGAGACAGAGACCTCGCGAGCCCCGGGTCGAGCTATCTCAGCGCCTCGCTGGCCTCCGGCACCGGCAAGCCAGGCAGCGGCGGCGCCGGCGGAGACGCCTACTCCTTCAGATCAGGCACCTCGCGCTCGTCCCTGAACAATCCGCGGCTGCTCGAGACGGTGGAAGACGCCATCCGCCGCCTCATCCTGCCCGAGCTCAAGGAGCTCAAGAAGGACAGCTCCGTCAAGAACCTCTCCTTCTCCAGGGACAAAGACAGAACCCTCTCAAAGGAGGATCTCTCTCGAAGCAAGAGAAGCCTTTCGAAGGAGGATATCTCCTCGCCAAAAACCAAGGGTAGAAGCCTCTCAAAGGAAGATATCCACTCCCCATCACCTAAGTCCAAAGGTAGAAGCCTCTCGAAAGAAGACATCTACTCCCCATCACCCAAGTCCAAGGGCCTCTCGAAAGAAGACGTCGAGGAGAGACGCCCCAGCATCTCCTCCCGCCGCGGCTCCAAAGATCACATCCAAGACCCCTCCAGCGTCAGCCGCAAGCGCAGCAAGGGCCTGCGCGACGCCGAGGCCGCCAGGATCGTCGGCACCGCCCTCACCACCGCCGCCCTGCGCCATCACGACTCCAGCTCGAGTCTGGGCAAGGCCCGGCGCGCCTCCGAGGACAGGCTGCCGCCCAAGGGCACCGACACCGAGCTCATCTTCCAGAAGCACGATGTTGCTCCCATGCCTTTCCGCAGCGGCATCGACTCCGATATGACCAGGCAGTCGATCCTCTCGCAGCCGTCCGTCTTCACGGCCACTGCCTTGGAGGGCGAGGTGCCCAGGGGTTCCCTGGATCAGCGTCAGCAC
The DNA here is from genome assembly GCA_000812245.1 of Onygena corvina. Lineage (NCBI taxonomy): Eukaryota > Fungi > Ascomycota > Eurotiomycetes > Onygenales > Onygenaceae > Onygena > Onygena corvina. The sequence continues at coordinate 70,599 of JWPT01000055.1, read as the reverse complement.
GACCACCACCACGACCATGACCACGACCATGAAGATGACCATGAAGACCAACACATGTACGATGGCCAGAAGTACGATGCTGACTACGACGGGAAGCTCCATCCCATCGACGAAGACCATGAACCCTCTAGCGAGACAAGACGGCTCATCGACTCGCCCAATCTTCACCCCTACGACCAGGACCACGACCAGCACCAGTACATCGACACCAACATCAACACGACCAACACCCGCGCCCTCAGCCCCATCCAGAGCGTCGCCAGCTACGGCCTCAAAGATACCAATGCCGCCAGCTACGGCCACAAAGATACCAATGCCGATCGCGCCCTCACCCCCGCCTACGACCCCAAAGCCCAACGCCTCTCCATCGAATCCCTCTCCTCCGCCGCCAGCACCGACCTCGCCCGCTCCACCCGCACCGCAGACTACAGCCACGACAAGCGCCACCCGCCCACCATCCCCGACGAAGAGTCCGGCGCCGAGCTAGACATCGGCACCGCCCACTCCCCCGGCTACTGGGACCGCCACCACGAAGATGACCGCGAGACTAAGCGGACCCATACGACTTATACCGACGACACGTTTACGGATCCGCTGGACCAGGGACAGCAGGTTGCGGGCGGGCGGGAGAATAGCGTCGAGTATGTGCAGGTGCCTGTGGGCGTCGAGTCGGCCGTGGCTTCGTTGTTGGATCCGTCGGTGCTGTCGAGTAATGTGTTGGTTAACCGGTCGTCGAGGAGCTATACGCCTGGCATTGAGGATGCGGACCTGCATGAGCATGGCGGCCTACTTGAAGACGACCATCTTGACGACCATCTTGGTGACGATCATCTTGAGGAGCGAGACCTCCATGAAGACCACGAGGATCATCACGAGGATCATGATGTCCAAGAAAGAGGCCTGGACCTCGAAGGCGAGACCTACCACGACGAGCGTCCGTTCCATGAACGCATGGGCATGAGCTCACCTCCCCACAGCGCCCAATTCGACGCAGACGAGCACGACCGCGGCCTCGACCACGACCTCGACCATGAAGCCCTCGCAGAGGACCACGCAGACCTCGAAGGGGAAGACCTAGAAGAAGAACACGAAGAACCTCTCCTCGGCGCCACTGCTCTACCCACAGCCGGCAGCCCGATCCCTGAAATCGGCCACGGCGTCGACTCTGAATCAGACATCAACACCAATCCTTCCATCATCCAGGGCCCCATCGGCGGCATCTCCCACGAATCCCGCGACCACTGGCCCTACCAGGCCAGCCCTCCGCGCGACAGAGACCTCCAGACAGACGACATGCACCACCTCGGCCCCGAGTACGGCGCCGCTCTAGGCGTCATCACCGAGGAGCCGCACGACGACGGCCACGACATCCTGTACGGTATGGGCATCGACAAGGCCCACTTCGACATGCCTTCCCCCGGTCCCAAGGACGAAGGGTACATCTCCGGCGCGAACCATCGGTCGAATTCTAGCGCTACGCCCGAGCCCAAGGGTAAGGGGTATGATGTGGCTGGTCTAGGCAGTCCGATGGACCTTGACGACCCGTTCAGCGATAAGCATAAGAGGCATCTTTCGGGCCATTCGCACGGTATGCCCCCGTTATATGACAGCTCAACGGGACGGGGGATCGAGAGGATCCAGAGCAAGGATATCGTTGCATTGATGGACCACGTAAGTAGATGTCCTAGATAGTTTGAATTGAAAGTATGGACAAGCTAACGTGTTGCAGTTGACTGTTCGCGACGCCCAGCGAAATGCAAGGGATACCGAGATCCTCATCACACTGGTACGCAGTGCGGCCGAGATGCGGACCTCGTTCGAGGATATGAAGAAATACATCGCGCAGCAGGACGAGCTGCTCCTCGACGCCAACACCAAGGGCCACGACCGCACGCATAAAGCTGTCGGCGGGCCCCGTCCTATCCCTATGCCTCGGGCTCACAGCAAGATGTCCAGCGACTTTGAAGAAGAACTGCGCTCAAAGAAGAAAAACGTCTTCAAGCGTGCCCTGAAGACCCTCAGCCTGAAGAGCTCAGGCGATCTAACCAACATCGAGGAGATGCTGCTTCACCTCCTTACTGAGGTTGAAGCCCTGCGAGCCGCCCAGGAAGGCAGAACGCCCGGCAGTGCAGCTGCAAATAACGACGCTGGCAACGGCTACGACGAGCAGTCTCCCGAGCAGCAGTCTCCATACGCCAACTCGCCGCACCGCACGAATGACAGACTACACTCGTCCCAGCGCGGCATCAGCCCCGTCCTGGAAGTCAACGAGGAGGAGCCCCTGACCCGCGATGAGCAGGCCATCCTCGAGAACCCATCCCCGCCCGGCTCCCGCTTCGCAGGACGACACAAGCGAGGCGCCTCCGTGCCCTTAGCCACCCCTGAGCGAGTCCCCGTCGCCTCCAATCCCCCAAGCGCAGACACCACTCCCAAAATGTCCAACGAGAAGTCCCGCAAGTCGAAGTCCAGCTCCTCTTCCTTCTTCCCCAAGATATCCCGCTGGTCCCGCACCACCGCCTCCTCCATGGGCGAAAACATCCGCAATAGCATCCAGCCACGCAAAGACCGCTTCTCCTCCGAGGCCTCCCGCTCAAACTCAGACCTCGATAACGCAAACTACACCACGGCCGAATACTACGACCACCGCGGCGACGACCGGCTGCGCTCAAACACAAGCGTGAACAAGGACGGCAACGAGCCTGAGAACCGTCCGCCGTCTCCGCTCGTGCCATCCCAGCTGTCCGAGATCCCCAAGTACAGGGCTCACAGGGACAGTTTGAACCTTCAGCACCCTCAGCCCCGCCAGGGCCCGACGTCGCGGTACCAGAACCAGCTCGAGTCGCAGGCGCAGCACTTCGGGGCTCCTCACTCGCCGGGCTCGGACGCCTGGGCCTCGAACCCTACGCTGGCAATTGCTCGCGATCGGCCCAGCAGCGCGGCGGAGAACCACCGCCCAATGTCTGCGGGGGCGTACTCCGTCAGCTCGTCCGTGATGAGTGGGCCAGCCCGCCCGCCGAAGATCAGGGACGACGGGCCTCTCATCCCGCAACGTTCGTCGAAGCTCAGTGAAGACTTCAACCCGAGCTACGCTGAGCGCATGGCGATGCGTGAAGGGACAGCTCGCATGGTAGACCATGTTGTAAGTCCCCATCCCATCCCATCCCATACTTACCCCTCTGATATCTCCCAACTCTTTTCTTCGTACGAACTACGGAACTAACTCTCCTAGCTGAAGAACAACACCAACGGCTCTCCATCTCGATCGTCTCCGGGCCGAGGCGTCCCTCAGCGAAAGCCAACAGGTCCCCGACCATTAACCAGCTCCGGAAAGGGGGCCGGCACCATGGGTCCCCAACGACCTCAGCACGATTATGACGACTACTGATCAAACATTGTTTCTACCTTGGTTCCTATCTCCCCAGTTCTATCCTATCTAGTGGGCGTTTCTCATCATTTGATTCATGTAACACCCCTTCCTTCCATACTTCCTTCATTGCTTGCTTGCTCGCTTGCTATGCTCCCCTTCTCCCCCCAAAAAAACCGTCTGCAAAAGAGACATAACAAAAAAGAAAAAGGATTTTAATATCTACGACTTCCCTATGTTTATTTATGCAGACCATGAAATGTTTCTTTTCTTTCCCCATGATATGATAAGCGTTGGTTCTAATCCCGCCTGCCCTGCCCTGCTATCCCGATATGACCTGCCCTTTCTTTTTTATTTTTGCTTGCCCTGCCTGTACCACTCAATCCCTTCCATTATTAACGATCACATCGCATGTATATCCTGCCCCCCTCCCCATTTTGCCTCTGGCGCCTCTAGTCGATTTCATTTCCGGCTACAACTTCGGAAATTTGGGAAAAAAGTCTTCTCATCTTGAGCGATCCAGCTTATCTTAATCGATCATCATCACCTTAGCTAGCTAGATTTATGTCCCTGAGCAATGAATTATTGATCCCTACCCGATACACTTTGTGTGCGTAGATAAGTCTATCTCTTGTTTGCATGCATGGCTGATTATGACATCTGTCTTGGCGGTTGATATCAGGTTTCCAAAGGTAGGGACAATGTCTGGGTTACTTCGCAGCGATTGTAGGCAGATACATGATTCACTATAATATACCAACTCGAATTCCAGCTTTTAGTCACAGACTTGCTCTGTGGCCCGCAGTGAGAGCGTCGATATCATCTGTGGCCATGGCTTCCGGCAATGCGATGCGCAGATTCGCGCCGTTGAATAGCGCGGATGGCGAGATCCCAGCCTTGAAGGGCATCGTGTTCGACGTCGATGGCACTCTCTGGTGAGTGAATAGCCTCGATAGATAGATACTTATTATTCCCTCCTTTACTGCATCATCGGTAGTCAAGAGGAGTATGAGCTGATGGGCCTGATGTACATGTTTACCCGTCTAGCCTGCCACAACACCATATGTTTCAGGAGATGCGGTAAGTTGCCCACCTACCTAAGTACCTAGGTACCTTATCTAGGTACATACAGTAGAAGAAACCCTGAAACCATGGCTCACATCTCCTTACCCAGAGACGCCCTCGGGATCGAAAAGGGCGTCGATATCATCCACCACATCCGCGGCCTCCCCTCCTTCGCGGAGCGGACGGACGCCATCGCCATTGTCCGCGGCATCGAGCGCGAGGCAATGGTCAAGCAGATCCCACAGCCAGGCCTCCTCGAGCTCATGAACTACCTTAACGAAAAGGGCGTGAAGAGAGCGCTCTGCACTCGTAACTTCGAGTACGTACGTCCCTTGCCCCTCCTACCTATCCTATCTATTTTGCCCCTCGTATACATATATCACAATCACATATTTACTCGAAACCGCATGTTCAAAGTGGCCCAGTCAACCATCTTATCAAGTCTCATCTGGCCACCCATATCTTTGCGCCAATTGTGACTCGTGATACGCCTAATATATTGCCAAAGCCCGATCCGGCTGGAATACTGCACATAGCGCGCTCCTGGAATCTCAAGGACGCCACTGATCTGATAATGGTGAGCAGTCCTCGCTCTTTGGGTTCTGGCTGGAGTGAGAACAGTGTATGTTGATTGATTTGCGTCTATAGGTTGGCGATAGCTTGGATGATATGACGGCTGGTCATAAAGCTGGGGCTGCTACGGTCCTGCTGTTGAACGACAAGAATCAGGATCTCAAGGATCATAAGCATACGGACCTCTGTATTGAGCGTCTAGATGACTTAATTGGTGTGCTGGAGAACGGCTTCACGGGTAGTCGGGAAAGACAGGCGGTGGAGGGGTTGATTGGACTAAAATAGGCATGTAAATGTCATCTATGGAGAAAAAAGAAAGACTACGCGCGGCTTAAGTTGAGTCGACAAAAGAATTGGAATGTATATATTCATTCAGTAGAGGATAGTTCTTAGTGAGTAACTGATAGCGGCCATTCTCATTGGCTGGCGATGCAGAAATAACTTCATCGCTCGTGTCGACTGTGAGGCCTTGCCTCACAGCTTGACTAGAAGTTAAGGACGCTGCTGGTACCGTATATAGGAAGCTGTCCAATATGTCTTTCCTAGCATATATTAGGGTAACATGCATCCATAGTAAGTGTTCGTCAATTAGACATTCGTCGTGCACCCTAGACAGCCATGAGCAGCGGCGGAGGGATCTTGGTGATAGCGCTAAGATATCTGTGTGTTCTGGCTGTAAGAGAGCCATAAAACACTTGCTCGATGCCATACAATGAGCTATTTGGGTAATGTCGGCCAATTAAAGCTGTAGTCAGAGATACCCAGGCTTTATTCGGCTTGGCTGGTTGGTATCTGGCGCGTTTGCATCCATCAACCATGAGCGCTTAAAAGCGATGTAATCGGATATGTCTCAGCTTCAAGAGTTTCTGTTGTTCTTGCGTTTGCCTCGCCCTGACGCAGGTCTGGTAGTCTCCTTACCACCACGTTGGCTGCCACCCCCACCTCTCCCTCGGCCCCTTGAGGAGTTCCGTGAGGGTGGCGGCGGTCCTCTTCCACGAACAGGCGGTGGAGGTGGCCTATACTGATTTCCAGAATATCGTGGCTCCGGAGACCGAGAGCGCGGCCGGGAATTGCTGGGCCCAAAAGGTTGATCTCGATCTCTATAGTCGCGGTGGAAGTCCCTACTACCACGGTCCACGCGGGGCTCACGAGGAGCGTAGTAATCCCCGCCATTGGTATCGTTGGGTGGGCCCAGATTGCGGCCGCGGCCGAGGCCATCAGCAAATCGAATGTGTGAGCGGCCGGTGGGAGGCGGATTGGCTCGCGATCTGATGTGCAGTTCATCTTCTTCAGGAGAGGGCTCTCGCTGAGCGCGACCTTTGATCTTCAGTTGCGGGATGCCACCGCTGGCTCTGCCATTGGGCATGCTGGCTGCCGCACGGCTGATATTGGAGACGATCGAGGGCTCGAATGACTTCAAGCTCCACGACGTTGAATACGACGGAGCCCGGGTAGTAGGGCAATCCCCAAGAAGGTGCTGAGAGCTCGTGCAGTGCGCGCAAGAGATGGAGATGAACAGCTGCCCGGTGTTGAAAGTGAGATGGGGCAGCTTCCACATCAAGTCACACTGGGACTCGAGGTGCTGGTCTGAGCCGCAAAAGTCGCAAGGGACCTCTGCAGCAGACCCCTGGAGGGATGAGGAGCACGCGTCCTTGTCGTGTCCTCGTTCCCTGCATCTCTGGCACCGTCGCCAGGTAGGGCAGAACCTCGGCTCATGGACTCCCCAGGTACCGCAATGCTCGCACTAAGGCGTAGGAGTTAGGGCAAACAGACGGACAGCAAGTGAACAAAACGATGCTTACCCTTTTGCTGGGGCAGTTGTAGGACATGTGCCCTTCCCTGAAGCAGTCCGTACATCTGACGGGCGTCGAGGGGTCATGGCCCTTGGTGTTATTGTACAGGATGTACCGGGCCTGCTCCCTGAGATCTTCGTGCTTCAGCTGCCCGATAGTCTGCGGATGGACGTCGTACCTGGAGCTACGAGCGGCCGCACCTATGTCTTCATCGTTAGCAACGTCACGTATCTCCGCGTCCACCGCCTCTGCTGGCTGGCCTGGGACCACGGCCTGAGGCGAGAGGCCGGCAGCAGGCGTCGGCTGCCGCTGCTCGGCAGATGTATCCTGTCCCATGTTCAGCAGGATAGAGCTGTCGTTTTCGTCCATGTCCGAGGGATCGGTGGTGTCGTCCGTCGACCGATCACTGTCGACATCGCTGCGATCCCTCGCGAGCGCACCACGGCGCCCGGTGCGCGTCTCCTCCGCCGACTCGTCCTCAGCGGACGCACTCCCGCTGCGCCAGTACTTGCCGTTGACGGCGTTGAACGAGCTGGCGGTGCCGGCGGGCCTGGGGCCCGGACGACGCAGCGCAGTGCGCACCTTGGCCTTGCGCACGTTGTTCCAGTTGGCGGCGGCCTTCTTGCCGGCGCCCTTCGCCTGCAGCAGGAGTCGTTGGGCGTCCCTGGAGCTGGAGGGCGCAAGACCGACAGACGCGGTCCGCGAGTCGCAGTCCCCATCGTCCGCGACGCGCGACATCGCCGGCGAGACTGGAGACAGAGGCAGCGTGCAATTGGGGACACCTCGTGCCTGTAGCCTGGTGCTCAAGGGGTGTGGTCGAGCTGCGCGTCGTCGTCGCCGGCAAAAGTCGAGCGAGAAACAGAAAAAAAGCGACTTCAGTGGCCACGGCTTACGTCAGCCTGCGGTTCCAGACTTGCACCACCAGCAGCTCTCTCGATCTTCTCTCTGACATCTATCCTCTGTCTCTGTCCTATTTCTATTCTCTGTGTCTCTCTGTATCTCTGTCCCTGTCTCTTCTCCCTAGCCTAGGAGGACCGAAGAACTGCAGAGCTGGTGTTGACCGCCGAGCTCCAGCGTGCACATCGAGACAGTCTGGCCATATCCTGCATCATCCTCGCCCGTCGACTCACCTCCACGGCCTGACTGAGCTCCCCGGCCTGTCGTCTGGAGCTGTCCCCGGCTGAAACACCCCGAGTGCTCTCCCTTGGCCCGCCAGAGACAGTCTGCTGCAGTGCAGATCGCTCGCGAGGGCCCTCCCGCTATATAGGAGCCGCATAGGAGCCCGCAGCCCGCATAGGAGCCCGCAGAAAGCCCTCTAGAAGCCCTCGTCAATACCGCCAAACTGTCTCCTCTCATCGTCCCGAGGACCTCCTTCTCGTCGACGCTCGACCCCCGGCCACCGCACACCCCGTCTCACCTCTCGCCAGCCGGGATGAGTCAAGCAAAGGCCGGCCGGCGGCGGAGGTCGAGCAGCATCATATACCAGGAGCCGCCGGAGTCCATAGAGCACGCCAACGACCAGGAGGCCCTGCCCAACCTGAACGCCAACTGGGTGAATGCCAAAGGTGTGTTATCTCTGCATTTCTCCGGCAGTACAATGCTGACATGCACGCAGGCGCCTGGACCATCCACTTCGTCCTCATCGTGGCGCTCAAGATCTTCTACGACATCATCCCGGGCGTGTCCCAGGAGACGTCGTGGACCCTCACCAACATCTCGTACATGTTCGGCTCGTTCCTCATGTTCCACTGGGTCCGCGGCGTGCCCTTCGAGTTCAACGGCGGCGCCTACGACAACCTCAACATGTGGGAGCAGATCGACAACGGCGACCAGTACACGCCCGCCAAAAAATTCCTCCTCAGCGTCCCCATCATCCTCTTCCTCCTGAGCACGCACTACACCCACTACGACCTGACGTACTTCATCATCAACTTCCTCGCCGTCCTCGGCGTCGTCATCCCCAAGCTGCCCATCGTGAGTCGTGCCCCCCTGGCCCTGCCCCGGTCCAACCTGCTAACTCGTCGACAGTCACATCGGATGCGGATAGGCTGGCTGGCGGACGACCCGGAGGACTAGCAAGGACCGACTGCCGGTGCCATGGTTTGTTTGGGGTTTTGTAGGATCAATTTAGAATGAATTTTTGACTTGAGCTTCATGTCCTCGCATAGCGTAACTCACTTGCTTTCTACCCCGAGGTATCTCTAATTCATCGGCATGCGATCAGTTGCTCCATCCGCGTGTTCCTGTCGTCGCTGTAGATCCGGCTCAGTATTGGCTCGGGCGTGGCGCGCAGGGGGCCGGCTGCATCCCTGCTGCTCTTTACTTCTTCCCCGTCGTATCCATGTGCATTTGGTTCTGGACCGGCCAGCGGACGGTTGGTCTGCACACGGAAGATTATCACCAGTCAAGTGCTGCATCAACGAATCTCCGGGGTTGTCACCGTCATCGACAACGTCGCGTCGTAAGCGAGACCATCGCGTTGGACGTCGCACGTCGAGGACAGCCAGCAGAAGATGGCTGCAGTCGACGAGCATCGCCCTGTGAAGGTCTTCCCGTCGCAGATGCGCCACTACATCAGTGCCTATCTCGAGGAGGGACTCTGTACGCTGCTCCCACGGCCATAGATCGCGATCAAGACTGACTCTCTCTAGTCACAACGGCATTCGATCTCCTGCTCAGCATCTTGTCTTCCAGCTCCAACGCGTCTCGCGCTGCCTTCGTCCCGCCGCCGCAGTATCTCGCTCTCGCGGCAACCCTCTGCGTACATCCCTCCTCAAAGGCTGACCAGCAAGCGTCCAGCGCGGCCCTCCAGCTCCTCAGGCTCGTCAACAACCTCGCAGGCCCCGTGGCTAGCGGGTTCGCTGACGCGTTCATCTTCAACCGTTTCGCACACCTGAGAACAGGCACCGCTGCAGGTGATCCGTCGGGCGGCTCCCTGCACCTGGAACTCGCGGGGAATAGCTCCATCTGGTCGCACGCAGAAGACTTCTGGCATGTCGTGGGATGGGCGCTCAATTGCTCCGTCCTGCATCCTAAACGCTGGGCTCGATGGCGTCTCTTCCTGGAGCTCATGTGCGACATATTGGAGGATGACTGGAGAGAGAGGCAGAAGCGGTTTGACGCAGCTCATCCTGCCGATAGCAGCCTCGAGCCTGACATGGCGGTGTTTACGGAGAGTCTGATATGCGGCTACATCACTGCAACCTCCAGTTACACGGGCCGGGACAGGAGAATCATGAAGGCCATCTTTGCCGATGGCTCCTCGACCTCGGTGAACGAATACGGGGAGGTCTTCTACGAGGAATTGAAAGAGCCTGCGAAAAGGGACAAAGGTCAGGGAAGCAGGAAAGCCGACGTCAACATCGACGATGATATCTACGGTGACTATTTTGACGGAGTCGATAGCGAGGAACCGAAACAGGAGCCTGATCTGGAAACTCCGGAGATTCACGTTAGAGCTGAATCCGGCCGGACAAAGCGTCAGAGGAGGCCTGCGAGGAAGAAGCGGGAGGCCAATGAGGTCTCTACGGTAGAATCTGAGGTCGAAAGTCCCATGGGCGTCCAACACGACAGGATAGACTATCTAGGGAGTCTGCAGTCCCTCGCCATCCGGCAACGCCTCCTGACTCTACTATCAAGTGTCTCTAAAACTATACCCGGACACTTCATAGGACTTAACAGGCTCTATGCCTACTACGTCGAGTTTATCAGACATCTCCCGCTCGCCACATTCCAGTTCTTCGTCTCACCCTCCGTCCTCACCTACTTTCCGCACCCCTGTGGCACCACTCTCGGCGAGATGCTTCTTTTCAATCTCCTTGAGAACACCGCCCCTAGCTCAGATGAGTGCTATCTAAGCCAGGACAAGCTTGAGCAGTGTTTTCTCCCCTTCGCCGCAAACACTGGTAGCGTGATTGATAACGCGAGAGTGTCGATCGTGCTGGAGTCTTTGATCAGGATACTTGCGCACAATAACTTGATTGGAACCAGGCCTTCATTGAGAGCTGCCGTCGAAGCGGGGATCGACGCTCGAGCGGAAAAGGTCCGCATGGACATGAAAAGGGGTCAAAATAAAAAGCCGATGGAGGAGTTTGGGTGGTTGTGGCTGATCGAGAGCGGCGAGCGGATGATGTACCTGGTCACCGATATCATACCAGAAGCAGACAAGCAGCCAGTCACCGTCGTCTGAGTGAGGGCTGCACTCGTCGCTTGGATACGTAGCGGTAGGATATACGAGATCACGAATTATGAGCAAAAGTAGCCGTTAAATCATTCTAACAAGATCGTTACAAGACATGTTAAGTTAACCCTTCCCCGTCATCCTACATGTTAGAAATTATAAAATCCAAAATGCCCCTGGTCTAGGGCGGTGGACGAGGCCCAATGATCTGCCGCCGGGCACCGAATCCGATGCCAGTACCCGGTTTATTCTGGCTATCTCCCCCGAGATACCCGTACTGATGGACATCCCAACCGCCTTCGCCCGGTCCACTTCCGGCGGTGTTCACGCCGCGTTTGACTGCATCGTTCGTCTGCTGCTGACTCTCTTCCCATTCGCGCTGTCGCTCGCGCTCCCGTTCCATTTCTCTCTCGAGGAGAGACTTCGAGGCCCACCCACCAGCTCGAGTCTTCTGTGTGGATTCAACCCGCCGTCTGTTTTCCTCGTCTACCTCAGCTGTGGTCGAGTAGTCTGGTGGACGATATGACACTGGTTTGCTAGGGACCGGGGCAGGATTGTTCGCCAAAAAGCGGTCTGTACGGTTCGTGTTGACGTACTTGGCTGGATCTGGTAGCGGACGGGGGGATGTAGGCGGATTGGCGTTTCTTGGAGGCATTGCCGGCGGCGTTGGCAGGTCTCGAGGGGGTAGCGAGGGTGGCGGGACTTCTGGCAATTCCTCCTGTTTGAGTGCACTCCATTCGCCTCGGAGCAGTCGGCGTTCCTGTTCCTGAGAAGATAGATCGTAGCTAGGCTTCTGTGGAGTGTGGATCGGCTGCTTGCCCTCCGGACGAGGAGAACGAGCAAGAGGGCTAGCTTCTGGCTGAGGGGATCCTCGTAAGGCCGCAAATTCCCTGCGTTCAAGCTCATACTGCATCTCTCTCTCCTTTGCCATTTCTAGCTCGCGCTCTAGCGCCTTGATCCGTTCGCTTTCACTCGTGGAAGCCGTCTTTGCTTCTGGCGCTGGGGCAGCCATGGCTCGCGGGTGCCGTTGAGCTGTTTGATATTGGCTAAGGAACTGCCCGTTCAGCCTAGCATCTGCTGCCTCCCGCTTCTGCAGTCTCTCCTCCTCCAGTTTGCTCTCTAGGTCTTTCTCCTCCTGCTGTCGACGAGCCTCCTCCTCTTCCCACTGGCGCTGTTCGTCTTCCCATCGCCTTTTCTCCTCCTCGACCTGTTTGCGTTCGATGTCTCTCATCTTCTTTTCCTCTTCTTCCCAGCGTTGAGCTTCTTCGGCTTTAGCGCGTTCCTCTTCCGCCTCCCGCTGGGCTCGATGGCGCTGAGCCTCTTCATCCACGAGTCTTGCTTGCCTCTCTGCCTCTTGTCGCCGTTTCTCCTTTTCCGCCAAGCTGGGTACGGCTGGGCCAGGTGTGGTGATCTGTCGTCGAGCCCCGAATGCTACACCCAGGTTGCCTTGACTCGCGCCTCCAATGTATCCATACTGATGTATATTCCATGCAGGGGTTGTCGTTGCTTCGTCGGCCTTGCTGCTCCATGCGCTGACGGTCTTCGCAGGCGGTGAACCCGGGCCGCTTCTGCTTGGGCTTGCTTGTCCGCGTTCACTGACGTTGCTCTGTCCGCGCGACCTTGAGTACGGAGCACCGAAACGGCCTCCTTGACTCGATCCACTCATCTGGGGGCTTAGTGTGCCGCCCTTGCTTTTGCCGATGGCGCCGGGAAATCTGGAGGGCTGAATAGCGTATGCCTTGCGGCTGAATGCGCCGAGACACTGTAGAACCTGAGCAGGATCCTTTGCCTCGTAGAGGTCGACTGTAAGAAAGACATCGTGAGGGGGCAGGCTGAGAGGAGCCCGCTGACAGGCGCTTAAGAAATGAGATATGTTTTCCATCTGGACGAATGGCATGTTCGACTGCTTGTACTTCACGCCCGGAGGGCCAACCGCAAGATTGACTAGTCTATAGCAGCAGAAAGGAAATAGTCAGAAAGATGAGCTCGTCTCTATACGGCAGAAAAGGGCGCGTCACTCACCTGCATAGTGCTACTCCGTCGCGCAGCGCCTCAAGCAGGTCACCGCTCGGCAGCTTCTCCTGCAGCGTCTCTTCGATCCAGCCGCGCACTTCATCAGCGGCCTGGGGGGTATATTTCGACAGCCGCATGTTACGCAAGTCCTTGTCCAGCGACGAAACCGACGCCATGGTGTTGTGGTTTGCCTGTTTGGCTGTGGGCGCGGAGGGTGGGATAGGTGGTATATTTGTATCTCAGCTGGACTCGGTTGTAAGTTAGTTACAGTATAACACTAAGTTATGTAGAAGAACAGCCAGACTGTCCGTCTGCGCCCTCAACACGAATGCGCCCACACTGAGGTTGATGATGAAGGGCCGTGGGTTGGGCCGCAGTGACGTATCGTCGACTCTCTAGATCGTTTCATCCAGGCAGAAGACGGTCCGCCACGGCCTCAGCCACACTCTGCAGATAAGCTGCGCTCGCGAACTGGTCCTTTATTCATGTTTACGCGCATAACCCGGCCATGACGATCAACAGTCTCTGGTTCAAGTGGAGGAGCCTGAGGCTGCCGTGGCGGAAGTCGTTCCTCGTCGGTGGGTTACGCTCTCCAGGCGACCGCAGACAATGGCTGATTGAAACCTCCAGGGAATGATCTCGCGGGCAATACCTTCTGGGAATTCAAGGACTCCCTCAGTCCCGGACGGTTCCGACGCATTGTGAAAGCCAGTCCGAAGATACATTATGCCGACGTCAAGGTCTCGCGTAAGTCAACAACGCTCTCTCCGTTGCATTCAAGGACGACGAAGCTGACCGCGAATGATCGACTGGACAGCACAATGGCATCAGTGGCTTCGATACGTCCGACCAGACGCACCTACAATCGAAGAGCAGACCAACGAGCTTCAGCGACAAGCAAATATGAAGGTCTTAGCCCAGCGTGCCGACGAGAGATGGGCCAGTAAACCGTCTTTCCTGGACAGGCCAGAACAGCAGCAGCCTGTCCCAGCGCTGCAATCACACCAACCACAATACCATACTACAAGTCCGGACACTGCTGGGGACAAGGACACTACTGCTGGATCCAAAGTTGCCGGCTCTAACGAAGGATTACAGGAGCAAGTGCTTGAGGCGGAGAGAACCAAGAAGGCCAAAAGCCCCTGGGACAAGGCCGCAACAGGCGGACCCAGTGAGAACTGGCAGCCGGAACCGTGGAGCCCTAACGTCGTCAAGAAGTAATGCGGAGCAGACTCTTTATGGCGACATTATATCAGCGATGCTATTGAAACTGGAACGAGATCCCTACGCAAGTTAACCCCCCCATCTCGCTTGCAGCCATCTATTTTTGTACAATATCTATACCCTCTAAAATCTCTGTATTTTCAACCTGCTATTATATCAAACCCAGTCTCGGAGTCTGAAATGAAACCTTTCTTACCAGAGGAGGACTGCTTTATCTCTCTCAATAAAGGGGATACCAAACGGCGATTTTTGCTATGGATCAATATAGAGCAAGTCAAAGCCGCTGGATCCCCGCCTATGTCAATGACTGAATCTAAGCAGCTCCAAGTTGAGCCAGATGAAACAGTGGATATCTTCGTCAATGCCCTGGTTCATTGAATTTTTTAGTTCATGAGTGCTGCGGGCATCATAAACCCCGATGAACTGTTCCCAAGCTCCTTGATGTTTTACTCACGCCGACTCCTCGAAGTGTATAGATAGACCCTTCCCGATGGATGCATGCAAGGTAATCCTGGAAGACATTAAAGTAAAGTATACACGCATTGCCGCCCGCGTATGAATGAAACCGTCGGCTTTGCAACATGCATGTAGCCCGGGCTCCATCTCACCCCTAACCGTTTCGTAGTGTTTATATCCCCGAGGTCAACGCTTATCGCCTATTGATAGTGAAACTGCAGACGCCGAAACATCCCCGCGGTGGCCGAGCGTGTGAAGGTGCAAAGAAGAAGCCCGAGTCATTGTAGAGAATTGAAAACCACTCATCATCAATTAAATGCTATCATCAATCTATCTAAACACAACAATGCCTGGAATGCAAATAGCAACCCATCCCCAAAGATGGTAGCAAAATACAAAAAATCAAAAGCTGAAAAAACAGGGATAGGGGGGAAACATAGAGGGGGTAACAAGCAGATGGCCAACATGCAACGCCAGATCTCCGGAAGGGAGAGGAGGGGATTAAAAACGCCCGGATTTGCTAAAAAGCGAGGATTTGAGATATCCCTATGTACATGCAAAAGACAGTAGATTAGAGAGAGAACGCGGCAAAACGAACATCAACCGCGTATGAAACCATTAACGTCTATAGCTTTAACATCTCCGCCTGCCTGGCGGAACGCCATCATCATCTCTTCAGTGATCTTTCTTTCTTTATCGCGAGCTTCTTGCTCTCGTCTTGCTTTAGTCTTGGAGCTTCCGCTGGGAGCAACCCCATTTATTATCACCTGTTTATCATCTTGCGTCAAATTCAAGAAGCGAACCTCTTTAGTTGGTTTGTTGGCAATGGGGTTGTAGTTGTTGCTATTTGGATGCATGGATGTATTAGAAGGATTAGACTTGGTAGCTTTCGTCGCTTGGCCGGAGAAACTGTGAGCCTTGCGGGAGTGTTTTACCCGGCGATGATGTGGGGAGATTGGATATCCGTGCTTCAGTGTCTGTTGTGAGATCACCCCTTGCCTCCGGTTTAGTAGTGGGGTGGATCGAGAAGTTGTAGGTATAGTCGGTGCGGAGACTGATATCGGGATGGAGAGAGAAGGCGTTTGGATAGGCGGAGGTGGTTGGGCCTGTAGTTGAGCCTGTGGAAGATGCTGTGATGGGATGAATGGAATGGTTGAATAGGTTGGCGGTGATTCGGCCTCGGATTTCTGCATGGAAAGGGTCGTCATAACCGGCTCTTGAGAAGAGGTGGTGATGTTGGGTGGGATTATATTCATATTTATCATCAGACCGGAGTTGTGTAGGGATTCCGGGGTGTTTGTATAATGCTGAGGTTGGCTGCCGAAGGAGGTAGAAACTGGTGTCACTACCGAAGCGTAGCTTGCGTGAGAGAACGGATGTTGCACGTCCCTATTCGACGTAGCCTGGGATTGCGCTGCTGCCCACCATTGTTCTGACTCGTGAGGCTGGATATGGGGAGAGGCATATTGGAAGACGGAGCCGTCAAGAGGTTCTGAATGCCACGAATGCGCCGTAGGCACGTCGCATGTCTGGGACCGTAGTATCTGACGCGGGGGCGGCGGAGTATGGCTCGCCATCGTTACCGGTGCCGAAGAAACCTGATATTGCTGGCATGGAGGTTCAGAGTTATCCCTGGTTACGGGGACAGACGGGCTGTGTGGATGGTGGTTCATGAGGGCGGTGACATATCGCGGCGTCGACATGGGTGTATTGCTATCAAGAGGCGACAGATCGGATTCCCTGCTCACGGTCGACAGGAGCGAGGGGCTCTCATGCCTGTCGAGGGGTTGTGAGTACGGAGGAACCGTTGCTACCGGACACCCCCCAGGAGACTGAACCATCTGCTGAATGCCGAAGTTTTCCATGCGCTGCTGATGATACCAGTTATCCTGGTAAGCCATAGTACAGCTGGGAGAAGGTGAAGGAGAGGGCGAGTGCGTGTGATCCGTGAATAAGCCGGCCTTGCTCGTCAGAGTGGTGGGGGGTCTATTGGGTGATTTATGTTGACGGATTTCTCCAGATGTCGCAGAGGATAGGTTGTACTTGTACATCTGCTGCTGCTGCTGCTGCTCCATCCAGCCGGAGGGACTGGAGCGCGAGGAACGACCAGCGAGATGTCCCTTTTGAACCTGAAACGGAAGCCCGGAGTCGATACCGAAGTCGGGTCCCATCGCCAATAGTCTCGCGTGGTCAAAGGTAGCAGCAGTAGGATGCTGCGGCGTTGGATCCGCGTTTAGGGCTGGCCCTGAATGAAGAGACGAAAGGCGATCGCCAGGCCAGCGCCGGGTAGGCAGATTATTGCTGCACTTCATCAGGGATGGCCCTGCATGAAAGGACATATCAACGTCAGCAGCAGCATTTGGAAACGCGGTGGTTCTGTTGGCAGCACAACTGGAAGACTGCATCTGGTCCTGGAGGCCCAACGTGTTACGGAACGAGTCATCCATCGGGCCCAAAAAGCTATGGGCTTTGTCTTCCGCTTGCGTCCTCGATTCCATACTCCCGGGTAAGCTTGGGGTTGAACAGCGGATTTTTGCAGTGGGAGATTTGTTCACTAGGGGAATATGGGCCTGCAGATCCTGCAACGGTTGGAGGGGAGGGTTCCGTGAGGAATTTCTAGCGCTCTCGAGTCGAGGATGAGGAGCGAATGATAAAGAAAGAAAAGACTCCGGAAGAACGCCTTTTTTGCCCCCTCTCCAAGCGAGACTCGGCCGGCGATTGATGTGGTTGAAAAGGAGAGCTTCTAACCCTGAGTGAGACAGGGCGGATCGAGGAGACAGGAAAAAGGGGGCTATGATGCGGGCAAAGACGCAGGTCGAGCTTATAATAACTCACGCTGCAGGGACAGATGGTGAGACGGCGGCCGTGAGCAAGTGACGCAGCGGCGCCATTCCCGTATGCCTCGACCGGCGCCGTAGAGTGAGGTATATAAAAGTGTGTTGCGGGTGAGGAGAAAGAGAGGGGGACGGAGAGATATCCAGGTATATAGGACGAGAGGACCGCACAGATGTCACCGCCCGGACACAGAGGCAGACGGGGTGAAGAAACACAGGATCACAGAGGTTGAAACAGAACAGCACACATGAAGAGCCGTTGAGCTATCCATGCGGATTTTTGCAGGAAC
This sequence comes from Onygena corvina, assembly GCA_000812245.1. Lineage (NCBI taxonomy): Eukaryota > Fungi > Ascomycota > Eurotiomycetes > Onygenales > Onygenaceae > Onygena > Onygena corvina. The sequence goes on along the minus strand of JWPT01000055.1, from coordinate 52,807 downwards.
AAAGGGCAGAGCAACGTTTTAAAGTTGGTTGTCGAAAACAAAGACCGCACAGTCTTCGAGGCTCTTGGGAAGCCTGTTTTTCTTGCTCTCCGCCGTGAAGGAAAAAGAAAGAATGGGACGAACGACGAGAGAGAGGATGGATATAAGCTTTCACAGATGGGAAATAGTTTCTTTCAGAAGAGCTCCTCCTGGGCCTCTATTATACTACAAGCTCACCTGCGTCGACACCCACACCGCAGACCGCAGAGGCAGGAGAGCGAGAGAGAGAGATAAAAAAAGAAACACGGCCTCGGTGGTAAATGCCCGACGTGAGCACGGCAGAGGGCTTGATGCAGCAGACGGCAGGTCATCTGTACCATCTATGATCTGATACCACGGCGGCAGCAGCAGCAGCAGCAGCAGCCTGGCGGTCGACCTGTCACCATGTCCGTCGGCTGGCCCGACCTCGATTTGCTGGCGGCAAGGGGGCTATAATGCCCACTTCTGAGTGCACCGGGTCAGTCTCAGGCTCCAGCTCCTTTTCTTTCCTGGAGAAAACCCGTCGAGCCGGGAGCACCTTTGATAGGATTACCAGTGACGTGCTCCATCTGGATCTGTCTGATATGAAATGACATGAACCACCTTTGTCCCTCTCCCTCTCACGCCCTCTCTAGTGAGCTGCCTAGCTCCTTGGCCAGGCGGCGGGACACTGATTCCGCCAGCCAGCATCGCTAGTACTTCGAGGGGTCGGGGCCCCTCCCGTGCCGGGTTGTCAAAGGGTTGTATAAAAAAACGTGACGGCGTCCGTGGTTAGCTACCCGACTGGATCCTCCCGGGCGATGAACGGCGAGTGAGAGAGGCCCATCCGCCTCGATTAGTTGTCTGCTCCCTATCTTAGGGAAAAGGTCTCGTTCCCATCAAAGGGGCCAAACAAAGGCATCCATCCAATCCAGTCAATCGTGGATGTGGTAAACTCTATCAGCCATCATCCCTTTGTTTAACAGGGAGTACATAAGTCGAGGAGGGAAACCGACTCTGACTGGTGTATCACAAATTGCCTCTAGACTTTTTCAGTACGTACTTTCGCCTGGGGAGACTGTGGTTCGGTGATTTTCTGCACCCCGAGGGAGAAACACTCGGCGGCGCCATCCAACCGCGAGACAGGACGCCCTGGGGGAGAGAGTCGGTGCTATATCGCTGTATTCCAGAACCGCCCTGACACGCTGGCCAAGTAGCACGGGACGGCTATGGTGCTGAGATCTGCCAGACATACATGCTCTGCGTACGTTGTTCTCGAAGGTCGGCGAGGTACGGGGATTATCCAACTGGAGCGGTTGAGTCAGGCCTACGGCAGCGTGCAGCCAGTCGCCAGCCAGCCAGAGACCCTGACCAGCACGCTGCAGGGCGGAGGATTACCTGCAGGATGGCTCAAGAGGTCGCCGTCCCGTCCATAGCAGCGTCTAGCAGGCATCTGGCGGGGTTCTGGGGAAGACCGTCCGTCTGGATGCTCTGCTGCAGGCTGCTGCTGGATGCCCGGTGCCTCGCTGCATCGTAACAAAGGGCGTCGCCGGGAACCCTTCTGGCTAAGTATAGTAGTCAAGAGGAAGATGGCGGTGCAGCTGGTCAAATATAGTAACGTAGAGCGTCGCGAGAGGCCTTCAGTCCGCCGGTCTGCCCTGTCTCACGCGAGAACCGAATCGCAGCAGAGATGCGCCGCAAGCCCCAGCCCAGGCCGGGGATACCTGTCCCTCTGGTGCGCCCCCCGCGGGGACAAAGGTACCGGGGCGTCTTTTGTCAGCGTAGGATGACGCCGGCCACAGCCGCCCGCCCGCCCACTTTTGGCTCGAAATTTGGGGGAGCTTCGCGACGTCACCAGAACCTGCGATGCCCTCCAGCACTCTACACCACGCCGCATAAGCACTGCTACTGAGACGAGACAGCGCACCGTCCTGTCTTCTGATCTCTAAGCCCCGGAAAATCCTGCTTTGCTCACGCCTCCCCGTGTTTCGACGCCGAGTTTGCCTGCGAGCGCAGCTTTCGCGCGCGCCTATATCCCCTTCGACTCCCTCTGATTCCGCCTGACAACCAAATGCTCGCAGCCCTTAAACACGACATTCAGATCATTCTCCATCGTCCCTTTATCGTCTCTCCATCTTTTAGCCGTATCCAGTGCTGGAAGAAGGACCTCGACCTCGCGCAGTTTCGTCAGAGTAGGAATGACCACAAGCCACCATTAACAGAACACAAGTGTTGGTTTGTTCAAGGCGCTTGAGACGTGCACTGCTTGCTGAGTGGGAAGGGAAGATACCATATCCAAGCCTGTTTATTTGCCTGCGTCGACAGTATGGCCTCCTAAGGCCATTCTTTTCCACCGTCATGGTTTCTCCCCCGAAACCCATCTGGGGGAACTCCCCGTGTGTGTCTGTGGAAACCGACTCGAACGCCGTTCACTTCGCGACGCTCTCAACCTACCCTTAAGAATTCACTTCCGCCTTGTCGCGCGCAGGGAAACTGAGGAATCCCCGTAATACCCATTCCTCGCGCCGGCGACGCAGTATCAATCCAATAACACCAAGCACCTAAGTGACCTTTCCCCCCAGCCACCCGTTTTCCACGAAAAAACTCTTCACCTCACTTCAACCTCCAAAGCCTGGTCCTGGTGACTGGCGCGGGGCTGGGAAGGCAACTCGAGAGAGAGGGTGATTCTCTTTAACTAGCTGAGAGGGCTTCTCACCTTCTCAGCAGACAGTCAAATCTCATATAAAAGATGTCCTTTCGCTGCGGCCTCTTCTACGGCGTCAGCCCTCAGACAAACGCATATACCACCATCGTCACTTACAATTCCGACTACAAGGACGACGAGGAAGCCAGTCCTCAGTATCGCGCTATCATGTCGGCCTTCCACCACTTTGACCTGGGTGGCATGCGCCGTCTCAGCGCAATCGATCACTTTCACAGTCAACAGCTATCCGACAACCTCAAGGACACCGAGACGACATTTCTTACCCCTGAGTACGGTGCACCTGTCATGACGCGATCCTCGACTCTTTCCTTCTCGGACTCGTCTGTCTCGAGTTTGCCAGAAGGCTTGAAATCCGAGGCGCAGCTTCTACTGGAGAATGACGAACAGTTTCGCCTGCTCCAAGACAATCCCGCAGAGCTCTTACAGTCCGACGGGGAGAATGGAGACGACGAATTGAGTGATGGCACTGATATGGGGTCATTCGCATGTGTCGAAGAGACACAGAGGGGTTTGCGAGACACACCCATGTCTGACGTCAATGAGGTACAAATAGAAGACCCATCGGCTGTCCCAGAAAGCCACAATGACAGTGAAAAGGGACAGGAAAATGACGTTGAAGACGAAGACGACGACGTTGAGGGTGATGAAAATGATGAAAACGACGACGACAACGATGGTAGCGATATGGGTGACGACGATAACGGTTTTGATTCTGATAGCTCCGGTGGCTGCTCTGTCTACGGCGACGAGATGGATGAAGGTTGGCATTCCCACAATCCGTGTACTTTCCAAGCCATCACCAAAAACTAATTTTTATATAGATCTAGGCCTCAACGAAGAATACTCCTTCATCTCCTTTTCACGCACCGTCCACTTTGCGTCTACTCTTGAAACTGTGATTCCAACGCAGACCCACGACTGGGAAGCGGAATCGCCTACAGAGCCGCTGACCACGATGACTCTCCAGGAGAAGATCCAAATCGCAATCGCAACAAAATCTACATGCTTAGACGGAATGGCGATCCCCTTGGATCCGGATTACGAAGTCGGCGAATATTCCCGTGAGAGCATCGACCTTGACAAGAAGCTTTTAAACGCTTATATCAATGGATTGCGCACCATTTCATCCCATGTCTGCAAAGTCATGCTATGCTCTCGCACACTACCCAGGAACCAAAGGGGCATGGAAGGCGGCGTGGAACCCGACACCACCATATATGTTAATGAATACCTTGATAGGATCGCACGGCTCCTTCTAGGCTTCTTCCCTAATCTATTTGACGAAGCGAGGTTTGGGAGCTTACTCGCATCTGCCCTGACAGCCGTCTCATTCGATGAGGAATACCAGGTGATCTACCAGCCCGGTCTGAAGGAGGTCCGAGAGCTTATCAAGACCGCCCTGGAAGAGACGCTCGACGTGGATGACATGTACATGGCCGATGACGTGACCCGGTGGCTGGCAAGCGAACTCATCGAGCCGCTCGGCTACAGAGCAATGGGTCTTGACATGGACTGATAACACCATACTATCTATAATATCCGTGGGGGTAAGACGACGTTACCGGGCGTTGGGGAAATTTCAATATCTCGATTCTTTGCTTTTCTGCCATGGGGGACAGACACATCAAGCGCTTTTCTCACTGATGATGATGATCCCCTTTACTCTCTCCATAACTCTCTCACGAATCTTTCTCATACCTATGTTCTTTGACTTGTTATCTTCGCGTGCTAGTTTGTTTGCTTTCGCCGGCGTTCTGCTCTTTAGGTTCAATGACGGGTGGACGATGGGATATCTCGGCTTTGTCTAGAAGGATAAAAAAAGAATCGAATCGATTGTTATGTAAAAATAATTGACGTGGCGCTTCCCGGCGGCTGAATAGTTCGTCTCTAGCCGGACGATGCACGGAGCCCGCCAAGCGACCGAACTCCCGCGAGTGACGAACTATACCGCTGCTGCGGAGTAGATTTCGCTAAGACGATTGAACAGTCGATGGAGATCTCTACGATCTGCACCGGCATCGCCGTTCGCTCTATCATTTGTCGGTGTTGCTTGCAGGTTGTTCATGCATGTCATCTTCTGATCGCTCTCTACGGACAACCCACCGACCGACCGACCGGCCCTCTCTACGGAGTGTCTGCTGATCGACAGACCGCCTACCAGCGGAGTCCGGCTAAGACGCGTAGTGACAGCTCATGCTGTTTATCCTGATCATCTCTGGCGAAGTACAGCACGGAGGGAGATGGACTGGTTACTCCGCAGTTAGTCCATATTGCTATTGAAACATGAAGCTGGGAGTGTAGATTAATATATTTAATGTCCGGAGTATGGAGCACGTAAATTAACTATCATTTTTTGATTGATGGATCTATGGAAATAATCTATCGACAATATCTACCTTACCTTTGTGCACCAGCTCCGGCTGGCTTCCCTGGCGCTGGCCGTCACACATCGAACTAACTCGAGAGGTGCGCACAAGACAGCAAAACGATTCTATAATTAGGACGTCTGTCCGAAGTTGTCGCGAACAAGTTGGACCCTGTCTCTGGAGTGCATAGAGACGGCTAGAGGGCATGCATAAGGCATGTGTCAGGCCACGCCAACAGGATACGGGGCAAGGCATCGGGGGAGGTTTCAGATGGCTCTCTAACCCTTCGTGCGTGCGTCAACGCGAAATTCCCAAGGAAAGTAAGAAATTAGTAAGCGCATTCGCAGGCTGCGTCAGGTCTTGTAGATGTCTTTTTGGGGGAGGTGAGTGTGCTGAGGCTGGATGTCCGGTGGTCGTTGGATTGGCCCCGGAGACCGGACTATGGACACGGCGAGTGGTTGACCTGGGCATGACTCAGGGTGATGGTGGATGGGAAAGTGCAAGGCTCATCTGGGCTGCGTACGACGGCCTGGCGACGATCATCGTCTTGAGCCGTGTTGAGTTCGAGTGTTGGACGGATATATACGCATCCTCGCAGCAAGTTAAGAATGAACATCCTTTTTTCGGCGAAAAGGCAAGGCATTGGACAACGACTGCTGAATAACAGCCTTGTGCCGTCCTATGCCGACGAAAACATGGCGTTTTTGCCGTATATGTATGTAAGTGTTTAGTCTATATTGAGGACAGAGAGTACGAGGAGGCTGCTCTCGCTGATTAACATCGTTATTTGTTGGTTGCGAATCCACGAGCCGCTGCATGTCATCAAGAACCAGAGCCAGGAATCGGCGCCATGGTCTCACGATAAGGATGGCTGCCTAGTTGGTTACGTGATGCAGTCCAATTGTGTCTCCCTCGACCCTATCTTTCTGTTTGCACAGTCGACTCTCTTTCAGACGGAAGAACTGGAGTAATCTGACGACTGGACGTCACATCGTGATGGACGGTGGAATCATCGAGCCTTGTCCGAACGCAAGAATAGAAGCCTGATAGGGTCAAAGGGATGGCCGATCGGAAAAAGCAAAGGGGAGCTAAAGTCAATTTAGATTATGGGTTCCTTGCACAGGACAGGAAAGCAGAAAGGGATATCGAAGAAGAAAAGGGAGAGGGAAGAAGGGAAAAGAAAGAAGAAAAAACCTGGCGGGCGAAGGTTTTTGAATCCGAATCTGTGCTCGGTTGTTCCGTCTCACATGTACACACACAGAGGCTGTGTCAGCGCATCGTTTGCTAGAAGGGGCCGACGTTGCACAAGCTGAAGGATAACGGGCTGCTGGCTGTTCAGCATCCCGGCACCGACAGCGTGAGTGGCTCGCTGGAGGGAGCCGAAGCATGAGACTTCAGACACCAGTGTCGCCTAAGTACTTGAGCAACGTGGAGGCGGAGCTCTTATTTCTTTTTTTTCCCTGTCTCTCTCTCTCTCCTGCGAAGTCGATGAAATAGCGATTTTGGCCTCTGTTTTATAGATGCATATTGTTACAGGATGCCTGGGAGGAGATGAGATAACCCTGGCAGTCGTCTAAAATGGACTCCTTCACTGGACCTCGTTTCAACTCTCGGCCAAGGCTTCGAGAATGAGAGGACGGGCCCGATGCGGGACAAATATGCAGCAGCCGGCAGGAGGGCAAGTCGACTATTCCCATCGTGCAGAGCTAGTGGCCGCCATCGTGCTGCCTATCTGTGGTTCATGGGTCCTCGTCACAGCGCGCGCGCTCTGTCCATTTGCAGGGCATCATAGTCTAGTCAACCCTAGCGTTCTGGAGGGAAGGAAAGCGACGAGGATCTGGTTCAGGGGGACCCTGATCCATGGGAATGCGCCAGAGTTTCTTCCCCCAGGCCCGACGGTTCCACCCTTTTTGCCAGCGATTAAGCATGGGGGTTCGATGGTGTTATCGATTCGGGACTTAGTGTAGGTGAGATAGGCCTGTATCAACCGTGCTGTCACGGAGCAGAGAGCTGGATGGCGGCCCCCTTTCCATCCCTCCTGGCGTAGTCACTTTGTAGGAGTTATATGTCCCCCGGGGGCCAGCGCCAGAGCCAGCGTAGCCCTCTCCCTCTCTCTGCCTGCCGCACGCCTTGCTTTTTCTTCCCTCTCCTCGTCTCCAGGCTGCTGATCGTCGATATCGCGAGCTGGCGCGGTGGGCAGGCTGCCAAAGCCGACTGGGGGCAACCTGTCTTCAGAGTTCCGGCTGCAGCTCCAGACACGAGCGCGACTCCACCGCCGGGCCCTGCGACGCTGCTGCGGCATCGCCTCTCCTGCGCAGACGCCGGCGCGTTCGAGACAAGATTTGGGTCTCCGCCGTGGCCGTCGGTCGGTCCATCTGTCTCTCGTGGTGGTGGTCGACTATCGGCAGTGGTGGTGGTTCCATCTTTAGCCTCCCCTGACCCTCCTCCTCCTCCTCCTCCATCTGCGCTCTTCTTCTTCTCTCTTCCTGTCACCCTCTGGTCTCTCTCTGGATATTCTTTGTTCATTCATCTCGGAGATTTCCGGCTCACGTCTTTCACTCTTTGGGCGGAGGAAGATAACATGGCGTGAAAGCCGTCTGCGCGCATCCAACACAACGGGCAAAAGATACTTATATACGAACATCAGCCACCCCCAAGCAGCACAGCGAGAAAAAGGAATCATCTACTCTAATTCGCATTCCGTGCTTCGAGAAATCGCCTCTCTTCTCCAATCTCTCGATTCTCCCAGGTGGGAGACGCTCCCTCGATCTCGATAACTCGCCGTTTCTCGCGCGGTTTTTTCTTTCTCTCTCTTAGGTACGCTGCAGACGACTCGGTTCTGGGGCCATCAGCGAGCTCCTGTTATTCTTTCAGCTGCGGGAAGCTGTTTATGTAGCGTTCCTTTCCGTCCGGGTCCGTTGTTTCTCCCGTCTTCCCGTCCTCCCGGTTTGCGTTTGTCCAGACCTTCGGACGGAACCAATTCCTTCTTTGTTTGCGGGAACTTGTCATTATAACTATGGAATTGCTGAGTCTAGGCCTCGGAAGCTGATGTTTTTGCTCTGGACAGGTTTGCTCGATACATACGAAACATTATATATACATCTGCACCGAATGCTTGCGTGAAACGAACACGCCAGTGTCTCTCATTTCACGATGCAGCGCGACACTCCGTCCGCTTTTTTGGCCGCCAAACGGGCAAGGAGCACCAGCCTGTGCTTCGACCGCAATGGCAATCTTCCCAGCAAGGTCGGCGTGCCCTCGCCGCCTTTAGTCAACCCAGCTCCGCAGTATGTGGCCATATCGGCGGCTACACAGCTAATATCCGCATCCTACGGAGTGAACCAGCTAGATCCCAAGGAAGGAAAACCTAGCAACACTATCGTCACACCCCCGTCACTCGTGCTAGTCAACGGCTTTCTCGATCATATCCTCTTCAACATTCTACTAGCTGCTAAGTCTACCAAGCTCTCCGCAATCAGGCCTGCGGTTTCAGAGGTTCTTAAACCAAGGCTGGCTCGTGCCGTTGTTTCTGCTGCGGACGAGGAGCTTAGTGAATACATGGGTACCAGCGACGAGGAGGAACTGGCATCCTTTGGCGGCGAGCAGAATCTCGCCGGCCATTTTGAACTAGAACGATCTTGGAAACTAACTCGTCTGCGGTGTATGGTTTACGCTAGGCTCGGTGATATGGAGGAAGACGATGAGGAGGAATACCTACAGCGAGAAGGATTAAACGATGTCAACGACCGCTCGTACAGCCTCCACGCAGGTCTTCTCACGCCTGCTGCGGCCATATTCCTTACCTCGATTCTAGAATATGTAGCCGAGAACGTTTTGATCCTTGCTGGAGGAAACTCAAGTGCACGGCTAGGTTTCTCGGACGAAAACGATGAGAGGAAATACCAGGGCGGAACCCTCGTGGTTGACGATGTTGATGTTGAAAAGATTGCACTCAATCCGACTCTAGGGAGACTTTGGCGTACTTGGAGGAAAAACATGCGAGCTCCTATGCTTTCGAGAACACTTTCACGAGAGTCCTTGGTACAGCGTGGCTGCACTTCGAGAAACAGCGCCCGAAGCAGTGTCGGCACCGTCGATACATTCGACGGATTTTCTTTTGCTCGCAAATTTACGACAGATCTAAGTGCTTCTGAACGCTCGGAGAGCATTAACCCTGCCGATGTGCCCTTGCCCGTCGGTGAATTTGATATTGACGAAATTGAGATGCCTGGTTTTACATCACAGCTTGCCATTGCACTACCTGCTCGCTCAATGCGCCCCAGGAGCTTGTTTATCTCGAGCTCTGATATCGCAAGTACACCGGGCTCTACCAGGAGTAGCTCGCCGCGGGTTAGAGCCTCTCCCCGAATGAACACCAAGAAGTCGCATTCTCGCTCCCATTCAATGCCACAGTCAATGTACATCATGGCTAACTTCCCCTCTCCTACTCGAACAAAACGTTCTACTTCTTCAGCAGCTGATTCTCTGGATGAGGTCCTTGAGTGTACGCCCGAAGCTGAAGAACCCTTATGCGAGGAAAATTTTGGAAAGGAAGAAGGAAAGGAAGAAGAACAGGCTGGCCCTGATTCTTCCCATGAGCTCAATAATGACGGGCAGCAGGGACACATTGTTGCTGTAAAAGTGAATGCGTATGACTCACAACAGCCGGAGGTCTCCCCCGCTACCAGCGAGTTAGATGATACGAATAGTGTGGTTTCATCCATGCATACTGGACGGGAAGTCTCACTGCCGTCCGGCACTGAAACTGCTGAATCTTCTGGTGTGCTGCCCGCGGATGGCAGTACCTCCCGCATTACCATTTGGGATGATATGCCCGAGGCCAACCCAGCGTACCATTCTTCATCCTCTCTTACTGACGATGAGCAACTGAAACGTACCAATCGGGTAAAAAAGACGAGGGCGTCGCGATCTCGGAAGGCACCTGCGCCACTACCCCCTACAAGCCATCCACTGTTCGAAGACAAGTCATACGCTCAGGGAAATATTGTGGAAACGTCCTTCATCTCACATTCGGCTCGATCTCTCAGCCAGGGCCCACGCCTTACCCCACTAGCCGAAGTGGCTGATAGCACACCCGTTCAGGAGAAACACGCTGCTTCCCAATCGCAGCTGCATACTGCCGACCAACTTTCTATATCAGATGTGAGCGAGCGTTCCGCCACCCCACGAAGCCGAGCTTGGCCCTCAAAAATCAATACCAACTGTGCCACAAGACATGCTCCTTCTGTGTCTCCGGGCTCAGAACGTGCGGCGGTTCAGCGAGTCACACCTCCGCCGTACAGTGCCTCGCGAGATTCTGGCAAGTTGTACAGGTCAGAAAGCACGGGAAGCCAGCGTGATAGACGTCCGATAACCTCTGGCTCCGGAGTATCTCAAGGCTCAGGCAAAATAATCAAAGGAATGAGCAGTCGACAGCCATCGGAGCTCTCAGTATCCGTCAGAGGCTCGTCCGACAACGGCACTGGATCTACGGCCCTGGAAGATTTGCTCAAGAGCGATGAGACGATTCATTATACCCTGACGCCCCGAAATATGAGGGAAATGGAGGTATGTCATAATATCTTCCTAAGTTTAACTTTTTTGCTTGCTATTTCTGACGTGTTCAATAGGAAGCTGGCTCTCCTCGATGGGCAGCTACGCGGCCTGACTTTGCCGAGCAGCTCGATACAAGTCCGATAGGCAGCAGCCGGAAGAATGGAATCCTACCAGGACTTCTCTCCCCGGCCAAGTCACCATCCGCACAATCTCCACTGGCTCGAAACCCACCGAGCCCGCCTTTAAAGACGAAGGTGAATGCTCCGCAGGCAAGGGATGCGAGAGCAGACAATACATCAGTCAGGGATTTCGCAAACTTCATCCGTTCCACAGGGCCAGATAAGGGGTTACACCCAGCCACGGCCCAAGCTAATAACATCCCTCGAGCTGCTAAATCCCTTCCAAATTCTCCCGCAATGACAACTTCATTTTCGCCTAGTATGCTCACTCCTCGGAGCACATCACGAGATACCACGTCTACGACGCCACGCAAGCCTCGCCTTGAAGCCCGTCCGGCTGTCCTTGGCAGAGACAACAGGACTTCCGAACTTATTGACTTCATCCGTGAAGGGCCGCCGGATCCTCACGCTCGTCGCTTGCAGCAAAAGTCCGTAGCTCCCTTCCGAGACACCATGAATTCTGACGATCTCCGATCCATCGTTCCTGGGCGTGAAACTACGACTGGCGAGAACTCGGTCCCGAGCACTCAGGATGGGTCTATAATAGCTAATTCCGTGAACTCCCGCACTGCTTTGATCGACAGTGCCAACCGGTCCAGCAGCCGCCAGCCTATGATGGCTTCCCCCACGTCCAACCCACGAGAAACATTTGATTCTCCTCCTACTAAAACACGGCGACGAAACAAAGATCCTTACGCTATCGACTCCGACAGCGAGGACGAATACAGAGACATGATCGAGCCCGCGAGACCTCAAGAAGAAAGCTTGGCGGAATTTTTGAGGAACGCTCCGCCTCCACCCGCACCTTCGAAGCCGGTGCCATTCACCGTCAACATCCCAAAGGTCGAAGGAGTCAAGCGGCAGAAATCGATCAAAACACGGATCATGAGAAGCGCAACTCAGGACTACGGCTCATCGCGCAGTTCGACCGCCAGCCCCCCGCCACCTGTCCCTCGACTGGTCGACCTCCCTGCGAAATACACCCAAAATGGCAAGCCCCAAGCTTCTCTGTATCCCAAGTCATTCGTGGCCACAGTTCAGGCAGATAAGCCTAACAACAACCAATGGCACTCTGGTGGAAGAATGCCGAGGGAAATGGGAAATGGCCTCGACTCTGAGAACCTATACAGATCGAACAAATCTGAAACCGCAGCACTGGCGGATTTCTTGAAGAACACTGCTCCACCGCCCTCGCCGGGTTTGAACTCCGTATCGTCTGCCAATGGTCTCAGGAGCGGCTCCAACAGCTGGACTCTAAAAACATTCCTACGAAAAAAGAAACAGGCCGTATAGACACGTCCCGCTCATACGCTACACATCTGAGTGTCACCTTTCTCACCCTAGTTTTTGAGAAGGCAGACCTCCCACTGCTTCCCGCATTAAGCCATATATTTCCATTTTAATCAACGAAAACGACTTTCGGTTCTATCTGCACTATACCATGTTTACTCTTATTTACAACCCGAGACTTCCCGTTCTCGCGCTCTTTCGTTTATTTCCTTCCAAACCCTCGAGAATGGGATTATATACTTTTTATGCCATTGAGGTATCAGCCTTGGCCGCTCTTTTGACTAGGAAACAGTTCCAGCATGATCTCATTTTCTATATAGAACCCCTACCAGCCTGCTTGTTCTTGCTTGGCACCAATACCCCCGACTTACGCTCTCTTGTGCACAAAAATGTGTTGTATTTTCTAGGTTGTCTCTTAACTAGCTGGCCGCCGGCTTTTTCCTTGTCATTGGTTTGGGTCTAACACTTTGTCAAATAATACTCCTACTTTTATATCATAACTGTTACGTTGAGACGCGAGCTATGAATGATAGTCATTTCCTACATGGATTACCTGGTTGCTCCCTGCATTCAATAGATAGTTAGTTCTATAGAAGCTGCATCTCACTAAGTCGGTGGTGTCGGATCATCGATTATCCGCGGCCAGGGACAAATCCACGTCGAGCGTTTCGGCCTCAGCGAGCTCGCGCAGGGTGCAGAGTCCGACAGCGATACACGTCTCTGCTCGCTTCTCTCGGACATTCTTCTCTCTTGTCTGTACGGCCTTTCTCTGATTTCTTTCCAGATACCAGAATGAGGCGGGGCTCATCCTCGGGCCTTTGGTCCCTCGAACTTCTCACCATACTATTTACCTTCTTTCTCCCACTTGTCTCCGCCATACACTTTGACCTTATCCCAAACACACACTCGGGGAAGCATGAGAGGTGTATACGGAACTTCGTCGGACGTGACCAGCTCGTCGTCGTCACTGCTACTGTCAGTGGAGAGAAGGGTGATGGACAAGTTGTGAATATGCACGTACGTCGCATACATTACCTTCTTTCGCGTTAATGCAATTAAGACGTCCTTTTCTCCGGAATCAAAAGAGATATACTAATCTTTATACGAGCAAAATAGATCAAGGGCTCCCTGGGCGACGATTACGCCAAGCCAAAAGACATCGCGGGCGAAATCAGACAGATGTTCACGGCGAGCGCCGACTCCTCGTTCGACGTCTGCTTCGAGAACCTCCTCTCCGGGCGAAGTGAGCACTATCTCTGAACCGCCTCTCTGCGCATGCCGACTAATCACCTCTGTACAGATGCCGGCCACAACCCGTCTCGCCAGGTTGAGCTGGACATCGACATCGGCGCGGATGCGCGTGACTGGGACGCTATCAAGGTCCAGGAGAAGCTGAAGCCGATTGAGGCCGATCTTCGCCGCATTGAGGCAATGATCACAGAGGTCGTTGCCGAGATGGATTTCATGCGAGCCCGAGAGCAGAAGCTCCGCGACACCAACGAGAGTACGAACGAGCGCGTGAAGTGGTTTGCCTTCGGCACAATGGGTATGCTTGTCGGCCTTGGTGTCTGGCAGGTGGTCTACTTGAGGGCGTATTTCAGGTAAGCAGTTCTTGCTCTTGACGAGCTACGTCGGAAATACTCACTCTATGTCTTCTAGATCGAAACATCTCATCTAAACGCCTTATATAAGATATTTTCTTGGTCAATGGCGGACTTTACTGCGGACTGACAAGCTACTCTTCTTGCTCGGTCATGGTCTAGACGGTCTTCACTTTTTACCCCTATCACTTAAAGCCGCCACGTTTACTGCCATAATGAGGGAATACGAATTGTAACTACGACTGCTATCCGACCTATTAGATTAAATGTCAGACTAGCCAGATTAACTACTATACGAGTTTCGTGAACTTCTCCGTAGCACTCACTGTTAATTCTCATCGTCCACTGGCGGTGCAAACAAGCCAAACAGCACCGAGAGATGTCAACCTCGGTTTTTCTATCGCGACAACCGGCGATAGTTGGCGATTTATTTACTTCTAGAGCGCGATATCATTGTAGTTGTGTCCTTATGCAATGGCCGCGAATAGCATTAGCCGATCGTTAAGGCACGGGCTGTTGTCGTGCAGCCAGCGGTGCTCGCAGTCTTCAACGCCTCGCGGGCCTTCTTCACACTCCTCCAGAGCCGGCATATACTCCAGAACATACCCACAGTCCAGAATACCTTGTCGAGACCTGAGCTCGTCCTCGCGATTAAGAAGCGACGGGAGAACCAAGGATGGAAGGGCGAACGGCGAGCGGGCAGCCGGACAGACCAAGGGCGAGCTGGCGGTCGGGGAGATGGAAGGCATCACCTTCAAGGTCGAGCCGCTGAAGCGAGAGGGCGAGGCGGACAGCACGAAGAGGGCGAGGCTACTGTGTGAGTGTCACGGTCTACTATGGGACACCAGACTGTCTAATATGGTCATGAAACTGACACGCTGTACCAGACCAAAGCCGCAAACGAGGCACGCTCGAGTCCGACCTGCTGCTCTCGACGTTTGCCTCTACAAGCCTGGCCACGATGACACGCAGCCAGCTGGACGAGTATGACCGGTTCCTGGACGAGAACGACTGGGACATCTACTACTGGGCCACGCAGGAGGCTCCGGCCGACGGGGAGGAGCCCGCCGCGTCGAAGCCCAAGGACCAGCCTACGGATGCGTGGCAGCGCGGCGCTGCGAAGAGCGGCGAGTGGGCGCAGACCGTGGGCGCCTTCAAGCCCGCGTACCGGCCGGTGCCTCAGCGATGGGCGGACTCAGAGGTGCTCGCGCTGCTACGGCAGCACGTCCTGCGCCGGCGGGGACAGGGCGGCCAGGGCGGCGGGCTGGGCAGGATGCCCTCCGTCGAGCTCTTCAAGCGTTAAATATTAATAGAGTCATCATCTGTATCATCATCTGCATATCTGTCTAGTAAATGCATTCTGTATCTTAGGCTCGCTTAGTAGGGTTAGCGCGCACAAAGTTTAGGGTTTGCGAAGACGCCAACGATTTTGTGTCAAGCCGCAGACCACAAACCTCATCTTCGCCTCGCTCTGCCCTCCATCCGCACCTCCTGTCGAGCCATTCCACCGCGACGAGCTCGAGCTGCACATCATGGCTGAGAAACTCGTCCTCAAGGGCACCCTCCAGGGCCACAATGGCTGGGTCACCAGCCTGGCGACCACGCTGGAGAAGTACGTCCCCCAGAAGCGAGGATCAGATATTGGAAATACTATCTGGATGGACGATGCTGACCGGCTGCTAGCCCCAACATGCTCCTGTCCGCCAGTCGCGACAAGACGCTGATCGTCTGGAACCTGACCCGGAACGAGAGCGCATACGGATACCCCAAGCGCTCGCTCCACGGCCACTCCCACATCGTCTCTGACTGTGTATGATACGTCCTCCATTATCTTCTGTCGCGCAGACAGGAGGAATGCGCACTGCATGGCTAATGGAACGCAGGTCATCTCCTCCGACGGTGCCTACGCCCTCTCCAGCTCTTGGGACAAGACGCTCCGTCTCTGGGAGCTGGCCTCCGGAAACACCACCCGCACCTTCGTCGGCCACAGCAACGACGTCCTCTCCGTCTCCTTCTCCGCTGACAACCGCCAGATCGTCTCCGGATCCCGCGACCGGACGATCAAGCTGTGGAACACCCTCGGTGACTGCAAGTTCACCATCACCGACAAGGGCCACACCGAGTGGGTTTCCTGCGTCCGCTTCAGCCCCAACCCCCAGAACCCCATCATCGTCAGTGCTGGCTGGGACAAGCTCGTCAAGGTACGGATCTCTTCTTATTTATCTCATCCCACCGTTCGTTTTGCTTCCAAATGATGTTTTGCAACACGTATTTGCTACTTCAGAGCCCCTTTGCGGGCCATGAGACCATTATTCACCTTTGCCCTGATGGAAATCAACCTCCGTTGATTTTTCCAATATATTCTACCATCAAGTCTTATCTCTATGGGATGCTAATGATATCAGGTCTGGGAGCTCTCCACCTGCCGCATCCAGACCGACCACATCGGTCACTCCGGCTACATCAACACCATCACCATCTCCCCCGATGGTTCCCTCTGCGCTTCCGGCGGCAAGGACGGCGTCGTCATGCTCTGGGACTTGAACGAATCGAAACACCTCTACTCTCTCAACGCCGGCGACGAGGTCCACGCTCTCGTCTTCTCTCCTAACCGCTACTGGCTCTGCGCCGCTACCTCCAGCGGCATCAGCATCTTCGACTTGGAGAAGAAGAGCAAGATCGACGAGCTCAAGCCCGAGTTCGAGGACAAGGGCAAGAAGAGCCGCGACCCCGAGTGCATAAGCTTGGCCTGGAGCGCCGACGGCCACACCCTGTTCTCCGGCTACACTGACAACAAGATCCGTGCCTGGGGTGTTATCTGAAGGGCGTAGCCCTCTTCATTTAATTCCTCTTTTTTGTCACATCTTAATAGCGGAGTGAGTTGTTGTTTAACTAGATAATGTCCAATGAAACAATATGACTGGTTGGGGATCATCCGGATGAAGCTATGCGGCAGCCTTCGATCAAACGGGGGGAGAGGACACAAAAAGAATAAAATTATTAGGCTACTCCCGTGGACAAAATGAAGTGTGGTGTTGATAGTTCCCTGGAAATATTACAAAGGATCTATCTAAATGGAAGCAAAAAAAGTTCAAAAGCACTGCCCGCTCCTCTATTCCTGATGGTATTTCTGAAGATGGAAGATGGCGTGTGATGTCCGTATTGGTTGGATATGTTATGCTATGTATGTCTTCACGAGTTAACGGAGGTTCTTCATATTTTTCGTGTAGTATCGAAGAGGGCTGTTATCCTCAATTATCGCACGGAATATAATACAGTGGCTGTCTGGTAGCCTCTCACTTCAGCTTTTGTATCCTCTTCAACGCCGCATCAGCATTGGTAACTCCCTCTGCAAAGTCCACCTCGGCAGCCGAAGCCTTCGCCTTCAGGTAGCACGCTTCGGCTTCCCGGAGATTATCTTGCATCTCCGCTATCTCTCCCAGATTATACAGGGCGGTCAGGCGAGCCTGATGGCAAGTCTCATCCTGATTAGCAGGTTCGATGTGAGACGCCACATCGATGGCCTTCTTCGCCCACTCTGCTGCCGCAGATAACAGCTGTTCGCGCGAAACGGGATTGCTAATAGAGGAAGAGTCTACCGGTGCCCCGGGAGACAACTTCTGAGCATGCTCGGCCATCTGGCTCGAAATGTTATTTAGGAGGACGACCTGTATGCCTTTATTCTGCCCGTCGCGTTCATCCTCCTTGAAGAGAGACAAGGCTTGCATATATAGAGTCGCCGCCAGGTCATTATTGCTTTTACCCGCATAATGGTCTGCCATGTCGTTGAAGGCATTACCAACATCGGTGAGGGTCATGAATGCATGTCCGTCGTCTGCAGACACAGGAAGCTTCAAGTCCCTCCGTCGCTGTAGTTCCGCCCTGCAGATCTCCAGAGCGCTCATCAAGAGTCCCTCCACCTTCTCCGGCTCCTGTGCCTCCGTATACAGCTCTGCGAGCTTTATCGAAATGCCCGGGACCTTCTTAATCACTCGGTACCGCCAAACTTCTTCCTCCCGCTCCATTTCAAGCATGGCCTGATAGGCAGCAACGGCATCAGGGTCAGCGGGATTCGGCAACTCTTCCTTGCCTTCCTCCCTCTCGCGATCCAGGATGAGCTTCCGCCTCCTCCCATCATCCACCCAGGTCTGACAGTCGGTCTTAATCTTCTCCAGAACCTCAATTGCTGCCTTGGTGAGGTGTGCTTCGTCCAGCATCGCGCCAACCATGAGGCGGATCCCTAGCACCTCATCAGAGAACGGGTGCAGTCCGACCTGATGCGCTGCCTGCAACGCTTCCTTGTAATGGGCCAATGCTACCGGCGGGTTCGGGTCGAAGCTTGTGAAATACACTGCTTTTCGGAGCGGCGCAGCTACTTGGCTGGGGAAGCGGGAGTATTGGGGATTGATGCGGACGACGAAGTCGTAGATGACATAGA
This sequence comes from Onygena corvina, assembly GCA_000812245.1. NCBI lineage: Eukaryota > Fungi > Ascomycota > Eurotiomycetes > Onygenales > Onygenaceae > Onygena > Onygena corvina. The sequence goes on along the minus strand of JWPT01000055.1, from coordinate 34,655 downwards.
AGAGGAACCCGGTAGAACCGATGGCGAAGAGGAGCGTTAGGGGAAATGCGATGGGGTGTTTTCTATGGACATCTCGGGCGGCGATGCGCATGTCGTCCTTCCATCGCTGGTAGTAGGTGTATGGGCGGGTTTGGGGTTTTGTTACATGGCGTGGGAGGAGTTGAAGCCTGGGTCTCCGGGTGAAGGCGTGTTGTGAACTGAGGGCCCTTGATTGTGAAAGCTGCGAGCTGCGAGCCGACTGTGAAAAGGCGCCGATGCGCCAGGTCAATCTCGCCAGCATTGTATGAGACGGCCGATATGATTTTATTAGAGAGGCATTGTTGAAGTTATTTTATCGTTGAAATTGACGTCGTTAGCGTGGATGTTTTTACCCTGTTGCATCATCTCCACCCGGCTGCATCGTCTCTATAAATACTCCAATCTTCAACAATACAGCATCTATACTTCGACAGACATACTCCGAGGTCGAATGAGCAAATATACTCAGGGAACTAGATAGATTTCCGACGAGGACAAGGTTATCAAGGATGTGCGGACGATATGCTATGGGAATAGTACGCATCTGTGACCCCAAGAGACATACACACACCTAGCCTGGATCCAGGTCTGATTCTTCTTCAAATAGCGCCTGGCGTACATTCGACACCAGCTACAAGAAAGGGGCCAGCAGGTCGATGAAGTCGCCGACGATGATGAAGTGAGAGAGACATACAACTTCGCCCCAGGCAACTACGGCGCCGTGCTGAGAGCCGATATCCCCGACCACGGCGGCGCAGGAAGCAACAACGACGCTGCAACGGCCGAGCAAGCTTCAGCTGAAGATAAAGCATCAGCCGAACAGGCCGAGCATGCAGACACAACCAAGTACAGGATCCAGGCTATGAAATGGGGCCTGATACCCTTCTGGACCAAGCGGTCTCCGAACTACGGCTCACTCATGAAAACTATCAACTGCCGGGACGACTCCCTGATAGAGGACAAGGGCATGTGGACGTCTATGAAGAGGAAGAAGCGATGCGTAGTGATATGCCAGGGTTTCTACGAGTGGCTTAAGACCGGGCCCGGCGGTAAAGAGAGGAAACCATATTTTACTCGACGTAAGGACGGGGATCTGATGTGCTTTGCCGGCCTGTGGGACAGCGTTAAGTATGAAGGTAAATCGTCCTACTCTTTTTTCTGCTATTATTGACTGGGTATGGGCACTGACTGATGCGAGTAGATTCTGAGGAAAAGCTGTACACCTACACAGTGATAACAACCTCATCCAACTCGCAGCTAAGGTTCCTGCATGATAGGATGCCAGTGATTCTCGATCCAGGGAGTAAAGCCATGGCTGCCTGGCTAGATCCGCACTCTACCACATGGAACAAGGAGCTGCAGGCCCTCTTAAAACCTTACGAGGGAGAGCTGGAGGTCTACCCTGTCAGCAAGGAGGTAGGAAAAGTCGGAAACAATTCGCCCAACTTTATAGTACCGATCGATAGCAAGGAGAATAAGTCCAACATCGCGAACTACTTTAAGAAAGCGGCGACAAAGGCCTCTGATTTGAAGGCGGCCCCTGGGTCCAAAGCGGTAAAGAGGGAGCACTCACCAAATGAGAGGGAACAAACAACGCCGGAGCATAAGAAATCGAAGACTAAAACATAAGTCTGAGTACATATCCGCAGAAATGTCAAGCAACCAGTCGAGCCTAAGCGACAAGTGATAAGGAGTTACAGCGTAGCCCATGTAGTCGATGCAACACCAACTCAGCCCACTTCTACATGAAGACATCATAGGACGCCGAGTGCGACAGATGTGATAAAAGGCTTGCCCAAGCGTCATTGGGTCGATCATACGTTGGCTATCTAGCAGCACACGCATCTGGATAATGAAACCCGTTCCTACCTTAATATAATAGAAGATATGTACATACTCTCTCATCTATGTTCTATAATCTCTTATTTAGGTTGCTCTCTTCTCTAAGACAGAGATCCTTGTAAAAATTTTCCTAGGTATTTTTCTGTGCCCCTAAAATAAGTCCTAACATTCTAGTTCTCAAGTGTCTTGGTCAATATCAGCATTCCGTACATTGGGTACTCGACGTCTTCTTTTTCCCTTATTATGACGAATAAAAACCACGCCACTCCTGCATGGGCTCGGACCCCATCGAGGGAGCAAGTCCGAGATCGAGAGGCTGGCGGCGAATATTGTGTTGTTGTGAATTTGACAGTTTATTGTCGCTTCTCGTCTCGTCAAGTTCTGTCGGGGAGCATCATGGGTAACTATCGGTGTGAATTTACCCCTAAAATACGTCTAAACCTTTATCCTTGGGAGGTGTAGAACTGTTGCGACTCTAAAAGCAGCTCTGCATCGCTTAGTCTCATGAGTTCTTTGAAAAGAGCTTCCGTCTCGTTGAAAAACGCCAATCGTTTGACAACGATGCTTGGGATCAACAAGGGGTCATTTCCAACACCAGACGGGAGCCAGAAACCAAATGGCCGCGGCGAGTGTCCAGCAACCATCTTAGGGTCACACTTAAACGAAATAGCACCGTTGTGTTCAAGAAGCACTTTTTGTAGTTCACCTTCGAGGAACGGACCAAGAATCCCTGTATAACGGATGGTATCAAACAGTCGCACTGGCTCAGCACATCCTCGTGATATCATCACTGCAAGCCATTGAGTTGGAGTACTTAAGCTAGTGTTGAAATTGTCTAGCACACAGCCTTCGGCTTCATATGGCTCTTTGAAGCACAGAAGTAAGTACATCACTTTACACAGCGACTCAGGCATTGAGTAGAAGTTTATAGGTCGTTCTAAGCTCGTCTCAAGGTTGAGGAAGCCCCGTTCACAGAGGATGAGGAATAAATCCCACACCGCAGATTGAGCTCTACCCCTATAGTAGAGGGCTCGTAGTATATCGACATATGGGGTATTCGGGTACTCTAGACGTCCCACAATCGGACCGTCGTCCCTCAATGCATTGTCGAAGTCACATTCTGCCGCTGCCGCATGAACATGGTCTTTAATCCTCTGAGCTAGCGAGGCATTATGTGGCAACATGTTTCTGCGCATTTGCTGCATCAGTTGCAGGTCGAGGGTAGGCCACTCCGAGCGTCGTCTTCTGTGAATTCTTTGATTAAGAAAGACGACGTCAACATGATCACGCAAAACCAACTCTTCCAATAGTGTTACCGATGCCTGGATCTCGGGTGATAGATAGGAAGTATATGTTTCAGCTTGACGAGCTCCGGAGAGTGTTGGGGTGATTCTTCGCATTGCCTCCCTCAAGAAGTTATCATGCTGAGCGATGATAACAGGTGGAGAGTCTTGCTGAGGCAGCCATGGAAAATTAACCCGGGCAAGCGACTGGATGAAGGGCTGCGAAAAGCGAGAGTTTCTGATTCGGTTGCTGACTGAACGACTGGCGGCATAATGTAATTCATCAGGCCCACAAGCTGCAACAGCATACCTAGCGACCTGGTCACTGGCTCTTATTGCATTAACCAGTTTTCCAGAGTAACAGTGTGACCCAACCACATTTACTTGACAGCCAGCGGGAAACTGTGAAAGTAGGTGTACCACCGCAGATGTCTCTAAGCGCTTCGTTCCAAGGCATATACTCCCTTTGATGGTCCCATGTGCCTGAAAAAAGATGTTTATCACATCATTTTGGGACACGGCATGTGATTTCTCTTGGATCCAATTCACGGCTTGTACAAGAATATCGTCAGGGCAGACGTACTCGAACCATTTGTTACTCTTTGTTGCCCATTGCGTTCTAGTGTATGTAAACAACGGAGCCTGTTTAGGCCCGAATTTACCCCACTTGATGCTTGCTATCGGGGGATTTCTCGTTGCCAGAAAATCAAAGTGCTCGCTTAATGGAAAGCAAGAGAGAAATGTTCCCTCAGCGCCCTGGGCAGCATATTTGAGAGTCATCGAAATACCCATGAAGTCAGAATATATCGCACCGTCTGCAGGAGACCGTGAATCAGTCGCCCCACAAATCACAAGATTGTGCATCTTGCCTTCTCTGTGACGGCTTGCGTTTGGTATAGCTCTAGTACCGGCACCAATCTGAGGTCAGGGCTTACTACGACCTATTAAATGTCAAAATTATAGCTGTGCCAAGTGATAGACTGAGCTATTGATTGCTCATCTGCCGAACCCGAGCGGTGTAATTGGTTCATGCTTGCGTGTTTTGTGTGTACAAAACCAGAAGGGCACTCAAAGATAACAATAAACCAAAAGTAAGGCCTGGAATGACTGTATCTCAAACTTGAAGGCCAGAATAAAAAGGGGAGTCAGCTTTCCAACGTCAGAGTTGCTGGGAGATAGAGGTTGGTAGGAAGGAAGAAATGAAAAAGGGAAAAGAAGGGAACCGGTCTCCTTTTATAGTAAAAAAACACTCACGCCCTTAGTTTGCCTCTCATTCACAGACTTTTTTAAAACAAAGAAGTGGTGACACACTCCCAAGAAAGAAATTTGTGGTGAACTCTGTCTGGAGATCGATGACGTAGTTAACCATCAGATAAGATAAACTATCACGTCGTAATTGGCTAGCCACTTTAGGCTTAGCCGTATTGTACTGTGTTTCGGGCATACCTCACCTCCGCCGTTCAACTCCCACATCAAGCTCACAATTCCATCTACAAGCCTACCTATAAGAGTAGTTCTAACGATATACCACCGTTCAGAGGCTACATTAGACCAGAACCAGAGAAAAGTTGGGACTCCTTTTATCCTCGCTACCTTATGCTACCCCTTCATCTGCTTTCAAGATACCCCCCATCTGACAGCCATTTGACATGAGTGATCTCCAGAAGACCTTTGCAAAATCTCGGCTGGCCAAGCTACCGCCAGAAGTTCCGGTGAATTATGATCCAAGTGACAAGATGAACCCTGAAGCATACAATGAACATCCAGAAGATGATTCGTCGTCGGCTTCCTCAACGTCATCTACTGGGACAATAGTACCCTCTACAAGTCAGAAATTATTTGAACGTGGATCTGGGTATGGTCGAGCCTGTTTCTTCACAAATTCTACCCAGATTATTCCGCATTCTAGAGCCACGTCAATTACTATCCCTCGACGCCTACTGATACGTTATCCTTGATATCAATATTCATTTCTCACACTAACATCTCTATTCACAAGAGCGCGGTCGAGATTAAATTTTGCTGCTACCCCTTGGGAAGACTATTTTGAAACCGAACTCTTCCTTGAAGATGATGTTGATGACCTCCGGATTATTCACCACGTCTATCTTTCCAGCCCTTCGGGCTCCGGCCCGCTATTCGTCACTCACCATGGAGCAGGCTCTTCAGGTCTATCGTTTGCTACATGTGCTGCAGAGATCAGAAGATCTCTGCCCGACGCAGGTGTCTTATCAATAGATGCTAGGGACCACGGGCTTACTACCACACAGAATGCAGACAAAACCCAGCAAGCTAAACTAGATCTAACGCTGGGAACTCTAAGTCGTGATTTTGTTTATATAATTAATAAGACTAAGGAAAAAATGAAATGGACTTCCGTCCCTCCGCTTGTTCTAGTCGGACATAGCCTTGGAGGTGCCGTGGTTACAGACGTGGCTAAAGGTGGAGAACTGGGCTCGAACGTCCTAGCTTATGCTGTTCTGGACGTTGTAGAAGGTGCGTTTATATATTGTTTAAGGAACATTCAATATTACAGACATGATCTAGCTAATTCACTTCCTTCATATCTTTCGAAAATTCTAGGTTCGGCAATAGATGCTCTACAAACTATGGAAACGTATCTTTCCATGAGACCAGCAAGCTTCCCGTCTCTAGCCTCGGGAATTGAGTGGCAGTATGTTTTTGAATACCTCCTTGGCCCACTTTATACATCAACTGACTGCTGTATCGAAGTACACGATCCCGCACTATCAGGAACACGTCATCCGCGCGGGCATCTGTCCAGGGCCTGCTCCGTGAAGAGCCACAAGCGGAAGGTTCCGATACCGTGGGAGCTTGGAAATGGCGCACTGACCTAGCTAGCACAAAGCCCTTTTGGGAGAACTGGTTCACGGGTCTGAGCAAGAAGTTCCTTGAAGCGCGTGGCGGGAAACTGCTACTGTTGGCTGGCACCGACAGGTTAGACAAAGAGTTGATTATTGGGCAAATGCAAGGTACGTTTTGGGGATTCCAAGATGTTCTCGTTCATACCTTGCTAATAAACACTTGATAGGGAAATACCAGCTTCAAGTCTTCCCCGAGGCTGGACACTTCATTCACGAGGATCAACCAGTGAAGACAGCACAGATCCTAGTGGACTTCTATAAACGCAACGATAGAAGCGCGCTCATTCTCCCACCTAAAGTGAGCGAGATGTTAGCTTCAAAGAACGGCGCACAGAAATGGGGGCTCAAATAATAGACAAATCTGCACGGAAGCAAAAGTGAAGGCTACTCTCACTATATTATGTCGGATTCAGTGATAGTCATGAAGTAAGAGTAAAACACATTATTATTTCGATTGATATAGAAAATAATTCATGGCTCCAACATTCCTATATCCGGAGCAACAAAATGAAGTAAAGATTGAAGATAGTTGAAAATACCAGTCGTCTCAAGCGCGCTTTCACTGCAGCATATCTCCAAGCGCCTGGATCCTTCCCAACGCCAGAATTGAAACCTTGACTCCGTCCCGAGAATTTTTTATCTTCAGTAGATTGACAGCTTTAGGGCGTGTAAGCTCCGCCGGCTATAACCAGATTCATCCTCGTGAAGCTAACATTGAAGACTGGAGTTTTCTTGGTAGGAAATGCACTGATTTGATCCGCCGTAACGACAGCGTCCTTTCCTTTCTTCTTCTTGCCAGTATTTCCTTTAGCCGTTGCTGACTTAGAGGTGCCAGTGCTGACAGTTACTGCGGTCGATGGAACGGCTTGAGTAGTTGTTCCGTTGACTGAGCTACCGGCGTCAAGCTTGGTGCCACCTCCTGACTCGCTAAGGACACGACTTTGTCCACCCGATGCTTCAGTCGGGGGCCCGACGACATCCCATACTCTGACAGTGCCATCGGCTCCTCCAGATACAAGAACATTAGATTCGGCACTCCATGATAAGGACCATATGCCGCCCTTAGCATGGCCGCGCATGCGTTTAAGTAGTCTCCCAGGGGCGAGGTCCCAAAGAATAATAGTGCCATGGTCATCAGCAGAAGCGAGGAGGCGTCCGTCATTGCTACATGACACAGCAGTGATGTTGCCTGTATGTCCAGTAAACATGCGGACGGCATTGCCCGTGCTTACAGACCACATGCGAACGGTATGATCGGAGCCTGCGGTAAATACGTAGGCAGAGTTTGGGTGGAAGCATACACAGTCCACATCCTGGTCATGTCCCGCAAATAATCGTTGTTGTCGTACTTTATTCGTGACCCAGAGCCGTGCGGTCTTGTCGTGGCCACCAGAAACAAAGTAATGACCGAATGGGCCCCAGGAAAGACTCCATACCGGTCCAGCATGGCCCTTATATACGACGATACACCTCCAAAGATCAAGAGACCAGAGGCGGATAGTTTGGTCAGCAGATGATGAAAGGAGCCACCTGGTGTTTGTCTTGACTTCTGCGTCATCTGGGCTGGCGATTGAAGGAGCAAAGGCCACGGCATAAACCGGACCAGAATGCCCGTATAGTCTATGTGAATTTTTCGGGGTTGAGTCGTCCGCATCGGGATACGTAGGCGGAATAGGGCGCCCATCGAGGCTCCATACACGGATATAAGAATCTTGCATTCCAGCAGCAACTAGAACATTGTCCCCGGAGAAGTCTATACAGGTAATCCTATTTAACGGTTAGCTGAAAATGTATTGCAGGAATATCAACCGTTAGTTTTAACACATACCCTTGGTTTGCGTTATGGAACGTAAACATGCATACGCTAACTCCGGGAGCGACCCCACCACTTCTTCCGTCGATTTTGAACCTGTCGCGGTTTTCTTTGACTTTTTGAACCTCCATCGCTACATCACGTGCAGTCGAAGGGGGATAAGGGATTTCTGCACGCGTGGGAGCATCGAAATCCTCCTCCTTCTTGATCATTTGGTCGTAGTGTTGAACAAGAGTCTCCTTTCCAGGACCTGTAACCTCTCTAGAGTCTTCTTCTTCCAGTTCACCACGTACGTCCCCCTCAAGTGCAGTCTCTGGCGGTAGCTGTCCTAGCTTGAGACGCGGAAGTGCACCGGCTATTCCTGGATTATCACCGGTATATGCCGAGCCGGGGTGGTGACCCGGAATACCTTCGTCCTCTGCCGGAACGCCTGCTGAGTCTTTCCCTCTTGCAAGCATCGCCCCAAAACTAAATCGGTCATCGGAAGCACGATCTTTCGTGATTATAGTGCAAAAACTGCTAAGAAGAGCAGACATGACAGTTCCGCCTTCCTTGTGTTTAGTCTCTAGAAACTGCATCAGGTTGGAAAAGGCTGGATTGCTCAAGGTAAGCCGATACTTGTTGGAGAGGTAAAGCTTTGGGATCTTGTTGTCTTGCACATGTTCGGGAAGATTAATTGACTGTAGGGCACGGATGTCGTCTGTATGTTCAGGAAGGAATAAGTTTTTGTTAGCATCAAAGAACTGGTGGCCCTCCACGGGTGCCATGGACCTGATGAGATTCAAGTAGGAATAGACAAAGAGTGGCCAGAGAACACGCCGGAGTTCGGGCTATGAAATCATAACGTTAGTTGTGATTATACTGAAGAGCGGAAATGGGGATCTACCTTATAAATCTCTAGATTGTCTTCAACCCATAGTCTTGTCAGCTCTATTAAGAAGTTAGCCAACTTTATTCTAATAGGAACGATCTGAGACATAGAAATACTCACCAAATGCGGACCTGAATTTTGGGTGGATATCACTCGAGATAGGTAAAAGTGGCCGCCCATCAATTTCCTGGTTCGCGGATTCCATTCGGAAAATTGCCTCAGTACGGTTATAGCCCTTCTTCGCTAAGTAGTCGATGACCTGGATAGGGAGACTACTGTTAGCAGATATAAAGAGTTCATTATTCGACCCATTCAGTGCATTATGGTCGATAGGGGCGGTCCGAAGTAAAACGGCAAACATAAATAAGTCGAATACAAAGTAACAACAAACAAGCAAATCGCAATAACGCACTATTGAACGTTGCTCTGCGCTTGACCAATGAGTTTTAGGTTGTGGTCTGACGACCAAGTCTCTAGACACTGGCATCAATTGGGACGGCAATCTCCCCGCCGTTTGCGAAGTAACACTTTGCATTTTTGATGGGATAAGAGGACAGAGCATATGCATGTATGATGGAGCGTTGGTCTCTTCTTCAAAAGGCTGAGAACAGATGTCGTTTGAATGATAAAAGTCCGGTTGTCTCGAGGACGAAGTAAGTCCGAAGTGAAGGAAGGACCAGTCCTGGCCAGGCCCGAGCTGGACACTGCGACCTCCTTGGGGTATCGGTAGAACATCATCCAACCACTTAAAACATCCAAGGTCGCGGAGTATCAGGGTAGAGGAGTACTTTCATGCATGCGCGCTCAATCCAAAGCCAAAAGCGCGTTCAACTTACAATCTGGTTTAGATCCTGCTGTGACACAGGCCCAGGAGGGCGGTTTGGCACTCCTGGCGTGCCGCCACCCGACGAAGGCCCGCTGGATATCGGCTGCTGGTGCTGAGAAGGCATCGTGACTCCATTGCTCGGGCCGGTGCTGGTGCTCCTGGGAACAGGGCTTGGTGCTCCAGCAGGCCCTGACATCTCGTCCCAGTGCGCTCGATGGGGAATAAATAGGTCTTGTCGCCTTCAAAAAATACGCCCGCGTAGATACTTGCGCTTTAGATGATCAGCGACGTCCGGCGCGCATTACCGGAGGGCCTAGTATGGCAAAGAGATACAAGAGGTAACCGTATATTCCCGTAAAGAAGCTTGAATTTGTGGTATCAAAGGTCGAACGGCCGATGGACTTCACCAAGAAGAAGCTCTCGCCGCGTTTGTCCTGGTCACGTGTGAGCAAAGCGGCAACTGATGACATAAGCACAACGTGTTTCGACTTCCAAAAGGCGCGAGAAGACTCGAAAAACACCATGGCATAACCGGGGAAGATGGCGTCGAACGAGGTTGTCTTCAGCCCTGCTGACCGTATCAGACAGCTCAATGAGATTGACAAAGTACGTGTTGTGTCCCAATAGTACTTGACAACATCGCTAACCCGGTGGCTAGGAAGTAGCCCAAATACTGCAGTCTGCTGGGCTGGCAATCCAAGCACTTACGAACAGCACCTCGCAAGCTTCAAACAGCGCGGAGGCAGAAGATACAGCTACGGAGAACCCTTTAGAAGCTCGTAAGAAAGCGTTTAAGTCTGCATGCTCTCAATATTTTACCCTGGTGTCCTCGGTGGATGTCAAACTACGCCGGCAGGTCTACGCACTGGAGGAGTCCTCGATAATACGCGCAGAATCAGCCGTTCCCATCAAGGGTGGGGATACCATTCCTGGTGGGACAGGCCCAGCCGCGCAAACGTCGTCTGGAATCGTTAACCCGCTGGAGACGAGCTGGCTCAACAGTCGCAAGGATACCATTGGAAAAGACAAGGAGGCAGAATTATGGGCCGAAGCTCGGAAATTTTTGGAGAGTATTGCATCTGATAGCGACCTCCCTGTCAAAGCTGCCAGCTCCGATGAAAAAGAATCTATGGAAGTGGACTGAGCGGCCTATTAGTCTGCGTCACTTGACATATTGAACAACACACGCCTATATTCGTTCGACCCCAGACGGGCCGGAGTCGAGGGTACTCGAGCGTTTCCAGTAACCCTAAACTCTTGATGTGGAACGGGATCTGCCTACTGGCAACTCACAAACTTCATGTTTCATTACGTAAAATGCACATGAGGCTGGCTAGGATAAGGCCGGACAGAAATAAAACCCCGACTCCGAAAGCTCTCAACAACAACAATCTGTTGACTGAAAAATGAAAGCCATGCCAAATCACCTCAAGTGAGCCGTGTTGGCTCTACGGTTGGGCCCAATATACAGGCGGTCTTACAGCATTGCTGATACCAGCCGTTATCGATATCATGGTCATTAGATTCTGTCTCCGCCATATGACCTGTGTCTATCTACATGTATAGCATAGCGATAGTGCTTGCTTATGCTCTGTGTATTTAGGCCAAACCAAACTACTATTTGTTGCGATGAACGAGCTTGCTCTACTTCATCATAGCATTTATCACATTACGATGTGCGGACTTCTCCTCGTTTGTCTGCGATAGCGGTTGTAGGCCTGGAAGCGGGTTAGTTTCACGCCAAATAAGAATAAATAGTAGTTGGCTATTGTAGGCGTTTGACTCACTTCGTAATTCGGAAACGACATCCTTTGCTTTTCCAAAATAGACTTCCTCTATAGATTCGAAGCCACTATTAGTTATGTGATTCGAGCCTAGAGGAGCATGAAAGGCGTGTGTTCATACGCAGTAGATTCCTCATCTTGAACTCCATATCTTCTACCAGACGTCCTACGTTCGCAACGTGGCTAGCATCTCCGTTGACTGGCAGGTCAGACTCGATTTGTCTCGTCATGTTGCCGCTCAGGTCCATTTCGCCAAGCGACTCTGAGCTCGTCGATAGATGAAGAATCACGGTGCTGGTGAGTCTATAATGGCATGTTCTGCCGCGGTCTGTAGCTTCAAAAACGTGGATGCTGTCCCACGCACCCGAGTTCCTTGATCCAGGGGTGATACCTTTTCAAAAGAGCATGAGCATGTGTTTTAACGATTTCACATGCACTCGGGGAGCAATTATTGGAATACCTTTCTTTAGCAGTACTACGCCCGCAAATCCATCATCCAGGTCCCAGAAATATACACTCCCTACTCCGCCGTCGTAGTAGAGCTCGCGGTAGACATCGAATGCCTCGTTTGCAGCAACCTCTAGTTTTCTCACGCGTTCACTTGGAACTGTCCCGTCTTCAATTGGTGGGTCGAACTCGTTGCTCCATGGGCTTCGGTAGCTATCTCCGTCACGGTTATAGTCGCAAAGTAGGTAGTCGCGTTGGGTACGTGGACAGCGTCGGACTTCAAGCGGCTGGTCAACAGATGCAAGGAGATCCTCGGTGAGTTCAGGAACGAGAGTGGTGATGTGTTCTAGGTTCTGCTTTGTATTCCGCGGAGAGAGGCGTCGGAGGAGATCTCTAGTAGAGTGATTTATTAGAATTCGCTGATAATGGATATGCTGGGAGTTGTCCGGCTTGATAGGTGGGGGAGGGGCCTATGTAGAGGTTGAAGCAGTAACTCACAAAGCGCTGTCAAACTGTGCATCCGCCATGATTCTGAAGTGAGTGACAATACTAAGTGACTGGTTATGGATCAAGTCAAGATGTAATAAGCCTAGAGATGGGATGCTGGAAGTGGTTTAAGATGATGTAGGTAGACAACAAAGCTAACGAGGTGGTGCGTGGCACGAATGGTTACGGCGCGTGCCTATAATACTCCAGGGACTCGCCTGATATGCAATGGGGAGACTTCTAAAGTCCAATTCTATACAAAAGTTCATCAATCATTAATCCAACGCCCGGGTTCGATTTCCGGTTGCAAAATGCAGACAGCACGCCAGAACAAATTAAAAATCGCTGAAAGGGTCGCCATCGTCGGTATGGTAATGCTCAAGGTTGCTGTCACTAGTTTTCCCAAAACCCCTGGGAGTGGTCTCAGGCTCTGAAGCATTGCCATGAGCCGGTGGATTATTACCTCCAAATGATTCAGCAACTAATTGATCAATGTCGGGGAAATCCTCATCTGGGCTGCTCCTTATTGGTAATCCGCTGTCGTTGTTGAGGTTGACTGAGCCGGACGTCTGGGTACACATCAAAGATACAAATTGTGGGTTTGGGGAAGTGTACTGATGCCCGAGGGGTTCATTTAATGAAGTATCAGTGTGGGCGGCATTAGACGCGCCGACGGTAGTATGATATTCATCTACGTCGGAAACAGGAGACGGTATAGCCTCGTGCGGCTCCCACGCATCAATATCGGATGGTATATGAGCCTTATGCGATTCATCACAATCAGGACCAAGTTCCGATATCCTGCGAAGTGCCTTTACTACTCTGAGCGTGACTTTTGCATGCGGAATGTCTCCAATTGGTCGAGGGAATCTTTGTAAGAATGGATGAGCATCGACTTTGGGGATAGTTACAAACTGCGGTGTCGTTCCAGCAACAGTTTGAAAGTTTCGTCTTAGTTCAAGCGATTCGCTTTCCGTGAGTCTCAATGCCTTCTTATCCACTGACATGATGTCCGTAAGCTTTGGGCTTGACTTTCGACGTTTGGGCGAGTCTTTTATTTTTTGACTTCTCTTGGTAGCGTCTGTCAGGCTTGAAGCATTTGTAAAACCCGTTTCTACACCGTCAGGCATATGAAACTTCTTTGGGGGCTTTTTGGGGACCCGTCCACGCTTTTTTGGTACTGGTAGTTCAGCTTGGGAGTTTTCAATAGGAATCTCTATGCGTCGTTCGTCAGGGCGCGGTTGGATTTCACGAGGTATTATACGGGGGGATTGATCCTCGTGAAAGGTAAATCTAGACCCAGAAGCAATCATCTGTTGCATCTTTTCATAGCTGTCCTTCGCTTTGACGTATTTTTCCTCTTCTTTGCCCTCCATTAATAGGAGGACAACTTTACCCATTCGTTTTCTGCCGGTTCTCCCCATTCTTTGCAACATACGAGTTGGGGAAGCTGACGAATCGTAACATATGATGAGGTCAACTTCTCCGATATCAAGCCCTTCCTCTCCAATAGAAGTAGCAACAATCGTATTGTAAATTCCCTCCTTGAACTTCTTAATGACTTCTAGCTGCCTTTTCTGATCCATCCCTTCGGAGCTTTTAGAGCTCGCCTGCCCCACAAACACATGAGGCAAGACTATAGGGTCATGTATTTTAAGAACTCGGACAATCTCTTCCGCGCTATCACGAAAATGGCTGAAAACCATTACCCGAGTTTTAGATGGGGTATCCCCTCCGCTGTTGGCATCGGCATCTAGAAAGTGGTTGAGGATGACCTGCTTAAGATATTCCAGCTTAGGATGGCCAATGAAGTCCTCATCCAGCATCTTTCTCCGTAACGTAGTCATCATTAATTTGAAACTTGCATGATCTAAAATTTGACGCGCGTATTTGCCTTTCTTTGCGGAGCTCCCATCAGCGGAGTCGTCTCGAAAGGAGACCAAATTACGGTAAAAGGGCCCGACACCATGATATTTTAGTAGCTCGATGGCATGAGCAAGACTAGCGAGGACTGCAAAGATGCTGTTGATCATTCCTTTTAAACCCCAGTCAGAATTTTTGCCCGCGGGACTCATCATCCATTTTTTCCTAGCTTCGGTTAATCCAAAAGGGGTAAGAGACATCGGGTCATCCCCCCAATAGGCATTGAGGCTGTTGAGTTTCTTTACAACAGGCTTCAATGCCTTGGTAAAGTGCTCCATGCAGTACTTCATGTCGTCCGAATTAGAGAAGGATACGGTGTCCACGTTTTTGGCATGAACATATTTGCGAATATCAAGAGATTCTTCAGTGCGTATTTCAACTCTGGAAATATTCAACCCGTCAATAACCTCTTGAACGGTTTCCACACTAGATCCCGGAGTTGCAGTAAGTGCTAGGATTCTGAAACTAGTATTGACTCGCCGTATTAATTTGACGACTTCAACATATACATATGCGCCCGTTGCACGGTGTGCTTCGTCAACGACGAGAAGGACTATACGTTTTGGATCAGCTATGCCACTCTTAAGATCATTTATGAGTGTTTGAGGTGTCATGAAGAAGACGCGTTTTGTCTCCCATTCCTTTGCACGTAAACCAGCCACCACATCACCTGTGAGCATAGTGGTTTCAGACCGTGGTATACCAACAATGTTGAAGCAGGCATCAATTTGCTGTGAGACCAATGGTTTAGTTGGAGCGATGAACACAATCTGAGCATCTTGTGTCCATCTATACCAATTAAGCATAACCGTCGCGGCAATGAACGTCTTCCCCAAACCGGTAGGCAAAGCAACGAGAATATTATGAAACAGAGCACGTTGAGAGATGTTATATTGATAATCACGTTTTGTCCCTATATTCATTGGAAATGTCCAGGTGCTCAAAGTATTTGGATTAAGCATATGGTGCGTTGGGGTCTCATTTTGACTCGCAAGGGGCCAGGCTCGAGAAAATGACTGCGATGGAGACTGAATGTTTGCAATTCCACCAAATAATGTAGTTTGCCGGAAACTTTGCTGCTGGGTGTTCGAACTTCGCCATGGAGAAGGCTGGAGCCCTTGCTGAGCCAGAGATAGTGCTTGCCCGCTTGCGGACGCTTGACTGGGAGACGAATAGGAGGAAGAATTAAACACATCTGGAATGTCGTCGGGGTCAAAATCCAAGCCTAACGCGGCCAAATCGGGAGCGCTATTTGCTGCTCGTAGTGGGGAAGGGGAAGACTGAGGGGTATCCAAGTTGAAATTGGCACCATTCTTCATTAGCGCAGGATGCTTCTCAGGCAAGCATTTAAGGGACTCGAGGATGGCTGCCTTCATTTCTTCATCCGAGTCTTCACTTTCATGCTGGTCTTCAGCTTTCCCTTTCAGCTCCGCTTGGAATGATTGAACTTTATATGGGCTGTCGGCTTTCTCTGCTAGGTCTGATTCCGCTAAGAAAAAATCCGTCCCGTACTGACTATCCTCTTCTTCTATCGACCTTGTCTGAACAAACGCGTGGTCTCCTTGACCTTTGACTTCCTTTGTAGGTTCACCATGGGAGATCTCGGGCTTATGATCGTCTTTGACTTTTCCCAAATTTCCATTTCGACGAGTTATATTCCCATCATAACTAGTAGCTTCTTTCGGCGATTCGATTCCAGGTAGAAGTGAACCTTTTACTGTTAAGAGATCTGGCGTTGGAATCCTAGGGGGAGCTGTTGGACGCTGAGGCTTCTTCCATCGTGGGCCACGAATTCGAGATGGACTTGACGAGGGTTGGGTCAGCTGCGTCACGAAAGTCGGTTCTTGGTCCGTATAGTATTTTGGGTGGTATATCTTGAGTGTTTTCGCGGTTGGCTTCGCGGGCTCTTTTTTGATAGTGCGCTTATGGGATTTCAGGGTTGGGAGCTGGTCCCCCAGTTCCTCCTCCGAGTCGTCTAAGAAGTCATTCTCTACGTCTCCTTCCGAGTCTTCCCCTGACTCTTCTTCTGATTCCTCCTCTGGCGAATCATCTTCTAGGCAGATATCAATATCATCATTGTCACCAACACTATCTTCTCCTGGAGATTCATCATCGTCTCCTTCCTCGGCCTGGCTAGGACCCTCCGTAGTGGTCTGGGAAAACACAGGTCTGTTCCGGCGTCGTCGTTTCGGGGGTCGTGGACTCTCGGAGAAAGGTGAAGTGCCTGTGTTCGGACGATCGGGTTCGTCAGAGTCTGTCAGGATTGTGACCATCACTCTTGGACATCCTGTTGACCGTCGACGACACCGTATTTATCTGCAATTGGAAAAAGACGTTCGCGTTTTGCGCCAAAAACGCGATGTCACGTGCATGGAGATTCCGGCGGGTTAAAATGCGGAGAAGCCGACATCATTAGAGTAAACATGAACAGTTTGATAAAACGAAAACCGATATGTTGGTCTCATGTAAACATCATCAATTAGTTACAAGGCTTGTTCTACATATGCATGCTACCTCTACAGCCCCTCCTTGGCAAGCATGTCTTCGAACCCAGCGAAGTCAGCACGGGTACCTGTGATACGTTCTGACAGCTTCATCTGCACGTACCTGCAATATCGAGATAAAATGCCACACCATTAAATCTAAGGAGGACAAAGGGTTAGTTGACCATCGGCATTATTGTAACAGTCTTTCTCTACTGGAAGACCTACTTCTTCTTGTTGCCAGTCAGTTCGGCGGCGAACCATTTCAGGCGGTTTGTCCAGTTGATTAAATCGAGATGGCTGACTCCAATCAGTGTGCCTTTGTAACACCCCCATCTACTACTTGCAACACTGACAAGACCATCATTTGGCCCCTCCTCTTTGTCTAATATTCGCCGGGATTGACTAAATATTGACCATGTTTTGGGCGATAACACCGCTCCATATGAGAAATATCTACATCCTACTATCAGCATGTGCTTGGTGTGGGGGTTAAGAATGCCAAATGTATCCTTACCTAACACTTTCCACGTCGGTGATGACTGGATTGAACGTCTCTGCTAGATACTCGCGTGTCAGTTGTTTGAACGCACCGTTTTCTAGCCCTAGACGATCGAGGATAAAATATGCTTGTGAAAGCCGCTCCTCTAAAGATATGTAAGCGTTTGCTCTCTGAGAACCTTGATGCACTGTACGAACCGCCGAGCCAGTCTATGATGTAGTCGGCCACCGCGGAACCTATAGTATTGGTTAGAGACTTATGGTAGACGCGTTTCAATAGGCACCTTCATATTACCTTGATGCGGAGTTGCGATAGTCGTCAACGAAGCAACTTCGAAGGTAGTTGGCCTTAATTTACTGATCATATATCGTGCATCAAGGCCGCTTCAATAGTCAGCTTAATGCAATCAGTGAGATAAAGTTCTCCACCGGGTTCATACCCCTATGAAATACGGTAAGCTGATGAACATAGTTCAGTGGACGGGACATCTAGTGCCATACCATACTATGTCTGCGGAACAAATTCAGTCAGTCGATCGAACCCCGAAAAGGAATATGACTTTGGGACTCGCGAAATCAAATTAAATTTATAGTATATGTAGAGAAAGATGTCTGTACTCACGCAATGATATTAACTTTTCGGCCTTGTATGCGACTTTCGATGCCTTTGACTAATTGCTCTGCGCGCTGTTCTATCGAGCCCGACGGTGAAACAGATGCCGTGAAGACCTCCACACCATTAATAGAGTATGCATCCTTAATACCTCTCCAGTAATGAATAGCTGGCAGCGCCTTTTTTGCAATCCTTAGCTCATCGAATCCCATCAGCCCGTGGGCAAGGACAATAGGATACTTTGGTTTCACTACCTCGGGATATTAAGGCAGCCATGCATCACATACCAGTCAGAAAAGAGAACGTAACCTTCTGTAATATATGCTACCGGGGTATAGTTCTGAACTCACGGTATGACTCGCGAATATTGGCATACTCATCTTCAATCAGATGGCCAAGTCCAGCAAGACGGCGATCCAGCAGTCGACTTGTGTGTTTTGAATCAAAAAGGCTATAGCGACGGGTCTGCTGGTAAACTTGCGGACAAGAGAGTGATCTAGGCAGCCTGACCGAGGAGCTGTGTGCGCATACGCGCACACATTTCATTTCGTCGCTTTGACGGCTTGGGGTGGTCGCTGTATAGCTTCCAACTTCGCAGACATATGAGGTCACAGCCAAAGTATCGACGACAGCACACCAGTCCCTGCAACGACGGAGACTGCCAGCCAATAGTTATATGTGGTACTCGCCTGTCAACGGATGAGTATCAATAAGTAGGTAGTAAAACGCGAATAGATTGGTAAGTTGATGTTCCAGCAACCAGGGAAATCAATTTCATGTGACGCATTTTTGATTGCACTAAATTTACGGAGTACCTAGGCACGCAGGAGGTAAACAGTTGAGGGTAGCCAATTCTCAGCACAGTAGGACACAAATATGATTCAATCTCTCCATTATTCCTTAAAACACTATATAATTCCTAGGGCGTCGATGACCAAAGGTGAAAATGTATAACCTGTGAAATTGAGGGACCCGAGCAATAGACAACCGAACCGTAAAAACGTTAACCAAGCCAAGCCAATGCAATCTAAGCCTTCTTAGCGATTTTCTCGGGCACCTGAGGATTGACGTCTAGCACAGCCTTGATCAGGTCGTCGACGACTTTGTCTCCCTTGTCCTTTCCGGACGACTTTATTTCGACGAGCTGGGCTTCGGCATCTTTGTTTGCGTCGTCTTCGGCTTTCTGGTTTCCACTAGAGTGCTGAAGGGGAAGGTATCGTTAGTTATATCTATGTGCATGGATATGAGCGGATATGAAGCTGTAGGTTGCGACGACGGTCGTCGATGCACTACCGCTATAACGAATGGATAGGCACGTAAATGTTTACCTCGGCCTCGAATTTCTGGAATTCTTCTTCCTTCCGTTTCTTGTAGTCTTCAATTTCCTTCTGTGCTTCGGTCTTCGCGTCCTTTATCCGTTTCGTACGGTCTAGGTGTGTGAAAGGTTAGAGCGTGGCTCACGGTCTCGACGCTGATGATGGCGGCAGGATAAACAAACATTCTCTAGCTACAGAGACAGTCAGCAAGGGTGTTAAGTCATCCGCAAGAGGTCGCTAGGGTCAACACACCACTCTGCACTATCTTCTGAGCTTCCCTTTCCGCCTGTCCGCCTCACTGTTAGCTCGGGGTCCGTGGAAGTAAAGGTGGGCAGCAGGGCAGCCATACGTCGAGGAGCGTCTGGATTCCAGCAGAGTTTTGTGCAGCCTGTGATGCCCAACGTTAGCCTCGCTGCTGATACCCGGGCGTTCCGGTCCCTACCATCTTGCGTCGTCTGGTCTCTTGCACGGAGTGGACGGTGCTGCTCCTGAAAGTGCCGTCATTGAATACGGGGCTGATGCCTCTTTAAAACTGCGTCAGGCAGGATGCACGTGATTCGCTGCTGAACTCCGCAAAGCCAGACCTTCGATTTTCATTGTTGAACGGACAAAGAGCTTCTGCTTCTGGACTCAATCGCCGGTCTTTTCTGTCCCTAAACGCTCTCCGGAGGCGAGAGAGAGCCAGGATGTCGCGAGCTTCCAAAATCACGCTGGGTGTTACCTCCCTCGTGACTGTCGGTATCGTATACTTTGTCCACTGGTCCCAGGAGGCCGAAAGAATGGTGAGAGCCTCACATCTCGAAGATCAAAAATTGAGTCTGTTGCTGAGCAGGCTTCATTGATAGGCGATGCATGCTGGCGTTGAGCGAGATATGGAGCAACAGCGCATCAAGAGGGAGCGACAGGCCGATTTCGAAATGCAGCAACGGCTCGAGAAGGAATATAAAAAGCTCCAGACCGTCTCGGATAGCGTTCCACCGCTTGGTTTATCTGGAAATAAAAATGCCGGTCAACAGACATAGAGATGCAAGGCCACGACTGGCTCAATGGAACTTTGCAGCACTGCAGCGCGACTCCTGACCACTTTGAGCTGGACTCGACCAGGATACAGGGTTGCTTTCAAAACGGCGGGTGACACGCTACCTATTATAGAGTAAGGTTGTCATCTCGATCTCAACACCCGGATTCGACTTCAGTCACCGTGACAAAAACGGTCATACGCCTTCAACACCTCGCGATTGGCACATATTATTAGGACGACCACCATCTATCACAATGTAGACTACGGAAGCACCAAGTTTCCGCTTAGACATGTACTATAGGACATATATTCACTATCTAACCACTCTCCACTTAACAGATAGCATTATAACCGCTTGAACATCTATGCAGAGGCACTCTCGCGGGCGTATCGGTACTGTAAACATCAAGGCTCCAGGGTACAGATACCACGGTCAGGCTCAGGCCACAAGTCAGGCATCTCCAGCTCAAGCCTCAGACGAACTATGTTGGCGATCAGTACTTTGTTTTTCCGGCCTGCGCGACCCAAGGGGCCCGTCCCATGGGCCCTGGACGATTTGTCCGGCGCGTCACCTCCGGAGGGCTTCCCCGCCACCCTATTATTGCGCATGACGCCGCGAACGGCACTATAAGAGTGCACAGCGCGGATGTCGCAGCGACTCTTGACGAGCAACGGTGGTCCTGGGAAGACGACAGACAGTCGCTGCCCGGTGTGACTCGTCGCTTGCTGGCCTTCCTCCTTTCGCTTGCCCTCGCAAGCCGCGAAATGCTGATAGGCCAACTACGCGGCTTCACCCCTGATACGAAGCCCCTTGCGCGGTGCTGATGAACGTTCCCGCGTCGCTCCGGGATGGCTGCGTCGAATATGAAGTGCTGCTGTGGGAGAGCTGAGTGCGCGTATCTGGAGCATAATTCAGCTGCCCTGGCTGAGCTGGAACGGGATGTGGAAACCGCTGCGAGACTTGGTCAGGTATGGATGCATGCATGCACGAGCCCTTGTTGCCCATCGTTGGACGAATCATCTTCCCTAACTTCCGATACATTTACTCATACCGCCACATGTCTGAATATTAAGCCGATGTTCTGTCTACCCTTGCTGATATATTTCCTTCCGACCTGTTTTTATAGGCTCTTCTCTATCGTCATGAGTCCTACAAAGCCGAATCAGAGAGCAATAGGCACCGGATGACCGTGGAGATGGAGAAGCTGGAGCTCCGCAAGAGGGAAGTCGAAGCCGAAAATGCACGAGTCGTGGAGGAAAACCGCGCGCTTCTGGACCAGCTGGAGAAGTTGAACCACCTCCTCACCGAATCAGATGCCCAAGTTCGGACCTTGACCACGACACTGCAGAGCACGCAGTTGGAAGTCAGAAGGCTCTCGTCTTCTACCAAACGTGTGGAGCAGCTAGAGGAGCAGCTTCTGCAACTAGAAAGCGAACAGGCCCAGTTGGAGGGCTCCTTGCTTGTCACTCAGGAAAGCGAGAATGCCGCCATCCAACGGTGGAGAAAGGCAGAATGCGCCCTGGGGGACCTACACGACCAGCTCGACCGAATCGAAAGGGAAGCACGGCAAGAACGGGAGAAACACATCGAGATGATCGGGAGGCTCGAGCGGAGAAGAATGGTGGAGAGGGAACTAGATGTTGCCGCCGGCCGAATCAAGGGCGCTGCGGTCTCGGCGTCGCTATCGCGCGGCGGAAGCGGCACGAACGTGGTATCCCACTTTGTGCGGGACATCCTGAAAGATAACGCGAACCTCCAGCAATGCGTGGCCGAACTGAAGGGAATGCTTCAAGATTCCAACGAGGACGTGCGGTATCTCCGTGACCAACTCCAGCTTCATCAACCTCTGGCCCCTAGCTCCATAGAGGAATATTCACACAACAATCTCCTTCCCCTCAGCGAGGAACTAGAAGAAAAATCGCCAGAACTAAAGCCTCAGGAGATTCACGTCCATCATCACTTCCACAGCCCAATACAGACACCACCGAGGAAGGAGAGGCACTCTCCCGCACATCGACGTCAGAAGAAAAGAAAGCCAATTCTGCCTCCCACTCTTCACGAGACCTTTCCAAAGGACCTTTCAATGACACAGGCTATGCATAGGCCAACTAATTCAACATCATCGGTCTCCAGTGTCTTTTCACTCGCTTCCAGCTCACTACCGCAATATGGAACAGCGACGGCTCTGTCCTCGATACCGAGCTCACCGCTTTCGGGGTATAGGACATCGTCTATATTTGACCGACATGATCCCGGCTTTGATTCGTCTCGACCGACTAGCCCAGAGAGCATGGTCTTCTCATCTCCGCGATATAAACCGAGCCATCGCCCTAAGCTTTCTGATGCCTCATTCCGCTCCATCTGTGAAGCAGACGAGGTAGAAAGAGGCGAATCCCCTGTGCCTGTGGTGGAACATATTGATCAGCCCTTGGAAAGAAAAACGGAAGAAATCTGTTCGCTTGAAGATGGCGGTGCAGATAACTGCCTTCCCGAGGCCCCGCTCGACAACCATCATGAAAACCGCGACCCCCAAACCTCAGCGCGCAAGCCAGAAAATATTATTTTGGAGAAACCGACGGACGCTCTCACCGCAGTCAGCCAGTCGCAAGGTGATATAACGGAAGTCAGACCTGACTTTTCAACGGAAGCTTCGCGGCCATCTTGTTCCCGCCTATTAAGGCATTCCGACTCCCATGAAAGCCTCATTTCTGTGTCCGGCATGGATATACACACCTCGACGAAACATCCCGGGTTAAAATTAGGGGCCGCTCCCGTGTTTATTCCAAGACCTCCAAAACGTGTGTCATACACTGGCACAATATATCCCTCCCCCAAGCCAATTATATCCAAGACGAATGCTGTTGTACATCGAGCATCTTTGACCGGCGAACAAACTTCTGTTTCTCTACTTTCGTCAGTGGTGGCGCCCAAAGTGAGGCTCACACGGGAAGTTCCGGACAACGCTTCCTATCCGCAAAGCGATACAGTGTCTACCATATCGGCATCCTCAGAGCCCTTACCATCTAGGCCTGCCTTGCCAATCCGAGCGGTTGGTATCGGAAAGCGTATGGGCGGATGGGTCCTGGATAAATGGTCCAAAAACACCGTTGACGGTCTAGAGGTTCATGCGGCCTCGCTGCCCGGGGATACTTTTATGGCGAGGACACCTGGTGTGAATCAAATTGGCCCCATCCTGGGACTACGGCCTCCCCCGCCGGCACCAATATCTCTGCATCCCGAAAATCTCAACCACACTCTACTCCAAGAGTCCCTTCTCGAATAGTGAAGCGAATGACGACTATGCTTCTCCTTGACATCCCTAACAGAGAACTTTGAAGTAACACGGAAACTGTATTCCTTTTCTACCTCATTACATCGGCGTTGTCTCCTTTCATGTTATATTTCATCGTATTAACTCGCTCCACGCTTTTCGTCCGTCGCATAAGATACCCTGGAGTTCATCTTCTGATAATCTGCCGTGCTACTATACTTCAAACTCTAGAACTTGCGATATAACGTCTTTTAATGTGTACATATACTACTCCTATCTGCTTCAATATGATAATCTACATCAGCCTCTTGCGGAAGTCGGGTGGGGCTGCAAATGATGACTAAGCTTTTTATGACTAATAACTTTATTTAGACGCCGTCTCCCGCCGCCAGGTCGAGTGGAGCATCGCGAGCGAACAACAACCGCTGGCTTTTGTTTAGACGGGCGATCTCTCTTCTGCTGCCCGGCTCGTTGCTTGTTGATATGAGACTTGAACGATTACCGGCCGACCAGGAGCTGCTTCTCCCTGCCGATTCCCGAGGCTGCGGGCACTGCATCACCAAAAGAGCATCCCAGCGGCGTATGACGTAACAAAACAATCCCGACAAGCAGAAAATATTTTTTTCCAGAGGCCTTCCGAATGCATATCTAAACCCAGTAACTAGGGTGTCTATCATCACAACAGAGCCAACATGTTGTCAAAAGATCCTGATCCCTTGTTACAGGGCGGTGGCGACTCACCGCCAGTCCGCCAAATTGAGTTATCTGCGAACGAGCGCTTCTTTCGGTATTTCCAAGAGCAGGTCACCGGTATGTTGAGCGAATTGCCCTGTAACTCGTGTCCACTAAACTCAATTTGCTCTTTGTAGATCTGCAAGAGAAAATAAGCCAACTTCCAACCACTCCCACGGTTGGAGGTGAGCAGGTTGATGCTACTGATTACTGTTTGGCTGCTATCGCACGTCTATCAGATGAGACCAAAGATGCTTTTTCTTATACCCCCACGTACGACCAGCGAGTGTACGCTGAGGTATGTAATGGTGAAGTAGACCAGGCCTTAGCACAGAATCGCGACTAATTCCCCTATAGTCACTGAAGGCACTACATGAAAAATTTGCCGAGGCCAAGGAAGCGATAGCCCCCCGCAAGAAATTTGCCTTCAAGAGGGATCGTCGGCCTACGCCCACGACTTCTCCTTTGGCCTCTATCACGGTCTCGTCTCCAGCCACCCTATCTTCCGACCAGGGTGACTCGGAAGATAAAGCAGTTGATACCCCACGTGATTCTCCCGGTTCGGACTCACTGACGGCACCCCGCGATCCATCAGTTGTGTCCTTTGAGCATATCAGAGACGCTCACATTATAATCCCTGACTCCGCTCCTCTCACGAATACTTCCGCGGCTGCCAACGATGTCACTCGCTGCGTTGTAGATATGTCTTCCTCTCCAGAGATCGGCAGGTCCTTCGCAAATTTCACTATCAAAAATGCTATCACCAGTCTTTTCATATGCGGAAAGATAGATGGGGCTGCATATATCACTGGGGTTAAGGACTCAGTCATAGTGGCGTCCTGCCAGCAATTTCGAATGCATGATTGTTATAATGTTCAAGTCTACTTAAGCTGTGGGAGCAAACCGATCATCGAAGATTGCACGTGTATTCGGTTTAGCGCACTTCCAGATACATACGTGAGTCATATTCTTGCGCTTTAATGTTATGGTGCGCTAACCCTACCTGCGATAGTCGGCTCAGAATGGCAAGAAGACAGATTTGTGGTCTCTCGTTGAAGATTTCAAATGGCTCAAAGATGAACAAAGCCCCAACTGGAGTATTATGGACCCGGAGGATGTTGTGCCAGAGCTGGTTTGGGAACATATCGCCATTAACAGACGCAATCTGTCGATGATCGAGATCTTCCGAGCGACCAACGTTGTGAACTTAGTCACTTGTTAATCGAAGTGGAGCTATTAGGTGGTCCTCACTGTTCAAGGAGTTAAGGTCTCAATATTAAGTGGCTATCGGCAAGGGACGTAGATGGTCAATATTCAAGGAGCGATGGGATAGGAGTTAGCAAAAGGCGGGGGTATTGTATTGAAATATATGGTGTATCGCTAATTCATGCTAAAAAAAAAACACTCATGCGCCCGCAGCCAAAAATTCTAAGAGTTGAGAAAGAAACGAAGTCATATTTATCCCGGGCGTAGATCAACAGTCTCGAAATCTAACCCCTTAGCTTCAAACACGTGCCCCGGCCGTAAAGCATCTGTATATATGTTCGTCTCATCATGCGGATGGAATAGGCCGGACTTGGTGCAGTTCAGCACTGACTTCAGGCCAGGAGGATCCGTGAGGCGGAAGATACCCCAGCTTGGCTCATGGCTGGGTGCGCAGACGATAGCGATACTTTCCGATAGCATAACTTGGAACCCTGACTGGGTGTGCAAGTCTCTCGAGCTCATAAAGCACGTTTGGCTAGGGTGCGTATGTATCCAGCCCAGAACCATCAGGTCTTCTGCTTCGCAATACTCGAATACGGCAGGCTCATTGATCATCTCGCATGTGTCTGGTGTAGACTCTTGTTCGGGAATGATAAGTTTGGAAATGAAAAATGCATTCGATATAAGGGTCCCGGCAAGGATACCGCACGTCTCCAGGTTAGAATTAGTATTAGGGGAGGCGATAGTGAGAAATTGTTTGCGTAGGTCGGGAGAGATAAAGATGGTGCGGAGCGGAGAGCCGTTTTCCAAGTAGGACGAGGGCTTGAACGTGAAGGTTGAAGGATGGAGATCCTTTTCGGGGGCAGGAGAAGAGAGTGTCTGGTTGCGTGAGTGGGTACGGCTTGGTACTGGAGACGGGGTCACTGAGCCTTGTCTGGGAGGAAGAGGGGGTACTTTGCTTGGGAGTGGAGGGAGGACGGATACATCTCGGTTGAGCCCCAGATTAGGACTTAGGGTATGCTGCGGAGAGTCAGGGACCTTAGCGGGTATGTTTGGCGCCTTGCTTGGTACCGGCGGTGGTGGCACAGGGCGTGCTTCCTCTCTCGGCGGGGTTGGGGTATGGGTATATTGGCTCTGCCTAGGGATAGACGGGTACCTATAACCTGATAAATGCTGTTCAATGGGCATTAAATTGGGCGACCTGGGTGCTTTGCCGGCCGACTTAGATGTTAGTGTCGACGCCGATGTCGACGATTGAGTGTGATTGCCGCCCAACATTGCCCTGACATCTTGTAGTCTCCTAGCGAGCATTTCTCCATCAGGCTTACTGACAGCACCACTGGTCTCTGAACCAAGGTACGACGACCGTGCTGATCCCGGCACCTCCACCTTCGTCGAGCCACCGCGCGCAGACGCCCGCCGCCTAAACTCGCTCTGAGCAAGCCGGACAGCAAAATCCCTATTTTCCGCCGCCTGTAAGGGTTCCGCCCGCCCTGCAAGAGCGGGATCCTGCACGGTCGTAGCATTGCGAATCGTGGCATCGAATTCTGAGAAAGCGCCGGTCCCCGTCGACCTTCCTGACGTAGTGGTCTCGGTCGCCTCTCGGCCCTGATGAAGTTCGTGGTACCGCTCGTACAGCTTATGTATGCGAGGTTTCAAGATTTCAAGCTTGTTCAGAGAAGCCTGGACCTCCTTCTTCGCTGCTGCAAGGCCCTGTTTGTTCTTTGGGTCGCGCGCATCCGGGTGGGCGGTCAAGTTGATGAGGACGAGCTGTGCGTGTCTGAAGAGCAGGAGGTATGCTTGCTGGTCGTTCCCTTCCTGCTCGTAGATGCGCGCCTGTATACATGTTAGAACAGAGAAGCATAGGAGGCCATGATATAAGGAAAGGGTCCAACCTCTTTGACTAGCAGGCCGGCTGACCTGAGCCAGTAGCGTAGAGGCACCTGGGGGTCGAACTCATATTGGCCTGCCTGGCGAGTGATCTGCTCAACACTGAGAGGTGGCAGCATGGCAAAGAGCTCTTGTCTACCGCGAGCCTATGATCGGTAGATGTCGGGCCTTCGAGTCGATATATTGCACTTGTCCTTGGTGGGGTGGTTTGTAGCTGTTCAGCCAGTCCTGCAGTAGATCATCCTGTGACGACTGTGAGACGTGTTGCGGTTGCCAGAGCCCATGCCGTGTATTTCGCAATTCTGGCCTCAGCAGTTGCTGTATGTCAGGCGCATATGTAGTTTCACTGTATCATCGTGCTGAGTTGCATGTTGAGTTGCGTGTTAAGCTTGCGCGGAGGCTGCAACTTAGAGCTCGCGGTAAAGCGGCGACAGGAGACCTTAGGGCGGCGTCCTCTCTTTACTCCTCCATTAAAAAGACGCCCGTATACGCTGACTCACTGGGTAATTAAGAGGTAGCAGGTAGCTCAGTCGCAGTCATGATCTGACCTGGCTT
Organism: Onygena corvina; assembly: GCA_000812245.1. Classification (NCBI taxonomy): domain Eukaryota; kingdom Fungi; phylum Ascomycota; class Eurotiomycetes; order Onygenales; family Onygenaceae; genus Onygena; species Onygena corvina. Next base: position 6,888 of record JWPT01000055.1, on the reverse strand, counting down.
CGTTATCTGATTACATGACCTACTATAGTCGCCTGTCTCTAACTGTCAGTAATGGCGTCGATTCTTGAGCAGAGGCCTAACCCCGCCTAAATCCGACATCCACGTGACCCAAGAGCCCTCAGTCACGTGCAACCGTTTGAGAGATCCTCTTACTAAGCCTCTCTTAAAGCGGCGCGACTTGATTGCCCAAGCGGGAAGTCCCAACCTCCTCGCGACGAGGAAGAGGAAGACAAGAGAGAGCAGCTTGCAAGGGGTGTATAAGAAGGCCGGTGCTGGCAGTGCTGGCAGTGCTGACTCGCAGTATGCGGACATCGTGGTGTTCGCTTGCACGACGAACCAACGGCGCAACCAATGAACAGGGCTCCAATGGAAGCACTCGACTAACCAAAGCTACGGCGACGGAGGAGGCTAAAAACATAAAAATAAAAATAAGAAACACGTTGCGCGAGTCTGCAGCCGGGACGACGGTAAGAGAGAGATCCGGCAGAGGACTCGACGGACCACGGAGATAAATGGAGGCAGACAGCGGACTTGACGGGCAGTAGGTTGTGGTCGAGGTTCGGCCCTGGTTGGTATAAATAAGATCGACTAGGGAGGGCCGGGGTGCGCGGCGAGCCGACAGGGGCCAGTTAACTACGTTTGACCCGCAGCGACAGACAGCCTAGCGACGAACGTAGGGTAGAGACAGAGAGAACAGAGGAAGAGAACGAGCAGAGTCAGAGATACAGAGGGGGATGAGGTCGAGTGGTGCTCGAGAGGCGGAGGGAGTGTTCAAGGTTGGCTGATCGCCGAACTCTGAATAATCCTGACATCCGGGCCTTCGTCCTTGGTTGGACGTCGCACCGGTACCTGTTTGCTGTGCGAGTGAGAGTAAATATTGTAGGAGACTGTAGAGGGGAGCCGTAGAGGGAGAACTGTAGGGAGAGTGAGGGAGAAGCGTGAGGGTGATGTAAGTAGGATACCTTCTGGCTGGGACGAGGAGATGGGACGAGATTCTGGTAGAGTTATTAACTTTGCACCGTCATTTCTCCATCTTCTGCTTCTTTTCTTCCCTTCTCTTTCTTCTCATGCTCGTCTTGCTTACTCTCCTCTTGCTCCTCTTCCTCCTGTTCCTCTCTCTGCTGACTCTGCTCTATTTCTCCCTGTCCTCAATAATACTCCTCCACCTCCTTCCCCACGGCTCATACACTGAGGCGTCTGTAAGTCTACTCTACCTGACCCTGTCCTGTCTGTACACTCTCTGTCACTCTCTGTCACTCTCCTACAGCCAGGACTCCCCAGGATCAACCATCCCGGCCGGACCTGCAGCCACAAAGAACTCGTCTCGCTTCTCCCTCTGTCTCTCTCTTCTGTCTCCTACCTCTCCCCCGTCTGTCTTTCCATCCCGTCTTCCCATCTCATCTCGTCTTCCCAGCTTGCTCTGCTACTGTGCTACTCTTGGCATCCCTTCTGGCTTCTCTTCTGATATCTCTCTTCTCCCCATCCTCTCCCGCTGGATATTCTCTCTCGTCTCTCCCTCTCTCCTCTCCTTTCACTCTTGTCCTCCCCGTCCCATCGTAGTGGCCAAGCCTCGCTCTCTTCCCTGCACCGTCCACTTACACTCGCGCTAGTGCCGCTAAAGTGCTTTTTACTCTCTCGTCTTCCGCCAAAAAACGTCCTGCTCGCTGGCCCAAAAAAGACCCGGCCAACCACCGCCCCCCAATCCGCCCAACCGGGCTTCTCCCCCAGGACCTGTCATAAATATATAAAACTCCCAGGCAATTCTCCCCGTCACGCCCGTCCGCGCTCCGTGGATGCATCTCGACTCCCGCCTGCCATAGTGCGGTGCGTCTCCCTGCCTGCTTCTCTGTTTCTGCCATGGCCGTCGCCGGCGAGGACTCCCACGCGCCCGTGGACGTCTCTGCCGTATCCGCTGCCTCTGCTCCCGCGGACCTGGACCAGGACACCGACATGGCGTCTTCCGCCGCAGCCGGATCGTCTGCAGACTCTGCAGGGCCAGCAGCAGACCCGGTAGCAGACCCAGCGGGAGATCCAGCAGGAGATCCAGCACCAGAGCCGGCGGTGGCGGATAGTCCGCCTGCAAAGGACGCCGTCCCAGCTCCGTCAGCTCCCACGTCGGCTCCAGCTCCAGCTCCAGCTCCAGCTCCAGCGCCAACACCGGCGCCAGCAGCCACAGAGTCGACTGCTCCCTCGGAGTCCGCGTCGACCTCCGCGTCCACGCCCGCGCCAGCTCCCTACAGCACTCGCTCGCGGAACCGTGTGGGCGCCCGCATCAACTACTCGGAGGACAACAACGAGCTCGACGCGGAGCTCGAGCAGCCCATGCCCGCGCCGGCTCCCACCACCACCGCCGCCACCACTGCCACCTCGACTACGTCTGCTGCTCCTGGCGTCATCAAGGGCACTCCGGGCCGGAAACCAAAGAACTACGTCGCGCAGCAGGACCACCACTCCGCCCAGGGCAACCGCATCACCTCTCCCGCCTCCAACGCCGACAGGTCCACTGGAGTCAGCACGCGCAGGGCCAATGCTGCTGCTGCTGCTGCTGCTGCTGCCGCTGCCGCCGCCGCGGCCGCCGCCAACGGCCACGCCGGCTCCTCTAGGGACTCTGGCATCCCCGGCACCTCGAGCTTTTCTGCAAACCCAAATTCGACCTTTGCCTCTAGGAAGAGGAAGCAGCCTGGCGCTAGCACGACCGTGCAGAATGTCGTCCCGGCCAGCGGGCCCCCGGCCGCCACCAGGAGGTTCATTGCCGCTGGTTCGCGCAATTCAGAGGAGGCCACTGCTACCTCGATGATGACTTTCAAGAATTCAAAGGCCATGCTGAAAAATGGGAAGCTCAAGGCTGACGACGGCACCCTTCTTGCTCCGAACGGTACATCCCTCTTCTACCTATTATCATACAATGCATAAGCTAATGTAGTAGACCACGTATACCTCATCTGTGAACCACCAGGTGAACCGTACTATCTCGCGCGAATCATGGAGTTTCTGCCCTCAAAGGACAACCCTACTGGCCCTGTCGAGAGCGTCCGGGTCAACTGGTACTACCGTCCACGCGACATCCAGCGCAAAACCAACGATCTGCGCGTCGTCATCGCATCCATGCACTCCGACGCCTGTCCGCTCACCTCTCTGCGTGGGAAATGCACCATTCGACACAAGACCGAGATCGACGACTGGGACGACTACATGAAGGCTAAGGACTGCTTCTGGTTCGACCGTATGTACGACCGATACATACACCGTTACTACGATGTGATTCCGACCAGTCGCGTGATCAATGTGCCCCAGCACGTGAAGGAGGTGCTGGACGAGCGGTGGAAGTACGTCCTCGTCGAGATCGGGAGGAGAAAGGAACTCACGAGTGCCGTCAAGACATGCAAGAAGTGCAACCAGTACGCCGCAAAGTAAGCTTCTCCTACAATCTGAAATTCGTGATCAATTCTAATAATATCATAGTAACAACTCTGTGGACTGCGCCGTTTGCCAAAATACATACCACATGCACTGCGTCCGGCCAGTGCTGCAGAAGAAACCCGCCAGAGGGTTCGCGTGGGCCTGTGGTCCATGTAGCAGAGCCCAGGAAAAGAAGCTAGAGGCCCGCAACACGCCCAACGTAGGCGCCGAAGCGCGCAACAACGCCGACGTAGAAGCAGTCGAGGAAGAGGAGGAAGAACATCCCGCCGAGACAGCGGCTACCCAGCGCAGCAGTCCCGCAAATATCGAGCACGCGCCCAAACCCGCTACCGCCGAGCAAATATCCCAAGCAAAGCTCTGGCAGTTCCGATATTTGGGCATCCACTGTCGCGTGGAAGATGCTCTCGACTACGATGATCGGATATATCCGCGCGCTAGCTCGCGGTTGGGAGCCAGGCACCAGGCCAACGTGGTACCATGGTACGGCCATCCCGTGGAGTACTTCAAGCCCGCCGAGACGAAGCGGAAGTACATGCGCTCAGGCCCGAAGAAGGAAGTTAAGCTGTCCAAGGATGCGCTGGCGGCGCAAGAGGCTGAGCGTGCGGAGCGTGCACTGCGACCTAAATGGATCCAGGAGGCGCCGCCGGGGTATATACCGCGCGGAGAGGATGAGCTGGTCACTGAAGGCAACAAGAAGTTCCACACGGCCGAGCTGCAGTTTAAGATGCCGGATGCGTCACAGTTGCCTGCGAGGGGGGAGGATGATTCTCCCGGCGCGGAGTTGAGCGTTGAAGACAGAGAAAGGTTCATCGATGAGTACATGGACAAGGCGAAGCAGGTTGCTGTCGCGAAGGGGATTCCGGAGTACTCGACGAATTTCCTCGATAAGGCGCTTGCGCTGCTCTACGAGGAGGGGTTTGACGTCGACAAGGCCCTGGCGCGATTGAAGGTCGTGCATAAATACAACGACCTGAAGGAACCGCATCTCAAGCCGGACGAGGTGAGGCTGTTCGAGGCTGGCGTAGCCAAATACGGCTCTGAGCTCAGAAATATCACCAAGCACGTCGGCACGGTCAAACATCGACATATCGTGCGCTTCTACTACATGTGGAAAAAGACCCCCAAGGGACGGCAGATATGGGGCAACTACGAGGACAGGAAGGGCAAAAAGCTAGCGAAGAAAGCGGATAGTGCTGCGAAACTGCTTGACGATGTTGCGGATGATCATGACGATTCGGCATTTGACAACGACAAGGCCATGGAGAAACGGAGAGGGTTTATATGTAAGTTCTGCAATAGCAGGACGTCGAAGCGGTGGAGACGAGCGCCGGCTGTTCCGCCTGGGTTTACTATACCGACTGAGCCGACGGGCAAGCGCGATAAAAGCGGCAGACTTACTGTCTCTCTATGTCAGCGATGCGCTGTGCTGTGGAGGAAATACGGAATTCACTGGGAAGATCCGGACGAGATTGCGAAGAGGATCTCGCAGGGAGGGAATAAGTCGTGGCGCAGGAAGTACGACGAGGGTCTTCTTTCGCAGTTACTCACAACCTCTGAGTCTGATGTGAGGATCAATCCGATGACAGCCGCCATCGCTGGTTCGATTGGAGTTCACGTCACCACCGAGGTGGTCAAGGATACTGCGCCTATCGCTACTGCTAGCAGCACTATCACACCAGCTGAGCCAGTGAAGAAGCGGACGAAGATGACTGAGAAGGAAGGAAACGCGAATACCATGATCATGGCTGATGCGCTGCCACCTCCTCCCGCGCAACCGCCGAGGAAGAAAGCCGTTGAGAAGGTTGTGCAGGAGGCTCCTCCACCGTTGGTCCCAGAGCCACCGCGCCCCAAAGTCCTGCCTTGCGCCGTCTGTAAGAAGATGGACCCAACCGGTGACCAGCACATCGCATGCAGAGACTGCCGATTGACCGTCCACAGAGCCTGCTACGGAATCGACGCATCCCGCAACGGCGCAAAATGGATATGTGACATGTGCACCAACGATAGAACCCCGACCGTGTCGACCGCCTACGAATGCGTCCTCTGCCCCGTCACCGAAACAGAGCACGAACTCATGGAGCCACCGCGGGTCTCGCACAAGAAGAAGTCCGATCGTGAGCGCGAAAAGGAACGCCTTGAGAAAGAGATGGTCAGCGAAGCCATCAAGCTCTATCGCCAGCGGCAAGAGGCAGCAGGGAAACCCGTCGGGCCTCGGGAACCGCTCAAGCGCACCGCAGGAAATAATTGGGTACACGTTACCTGCGCGATGTGGCTTCCCGAGATTAAGTTTGGAAACTCCAAGGAGTTCGAGCCCGTCGAGGGTATCGAGTCGATATCGCATGAAAGTTATAAGGACCGGTGCAAGATATGCAAGACGGACAATGGTGCGTGTGTCTCGTGTCGGGCGACGACGTGTAATGCTCGATTTCACGTTGGATGTGCTCATCAGGCGAACTACACGATGGGATTCGACGTAACGCCAATCAAGAGCAGCAGGAAGGACGCCGTGACTACTGCGACGCTGGGTGAGGAGTCGGGGCTGATTGCGCCGGCGATCTGGTGTCCGCATCATAGCGTGCCGACCATCGTGCATGGGATGAGCGAAGTGACGGAGACCACCGAGGAGGATGGTGGTCTTACCGCGCTGCAGATATATGCGCGGACCTTCAAGCAGGCTGATCTTACGCTTACTGGGACTGCGAGGAAAGCGGCGTATGTCCAGCACACATCGCCGTCGGGGTCGGGGAGGCGAGCAGCAGCTACTAATGGAGCTTCTGCGGCTGGCCAGGGACATAGGGATGACGTTAACGGCGACCAAGGCCTTATGGGCCAGCAGGGCAAGGAGGAATATTCGAAGAAGTGCTTCCGATGCCAGTCCGTCGCCAGTCCGAAATGGTGGCCTTGTGGACCGCATCAGATACCCAATGGCATAGGACCGGATGGGATCAGACGGCCCTCTCTCCCTACAGGTCCTCCATATTACGGCAACGAGGTGAACAAGGGCGACCATTTCATGTATGAATGTCACAGATGTCATCTCAAGAAACACCTTACTCCCGCCCTCGTTCCACTCTCGATGGATCCTACTCGCCCGCCAGTCCCTTTCGGCCCCGATCGAGATCGCGAAATGGCAGGCCGTCTTCCCGACTTCCCGCACAACGGCTATGCATCTTCACCTCGCGTGCAGCCCATCCAGGGTCACGTCGTCGGCGCACAGATACCTCCGCTCGTTGCACCTCTACCACACCCCCATCCCGGCGGCCCTGGCCCCGAATGGCGGCCAGAGTACGACCAGCGACCACCAGACTACGGCAACCCGTTACACCGGAAGGGCATCTCTCCAGCTCCCAATGGCGTTCAGCTCGGTCCACACCCTCCTCCATTCCACGCTGCACACCAGGGCCCTCCCCCTCCCCCGTCTGCGCGAATGAACGGATACCCTCCCTCCCTCCCTCATCCGCACCAACA